>QLSR01000124.1:602623-711654 GCA_031780015.1 Citrullus colocynthis | reverse complement strand
TTTTTTTGTTTTTTTTTTTTTTTTTTTTTTTTTTTTTTTTTCTGTTTTTCAGGTAGTGAGCGAGTTTGTGGTGCTTAGCCTACACTGCAACTCGTCTGGGCCTACCACCGTCAGCGTTTGGGAATTTTGAGCATTGTAAATAGTTGAACTTACTTTTATGTTGTACATATAGAGGGTTAAGGTCAATGTTGATGAACCTATGTAATTCTTTGGTTTTGAGTGAAAATCGATGTCTGTATGATAGCTTAACCCTAGTAAGAGTATGTTGTTAAATCTTTGTATGAATCTGCTTATTAGTTATTGATCAAGGTATAAGGTTGGCAGTGGATGGCGTAAGAGGGTCGGTGTCTGCTGTCCTCACACTTTCTCTTAGGTTAAGGTACCTGAGAGGGGGTGTGACAATAGCTACACAAGGTGGAACTCACTCATTCCCATCTTTAGGGTAAGTGGATGAATTGCTCCCTTAAGGGCTAATTTTGGGTCTTGAATAAAAATGCCTCACCCTCTCATTAGCTCGAGAGGGATTTAGTTTATAGTTGGACTATAAACTAGTTATTCATTAGAGAATCAATGGTATTTAAGGAGTACGAGGTAATTATAGGGGTAAAATGATAATTTTGACCCAACTGTAATTACGAGCAATTCGTGAAGGGTCAACTAATTGGTAATGGTAATATCCATGGATACAAAAATATTCTACAATGCAAAGAGTGCAACTAGGGGTTCTTCAGTGGTGTGACCCATAATTAATGAATGTTGATTAATTTAATTAAAGAGTTTAATTAATTCATCACGAATCATTGGAGCTTCTGATTTGTAGGTTCATTAGATCTCTCTGCTAGCTCACTAAGGGTAAAACAAGGATTAAGCAGTTTTGGAAGAACTTGAATCGTTCAAATTAAATAAGGGACTATGCATTAATCGTATAAGATACGATTAATATAATATATATAGATACATTATAATATAAAGTTAATTTAAACTTTATAATATGAGAGTATTAATGTTTGAATAAGATTCAAATATTAAATAAATATGAATAAGATTCATATTATAAGAGAATTATATGTTAATTGTATATGATACAACTAATATAATGAATCTCATTATATTATAAAGTTAATTTTGAATGAGATTCAAAATTAAACTATATAATATGAGAGAATAATATATTTGTATAAGATTCAACTATTAAAAAGGTAATTGCGTGAAAAATTATTATAAATAGAAAAATATCAAGGAAAATTATCTTAAACGGTAAAACTACTGAAAATATTTTTAACTAATAGCGAAATACATAGTCTATCTGCGATAGACCGCGGTAGATAATTATAGCCTACTATCTGTGTCTATCATAACACAAACAGTAATCTATCGTGATCTATCGCGGTCTATGCAAATAGATAAAGAAATTTTGCTATATTTGTAAATACTTTGGTTTCTTTTGCTATATTTGAAAAGAGCCAAAATATCAAACTATTTACAAATATAGCAAAATTTTACTTTTTATTTGTGATAGACCTAGATAGATAACTATCAGTGATAGATGTTTAATTAGGTCTATTGCGATCTATCACAAATGGAAAGTGAAATTTTGCTATATTTGTAATTATTTTCAACAGTTTTTCTATTTTTGAAAACATCCCTAATTGCATTGGGTAGCACTTCTAGGAATAATAATTAAGTATATAGCAACATTTAAAAAAAATTGTAAATGTAGCAAAATCTATTAATGATAGAGACTATCGCTAATAGACTACTAGCAGCGATATAATCTATCAATAATAGACCTTACTTTTGATATAGTCTACCACTAATTGACTTTGAAAGCATAATCTAAATTTTGCTATATCTGCAAATTCTTTTGCATTGTGCTATATCTGCAAATACTTTGGACCTGATTGCTATATTTGCAACTGCCCCAATATAAAATAATAAGAATGAGATTCGTACAAAAACTATAGATTTAGCAGGTGGACATATTTGTTCAAGAAAGCTTGAGCTATGATCTCCCATGTAGTGATACTACCGGAGGTATAGTTTCCAACCAATCCTTTGCACGGTCTTGTAAAGAGAAAGAAAAAAGTCTTAGTTTGATAGCATCATTAGAAACACCATTCATCTTTACCGTTCCTCATATCTCCAAGAAGGATCGCAAGTGCTTGTGAGGATCTTTTGGTTCTTCCTCTAAAGGCTAGCTCTCTAGCCATTTGAATCAACCCCAGTTTCAACTCAAAGTTATTGACATTGATGGGCACATTCATTATTCCGGGTTGATTTGCCGGTAAAGTTGGTTGGAAGTAGTCCCAAATTGCCTTTGGTATATCTTCCACCATCTCCTCAGTTTGGTTATATAATGCCCTTAGATTCCTTCTATAGGTTCTATCAATCTCGGGATCAAGAGGTAGGAGGTTTCTATTATCACGAGGCATAAACCGACAAAATAATCAACCAAATAAATAATATACACCTCAAATTAAGATCTATCAATTCTAATGAATATTAAATAACAAAAACCATTATTTGATCCCCGGCAACAGCGCCAAAAACTTGATGCGTACTTTAAGTGTTAACTGCAAGTGTACGGGTTAAGTTATAATATAAGACGGTAAAGTTCGAATATCGTTCCACTGAGGATCCAATTGTGAAGGTTTAAGTTACTTAACTATTCTAGAGTAAAATCAATTTTATTTGAGGATTGGAATTCAAGTTGTGAATTTTGGGAAAATATAAACTAAATAAGGAAAGCAAATAAAGTAACAAACACAAGAGTCAAAGAGAGTTCTAGGGTAATGAATCTTTGTTTACTTCATCATGCAATATTCTAGGGTTCATGGATTTTATTGTAATTATTATGCTTAAGTCTTAGAAACCTAAATCCAAGTTTTATTTTCTCTAAAAAACTCTTTCTCATGCAACTCAATTGATTACTAATCTCTTGAAATCAATATAAATTACATGGCATTAAGAATAGTCTTTAGCAACTTTCATTGTCGACTTAACTATTTTCATGAGAGATTAACAACAATTCTTTATTATGGATCTAGTTAAACATACAATCTTTCAATTATACATCTAACCTAACATTCAAACATGGCCATTCAACAAGAGTTAAGCACAATAACAAAGAAAAGCATAATCATTACAACAAAACCATGAGGAGTCTACAATATCAACATGAATTTATAAACAATTCATCAAAATCCTAAAACTAAAGAGTTTAGCCACTCATAGCTTGAAGCAACATGTTTAAACAATATAAACAAAAAAAGAGTGTAAAGAAAGGGAAACTCTACTGAAAAAAGGCTCTTGATTGAGGGAGCACCGTCACGATGTCATTGATCTTCACCTTGGGAACTCGAACAGCACGACGACTCTCTCTCGAACTCTATTCTCTCTTCCTTGCAGTTAACCAACTCTTTGAACTCTCTAACAAACTTTCACTCAATTCTCTCATTCTTGTGTCTCCTTTGGTCTGTAGATTGGTGATTAGGGTTGCTGGAAACCCTCTTATTCATAGAGTTGGCATCCGAAAAATATGTCCAAAAATTCATATTCTTCAAATATGGAAAGCTGGTGCCACAGTGCTGGTCAATGGCGTCGCCAAGCTGACTGTCATGGAAAGCTACCCTCGGTTGCGGTGCTGCATCGTCGCAACGGTCGCACTGCACTGAAATGAAAGTTGCTCTCGGGAAAAAGTGTTGCGACAGCGTCGTATCAGCGCCAAAGTCCTGCCTGTGCAGATTTGGAGTTTTCTTCACTTTTTCACTGAATTTTGGCTTGGTTTTGATCTTTTGGTCTTCCCTTCTAATTTTCTTTATTTTGACCCGAAAACCACTAGCAAACAAGTGAAATCTAATACAAACTCCCTAAATTTGAGAGAGCAGAAAGCACTTTTCAAGCACTTTTCAATATGCTGGGGTGAGGTTGGAGAAAGAAAGTTAGTTGGACCGAAAATTGTACAAATTACTACCGAGAAGGTGGAAACAATTAAGGCAAATCTTAAGGCAACTTGAAATCGATAGAAGAATTATGCGGATAACCGGAGAAGGGATCTTGAGTTTGAAGTTGGTGATATGGTTTTTCTAAAATTGTCACCGTGGAAGGGAATTTTAAGATTTGGTAGGAAAGGGAAGTTAAGTCTGAGGTATATTGGACCTTATGAGATCTTGGAAAGGGTTGAACCAGCATCTTATAGATTGGCTTTGCCAATGGAAATGTCCAGGATTCATAACGTATTTCATGTTTCACTGTTGAGGAAGTATATTCCCGATCCTACCCATATATTAAAAGTACAACCAATAGAATTGAAAGAAGATTTGAGTTATGAGGAAGAACCGATCCAAATACTAGATGGAAAAGAACAAGTGTTGGAACTAAGGTGAATCCAAGTGCTTTGGAGAAATCATAATGTTGAAGAAGCGACTGGGGAAAATAAGGAACAAATGATCAAGAAATATCCGCAGTTGTTTTTGAGAAACTAACAGCCTACTGAATTTCGAGGACGAAATTCTTAAAAGGAGGTGGTGAATTGTAAGCCCTACTTTTATTCTCAACATTCGTGGAAGAGATGGCTAGCAAGAAGCTTGGCAGGTGGTAAGATGGAGGTGGCCGAGAGCCCTTGACATGGAGTGTTCGAGTAGTGTGAGCGATCAGCAAGAGGGATGGCTAGGTTGTAGTCGAGCCCCAAGAGGGTGTGTGTTGTGGGCCTAGTGTGTTGGAAGGTTGGGCTAAGGGGTGTGTCCATGATGGTGAGCATTGGATGATGGTTTGATGCGTTGGGCAAGTGGGATTTGCGTTTAAGAGCTTGGCCATGTTAGTTGAGGTTAGTAGGAGGGGGTGATCCATCGAGGCTTTGCGTTCAAGAGGACCTAACGGCTAACGCATCGTGGTTATGCGTCCATGCTAGGCGCCCAAGTCGGCCAAGGAGGATTGCGTGCAAGGTAACCAACTAACCTCAAAAGGATGCATGGAGGAAGCTTTGTCCGAGGATGCGTCCACCATTCCTTCTTGATTAAGCAAAGCCTAGACTTAAGTGATAAGCAAGCCAAATTAGGTGTCAAATTGAGGTTAAGTGTGGCATGGGCATGAATGTAAGCATGAAGCGGCAAGCTAGAAATTTGGAAAGTCTATAAATAGAGAGGTCAGCTGATGAGGTTGGTGTGTGCAAATCACTTGTGCTATTTGCAATTTTCTTTGACCAAACTATCCTAAATTGAGTATAGTTTTACTGAGTGGGTTTCCAGAAAGAAACTCTATGAGGAAGAACTCATAATTCATCAAAAACTCATGCTTGTTCGGTTATCGAGTAAACTGAAGTAGAGCAAGAAGATTTAGTGATATCTGGCAGAAGAATAAGAATTTGAGGTTAAAATTTTGAGGTAAGCTAGCTAAGACAATTATCTACAAGTGTGTAAGAGGAAGCAAAGTTTAATTCTGGCTAGAAACGTTACTTTTGGCAGCTGGAAGAGAAGATAGTATTTTGAGCCTGCCGGGTGCATTTTTGAAGAGGTTATACGTGCAGGAAAACAAAGGCAGTGGCTGGAAGAAAGAACCTTTTGAGGTTATTTTGAAAAGTTTTGGACGCCCAGAAGACGGGCTAACATGCCATTGGCAACACAAAGGTGAGCGAGAGGCGTTGCTGCCCGTGTGCAGACTGTAGGGGCAAGATGGGTCTCGTTGGTGGCGTTGCGTGCGTGCAAAAGTTGAGCGAGACGAGTCTTGCTAGTCTCGCTGAGGCGCATGACATGGAATGTCGACGTAGACACATGCTCGCCTTGCCTTTTTTGAGATTACTTCGATAGTAGGTGTGAGGGAGTTGCCGCCTACGAGGTGGCAGTGTGGGCGAGGCAGTAGCTGGGTATGCAAGGCAGTGTGCTGTGTGAGGTTTGCTGCCCATTTTGAGGTTAGATTTGCTGGGTGTGCGTGTTGCAGGCCTGTTGGACATGCCTAGGGGCAGTTTTGTACTTTTGGACGTTTTGGCTAATTTTTGCTTGTAGGTGAGCATTTCTGAGTTAAAATGACTTAAAATATGTCATGAAGGGAATTTTAAGGATATTGACAAAAGAATTAATTTATTCCAGGCCGAGAAGTGCTAGGGGAAGCATATAACCCATTAAGAGCCCAAAACAAGTTGCGAGTGACTTAATTTCTTTTAAAATGATTTATTCTCTCGATATTTTAGAATGCTTGGTTTATTTGCAGAATATGAGATTTTTGGCATGAGTTGAATTTGATAAAACATGTGTTTCTTTATATGATTTTGAACATACTTTTACATGATTTTGAGCATAATGTTTTATGATACTGAGCTTTGTGAAAAGCATACTGTTTGAGAAATACTCTGAAATTTTGAGAAATTGTTTAACTCATAAATGATTTAGCATGCTTTTATTTTCAAAGGATGGTCCCCAATGCCGAAGGACATGGAGAAGGCATATGGGTAGCCTGAATAACAATAATGGTCCCCAATGCTGAAGGACATAGAGAAGGCATATGGGCAGCCTTAATATTGAGACTTGGTACTGAAGGACTAGAAGAGGTACACGGGCAGCCTAGGTTATATTTCCTGTGTGCACATAAAGGAAAATTTGACGCTGTTGTGTTAAGATTACTCCACACAGCTAAGGTTATTCGACGTTGGTTATGATGAGATTATTCTATCCCAACTAAGGTTGTTTTTTATGTTGGGCGCGTTGAAATTACTCTACTCTAACTAAGTTGTTTTTTGTGTTGAGCAGTGTTGAGTTTACTCCGCCTCAACTTAGGGAAAATCTTTAAAAAATATGCGAATATTTATAAGCTTCCAAAAACTTTATTATTTGATTATCAAACATGATTTCATTGAGCTTTTAGGCCAAGCATAGTTTTATAGACTTGTCACTTATTGGGCAACCTAGTTCATATTTTCAAATGTTTTCAACTTTTCAGGTAGCGAGCAGAACTGAGGTGCTTAGCCTACTCGTCGAACTTGTCTGGATCTACTTTTTAGTTTTCAGCATTGTAAATATTTGTACTTAAACCTAGCATTGTACATATTAGAGTCTAAGGAGTGGTGAAAATGTGTAAAAACTTTGATATTATAAAGTTTAATTTGGTATTATTTATGGTCTGGATGTAGGTTAATATTATGTTGTCGAGTGCTTGGTAAGGGAACGTGAGGAGAGTTAAGTTGACAGTGGATGTCATAAGGATCAATATCTACTGTTATCATGCCTCTTTCAAGGGCAGATCGATGAAGGGGTCAGAAGGGGCACTTGCCCCCCTCAAACCATGACGTTCTAAATTTAGAATATTATATTTATTAAATAAAAACATATAAATATATATTAAACAATATGTTTTCCCACTTTAAAGACACTAAACACATTGAGTGAATTGGATGCAATGGTTTGGTAGAATGTGTATTCTCCCTCCCCCTTCACTGCTAGGGTTCAAACCTTGGGAACAAAGTGCTAAATCATTTCTATAATAAATTTATTAAGTTCTAAACATCTTTATATATATATATATAGATGCCTAATTGTACCTATTAAGCACAAAATTAAATTTAATATCTAATATTACATTTAATTGTTAATATTTTCAAATATGTAATAGACATATTAAATGCAAATTTGACATTTTAATAATCTATTAAACACAAAAATAAAAAATTTAGAGACCTAATAGGCATTTTTTAAAGTTTAAGAACTACATATAAACACAAAACTAAAGGTTTTTGGGCTGATCTTATAATTCTAATATACATTTACGTCACCTCTCACTTGAAATTCTCGATCCGCCACTAGTGGAGGTTGTTGGAGGACCCTTTTGTTGGGCGGGCTTGGGTTGAAGGAATGGGGAAGCAATTGATCGCTTTGTACCAACAATTCAATTTTGGAAAACTTAAAATACAAAGAACAAAACATCAAGTAAGCAACAACATGTTTTTAGAGGAGATTAAGAGAGAACAATATACTACCTTCTTCTATGTAATTCATCTTCTCCTTGCTGGATCCACAGACACTCAAAGACTTCTTGAAACTCAACATACAGAAATAAAACTTTTCTTCTTCAAAGCAAGAACACCACCATTTAGTTTTCTTGCTAATCTCAGGATAAAATTTGAAGGAGGTGTGGGCTTGTCAGTTTATTCTTTCTTTTAGTTATTTTTTAAGGGAAGGAATAAGACATTGAGAGAGTTTGAGAGGACGATTATTCTTCAAAAGCTTCATATTGAAAATAACCCTTCTTTTTCAATCTTCCAAAGAGCCCCTTTTTCATCTAGTATGTAAGAGAGAGGGAGGTTCAATAACTCCCCTAGACGTGAAGAATAACTCCCTTTAATATTATAAATTTAATACTAAATCAAATTTAATATTATTAAATTAACAATATTAATTTAATTAAAATTATTAAATCATATTTAATATATAATAAAATAAAATTAATTAATTAAGAATTAATTAATTAATAAGTTCAATATCACATATTTAATTTGAATAATATTCAAATTATATTCTCTCGCATAACCTATAGTTTTATATAAAACTGATTCATATTGATTTAATATTTAAATTTATTCAAATATTTATCTCTCTCATGATATAAAGTATAATTTTGAATGTTATTCAAAATAAACATTATATTATAATGTATCTATATAAACTATATTAATTGTATCATAAATACAATTAATTCTCTTATTTAATTTGAACAATTCAAATTAATTCAATAAGAACTTATTCTTATTTAACCCTTAATAAGCAAGCAAGAGGACCTTGTGGACCTACAGATTAAAAGCTCTAATGATATGAGATTAGTTAATTAAGCTCTTTAATTAAATTAATCAATATTGATTAATTGCAGATCGCTCCACTAAAGAGTCACAGTTGCACTATGCGCACTATAGATATATTTCTGTGTCACAGATATAACCAATCTATAGTAAATCAACCCTTCAAAATTTCTCGTAACTACAACTGGGTCATATTACCGTTTTACTCCATAGTTACATCTAACTTCTTAAGTACCAGTGATTCCTCTAATGAACAAACAGTTTATAGTCCAACTATAAACTAACCCCTCTCGGGCCAGTGAGGGGGTGAAGCCTCATTATTTTAAGACTCAGAATTAGCCCTTAAGAGAGCAATTTATCTACTTACCCTAAAGATGAGAAGAAGTGAATTTCATCTTGTGAAGATATGTTCCCAGCTCTCCACTCAGACAAATCCCCAAAATGGTAGGCTTATTGAGTCGATGATTTGACCACTCTCTCCCATACAGATCAAATGATTATCCTCCAAGCAGGAGTTCATATCTTACTGAGGATTAAGGTCGAGTCACCTATGGTCAACCTATGAAATATTAATTTCTTCAATTAACGGTATTATAAAGAGAAATTAAACATTTCACGGTTTGGTCTTATACAAAAACTCTTTGTGTAGAATACCCCCACTCGCTTGTCACAAGATGAACGATTAGGAACAAATCGTTTGTAACATTTTACAACTCTTATAACAATTACAAAGTGGGTCTATTCGTAGGGTCACCAGGATAAGGCACTCAACCTTATCCCTATAATACTGACTTTTTTGGTTTTTACTTAAGCATTATCCAACCTTGTATGTCAACCACATACATGTTTAAGTTTACATAAAATAACCACGGATCTTAGTTTATTTAACAAATAAAATAACACTTTATTTTATTGAAAAATAATTTGTATTTACAAAGATTACAAGCTACAAGAACCCTAAGAGATTCAGGTCACCAATCCCAACATTTTCCCACTTGTCCTAAAGCTAGTGGGATGTACAATACAAAGTACAATATAAGTAAAGTACATAAAACAATAAATTAGAGCATAACTCTATACGCAGTTACATCTCCCACTTGCCCTAGACCAGATGATGAATATCTCGTAGACCTAGATTGTGACACCTAAAACCCGTAAGGAGCTTCTTTGTGAAGAGTTGAAGTGTGCCTTCTGGAGTTAGGAAAACTTTGAAGAGGATTAGTAGGTTTAGGTATGGAGCTTCTATGTGTCGAGTTGATGTAAGCTTGTGGAGTTAGAAAAATGTTGGGGTGCTTTGGTAGGGCTACGCTGTAAGCCCAAACTCATTCTTAGTCTTGCTCAAGTTAAAATAGGTAAAACATAACTTGTGGGCTTAGCCAAATTTTGTGATGTTAGGGGCAAGTGAGGCGTGGAAAAGAAGAAGCTTGATGGGCGTGGAGATGAGGAGTTTACCTTGGCGGCAAAATATGGTTTGGTCCTAAGCAAGTGGGCATTGAACTTTGGTGAAGGCTTGCCAAGTGTTGGAGTCATACTCAACTGAAGGGAATTGAATCCTGGTAGAAGCGTGTGGTCGCATTCTTTGATTTCTTGAAAGAATTAAAAATACAAATAATTAAGAAAAGGTTAAGCAACATACCTCAAAATCTTCCCTCGAACCGATAACCTTCTCCTTGTAGTCTTATTTTTCCAAGAGATCTTCCTTGCTATGACTCTGGCAAGGATTCGATTTGTGGGAACCGCTTCTTAAAAGAATTGAAGAAGTAGGAAGAAGAATTTTCTTAGAACTTTTATAAGAAAATTGATAGCATTTCTAGAGAAAGATTTTTAGAGTAATCGTAGAGATTATTCTTCTAAAGAGGTGTATTCTATGAAGGCTTCGAAGGGCTCCTCAGGGCTCTATTTATAGAACTCTATGAGTTACCCTAATCCTATTAGGATAACTTCTTTGCAGATATTTTAAATTAAATACTTAACAATATCCAATATTAATAAATATTTATCCAAATAATATCTCATATTAAATGGTTTAAATATTTATTTTCTGCAGAATCTTTAATTTGAATCTCATCCAAATTAAATAATTAATTATTTAAATCTAATTCAAATTATTTAATTCTCCCTCTGTTTATTTACATGGTTTTCATCCAAATAATTAATTACTTGAATCATATTCAAATAAATTAATTATCCGTATTGTAAAGTTATTGTTTGAATCTTGTTCAAATAAACTTTATAATAAATCATGTAATCAATTGTATCAAACACAATTAATATTTTCTCTCATAAATTTGAACATTTCAAATTTTTCTTTCAACATAGTTGATCCTTGTTGGTCCGTGGTGAGCTAGAAAGGGAACCTTATGGACCTACAGATTATAAGCTCCAATGTTCCAAGATTAATTAATTAAACTCTTTAATTAAATTAACCTTCATTCATTTAACTACAGAGCAAACTACTATAGACCCATAGTTGAACTCTTATGCACTGTAGAACAAGTTGTGTCCATGGATATAATAAGTATAAGCAAGTTGATTTTGAAGGAAATTGAATCTCGGCGGAAACGTGTGATCGCGTTCTTTGATTTATTGAAAGAATTAAAAATACAAAAAGTAAAGAAAAGGTTAAGCATCATACCTTTACCGATCTATAATTTCATCAAAATCTCTCATCGAACCGATACTCTTCTCCTTGTAGTCTTCCTTTTCCAAGAGATCTTCCTTGCTATGACTCTGGCAAGGATACGGTTTGTGGGAACCAACCGCTTCTTGAAATAATAGAGGGAATGGGAACAAAAATTTTCTTAAAACTTTTCTAAGATAATTGAGAGAATTTCTAGAGGAAGACTTTTAGAGCAATCGTAGAGATTATTCTTCTAGAAATGTGTTTTCTATGAGGGATCTCAAGGGCCCTATTTATAGAAGTCTGTGGGTTACTTCTAATAACTCTCTGCAGATATTTTAATTTAAATATTTAATAATATCCAATATTAATAAATATTTATCCAAATAATATCTCATATTAAATTATTTAAAATATTTTAATCTTATTTAAATATTTATTTTCTACAGAATCTTTAATTTGAATCTTATTCAAATAAATTAATTAATTCTCTCTCTATTTATTTATATAGATTTCATCCAAATAACGAATTAATTATTTGAATCATATTCAAATAAATTAATTCTCCATATTATAAAGTTATAGTTTGGATTTTATTCAAATAACTTTGTAATAAATCATTTAATTAATTGTATCAAATACAATTAATATTTTACCTAAAAAATTTGAACATTTCAAATTTTTCTTTCAACATAGTTGATCCTTGTTGGTCTATGGTAAGCTAGCAAGGGGACGTTATGGACCTACATATTATAAGCTCCAATGATCCAAGATTAATTAATTAAACTCTTTAATTAAATTAATCTTCATTCATTAACTACAGGGTTGTTGGGTTGTATGTCCTAAAAACTCATATTTTTTGTAAATAAATGAATTTTAGTACATATGAAGTTATTTAAGTGAATTAATTATTTATTAACTCTAAATCCAATTAAACTACGAACCCTTGGCTATTATCATGAGTACTTGGACTTTATGTGGAGACATAAACAGGATCAAGTTCGAGTAAGTAGCCTAAATAAGTCTATAGTACATTGATCAGGTTGGGTACCTCTTTCTAGAGACACTATTGAATACGGCCCCCTTCATGATTGTTACAAATGTTGTAAGGTGTCATAAATGAAGTGATCCTAATTTGTTCATGTAGAGACATGTGAGCGGGGTATTCTACATAATAAGATTGTGTAAGACTGACCCTGAAATAATCACTGTTATGTATTAACACCGTTTACGATTAACACTAATTAATTTCACTTATCGATGACCTAGATAACTTGATCTGAATCTTGAGCTATCTATGAACTCCTGTTTATTTAGAATTATCCCTTGATTTGCATAGGTGAGAGTAATCTCAATAGTGTTGCTCAACATTCCTCCCATTTTAGGGATAAGACCGGGTAAATAGCTGGGGACAAAAAATATGCAAGACAGAGTTCACTCCTACCCAACTTAGGGATAGTAGAGAGGTTGTTCTCTTAAATATTGTTCACAGGACTTGAACAAGGGGCCCCATCTTCTCACTGGCCTGAAAGGGAATGGATTTAGTGATTAGATCTTAAATCAATTATTCATTAGAGGGACAGTGGTACTTAAGGAAAAAAGATGTAACTCAAAGGTAAATCGGTTTTTTGACCTAGTTGAAGTTATGAATGACCGTTGAAGGATTGACTTATCAATGACGAGTATATCAAATGGAAACAAATATATCTACAGTGAGGAGGGTGCAACTACAGGCTTTAGTGGAGTGTCTCGTTAGTTAACGAATGTTGGTTAACTAGGTTAAAGAGTTTGGCCGGTTAATATTGGATTGTTGGAGCTCATGATCTGTAGGTTCATTAGGTCCCTATACTAGCTCATAAATGGACTAAAATCTTAGAGTGAAAATTGATCAAACTAACTTCCGTTGCACGTTCATTTATCCATCAAGGGCAAATCACTATAGACTCATAGTTGAACTCATATGCACTGTAGGATAAGTTGTGTCCATGGATATAATCAGTATAAGCAAGTCGATCTTTCACAAGTTCTTCATAATTACAGCTAGGTCAAATGTTCGTTTTACCCCTAATTTCTCTAATGAATAATTTGTTTATGATCCAACCATAAACAAAGTCCCTCTCGGGCTAGTGAGAGGGTGGGGCCCCTTGTTCAAGACTTGAAATCAGCACTTAAGGGACCTACTCATCTACTTACCCTATTTGGGAAGGAATGAATTCCATCTTGTGAAGTTATGTTCCTAACTCCTGATTTAATCAAATTCTCCAAATGGTAGGCTTATTGAGTCAGCACCGGGCCACTCTCATCCATGCAAATTGAAGGACCAACCTCACAAACAGAAGTTTATAAGTGTCACACCCCCTCCCAAGTTACCTACACAACCTGAAAGGAGATGTGAGGATAGTATACCCCTCTTGTGACGCATACCATCCGTTCCCTCACACACATTCTGAACTATTCACCATGTAATCTCCAGATTCCAAAACATATTAAACATCACACATGGAAGAGTATATACAAGCCAAAACAAAATTTTCTCAATTCTTTTACATGTCCTTACACAACCCATAGTTCAACCCCTGGTAATTTTACAGACATATCTACATGCCACCTAATAAGTATAAAGGTTTAACATTTAACCAACACCTCAACACGTCAAATTATTTAGAGTCTCGAAGCTTAAGCAGGGCGAGTGGGAGTAGGCAAAGCACCAGAAACGTCCTTGCTATCTGGAGGGAAAAGAAAACATTGAAAACATAAGCTAAAGGCCCAGTGAGTGACAATTTTAACAAAGCCATTTTAGTTCGGAAATCATCAGTAGTAAAACTATGTTCAACATCAAATATAAAACATGTAATCACTTCAAAACCTTAGTTAAAACAAATTTAATTGCCCTTATCAAATCATACATGATTTTTAAACAATCATAAGGAAGCAGTTTCGATACAATATTTTTTCCTTAGTTGAAGTGGAACAAAACTCAACACCCCAACGTCGAAAGCATATAAGGCTCGATGCGGAGCAAGACTCAACGCACCAGCATATAACCTCTATGTGCACATAGGAATATGGCGGGTTGCCCATGTACCTTCTCATGTCCTTGAGTACTAGGTCCCGGGGAAGTTCACATGCTTATTAGCATTGAGCCTCCTCTAAAACGTTTATAGGCGGGTTGCCCAAGTGCTAGGTCCCGGGGAAGTTCACATGCTTATTAGCATTGAGCCTCCTCTAAAACATTTTCCTTTTTAGAAACAACGTTTCATACAAACCGTTCGTATACAAATCGTTCACAGGAATACAGGGCAATTATTAGATCAATAACATCTCCTCAACATGCTTTTCAACAGCTTTAAGAACATAACGTTTGTCTCATAAAGCATTTAATCAGAAATTCACATTTCATTTAAAAACTGAACTATTATGTTCAACAAAATCATTTTAAAGTAAAAGAAATGTCACTCACAACTCTTTCTAGGCTTGGAATGGATTATAAGCCTTTCCTATCTCTTCTTGGCCTGAAACAAAGATTTTCTCTTGTTATACTTCTTTTCCATTCACAAGAACATAAACAATAACTTATCATATGCTCAGTGTTTATAGTTCATCATACGGTTAAGCTTTCATTAGTTTATCCTCAAGCCTTAACTCTAAATTCTATACTACAAGTTATCCCTTACCCTTCTGCTATACCTTGATTTCCAAGAACAAGCCTTACGTGCAGCTCACTTGCTGTTATATCAATACTTGAGCCTTAGTTTCTCCTTATCAAAGCTGACTGCTACAACTTGCTGTCTCTACTTAATCCCTACTAAAAGCGCATTTCCAGCCCATATTAAGACTTCTTCTCTTCTACGAACTTGTAAAGAATTAAGTTCCACAGGTTACCTCAAAATTTCAGGGCTTAACTCTTTTTTGTTCTCCAGTTACGCCAAAATTACTCTGCGTTGCTCCGGATTGCATTGCAGTTCTGTAGTTACTGCTTTTACCTAAAGATTCATGTGATAAACTTCGGTTTCAGCTTAACCATCCTTCATAAGACTTGTTAGGAATTATGTTAACTTACTAACCTCAAAATTTCAGCCCGAAACTCGACTTCCTTGTGTCATTCTACTCCAAACAACAACCACTGTTCAGTCTGTGCGTCTATGATCAGTCCTCTGTTCTAGCTCGGATTTGAGCACCAAGACAGGTAGAATTTCACCCAAAAACTATAAGAACACCTTCCTCTCCCTTCTCTGGTGGTTTTTCCAAAAGATGGAACTGACTTAAGTTCTCGAAATGTCTGAAAATAATTAAACTCACCTATATATACTATCGACTTATCCCTCACAAGTACCAAGGTGATAATGCCGACTTACCCTTCACCGTAGGTTGGCGCTGGTTTTTCCTTCGACGCAAGGTACTCATGCCTATGTTCTTCTCCAATGTCTTTAGCAATTAATCATTCTCAGTGCATGGCGTTTTTGGCACCACCCACCTCCAACGCATACAACATATTCATTCACATCACCAGCTTCATCGTGTCAAGACCGTTCTGTCTTGGACGTAATGTGACTACAGCGCATGGTTATCATTGACGCATGGTAACTTCAACGCATGGCTGTCTTCGGCGCTTGATGACTTCAACGCATGGTTCAAGCATATTTCTTTCCCCGCCAATGATCCATTATTCTTCAATGCGGCGACTGCTTCAGCTCACACCCTTTGTGATTCAATCAATAATGCATGGTTTCACAAATAATTCAATCTCCACGACATTCACCAACGAATGGTCTTTATTAACACTTAACCACAATTTGCTCTATTCCTCAGCTACTTTTCCTCCAGCAACACATATCCTCAATCGCATGGCTCTCCCCAACACTTGGTTTAACAAGTCAGTGCTTACAATAAGTCACTCAAGATTAAGATCGAGTTGCACATGATCATCCTATGAAATATTAATCTCATTAATTAACGGATTTACAAAGGGAGATTAAATATTTCGTGGTCCGATCTTATACAAACTCTTTGTATAGGATACCCCCACTCACATGTCTCTACATGAACGGTTTGGATCAAACCATTTGTAACTATTACAAAGTGGGTTGTATCAATAGTGTCACCAGGATAAGGCACCCAACCTTATCCATATACTATAGACCTTTAGGTTATTTATTGAACATGATCCACCCATATGTCAACTACATACATGTTCAAGACTTTATGCAATAAATTTGGATTTTTCTGTTAATGGATAAATTACCATTGCATAATTGATAATTAACTTAATTAATCAATCAATTACGAGGCTTTAGGGAACAAATCCCAACAATCTCCCACTTGCACTAAAATCGGTGAGACATGTATCCAAGGGCATACACTATACGCAACATGATCTCCCACTTGCCCTAGCGAAGAAGAGACATGTCTTGTAATCTTAGAGATTCTAGGCGACTTTCATGCACTTTAGCCTAGAGAGTCCTTTTTATACAAATCAAACCATATGTCATTCAATATCATCTTGGTCAACCATGGTACTTTCTATCAATATGCCTTATCTTGGAAGTTGGTGTCTTCTAATATCCTTAGTCTTAGCCTTTGCATCACTATTATCTCATAAAAAGTGATAGACTAACTTAGAACTGAAACACTTTCGGAACTATAAGGATATTTTTATGGCTACACAAAATTTTGTTTGACAAGTAAAAACAAATGTATTGTGTACCAATCTCCACCACATAGGATAAAAACTTGATCTTACCATAGATTTCTCTAAATCTTTGTAAGACGCAATGTATGTTGTGAAAGATTAAATGTTAACACCATAGACAAAATTTCTCATTATTCATAGATAATTTGAGAAAACTTTTAATTTTCTCCCCAACGGTCACACCATTGATATAACCAATATAACCAACAAATTGCAGGTTAAGTCTCATTTATGCATTAATTATCTCATACTAAGAAAAGATAATTAATCATATGTCCTCAACACTTGAGGTGTCTTAGGATACTGTTCCTTAGACTTAACTTCACTTTTGAATGATATATTTAATTCTTTTGAAGTTGGGCATCAAATATTTGACAAACATTTTGTAAATGTAAGATGCTTGAGACAAACTTAACATTATGTCCTTAATTGGTTAGGTAGTCAAATTTTTATGTTAGATTACATCATTCATAATGAGTAATACACGATTAATATAAAACATGAGAAATATCCACTTGTCAATTAATGACTCTCTTGTCTATACAAGATCATTAATATTTGTTCAAATACATAGGTCGTGACAACTCTTATCAAACCTTATATTCAAAGATCTCTAATTGTCTAATTCATTTCTCAAATGAACCTATACAATTTTGCAAACTCTTTGCATTTAGTTTTTGAAAGTTGAACTCGTCAGTTTGTTTGTGTAGATGCATTGTTTAAACTCTTTTCATGAGAGAACCTAAACATTCATTTAACAAGTCCCATATGCAACAATGAATAATGCTCAAAAGACTCAATTATGGCAACGAGTGAGAAAATTGACCCACAGTCTAATTTCTTTCAATAGGTTTTACCCTTTTTGCCATAAGTCTTATTTTGAAGATCTATATCTTCTTATCTACACATGTACATCTCTGTTGTAGATCTATATATATCCTACGGGTTTTATCCTATCAAGAAAATCTACAAATCAAGACTGAGATAAAGTACAAAAATTTTATCTTGAGTTCATGACTTTGACCTAACAATCCTTGTCAACATCTTTCAACACGACTTTCAGGATGATAAGCCTTAATTTTGTCAACTAATATGACAATTTTGACTTTAACTAAGTCATAGTAAAGGTTGAGTTATCCAATAACTCTCCCACTACGATGAAGGCTCATCATGTTTAACTAGGATTCATTTGACATTCAAATGTAATTAAATGGTTAATAACACTTATTAGCTCTTAGTGGATTTACTTGAAACCAAAGTGTCAACACTATTCAACCTTAGAAAATGTTATGGTCTTTTATTCGACATTTCTTATAAAATTAATATTTGCATACAAATACTTTATTTTATTTCGGATTGCATAAAAGACCATTCTCTTCCTCCATGAGGCCAGCCTACTCTTAGGCATATCCGTGAACATATATAATTCTTTAGGTTTGTTTGAGCATGTGCATCTTAACATACCCATATCTGAAATGTTGCAAACTAGTTTGCTACACTTCCATAATCCAAAATTGTCTCCCAGACAATTTTGGAGGGAATAATGTTCACAATGCAATCTCTATTGCATGCCCTAACCAGAGTATGACAATGATGTGTAATTTATTAATGATGTGACAATGTCTAACAAAGTACTCATCATTAACATGACCAAGTCCAACAAGGTCAACTTTCTCCTTTTGAAGCATAATTTCATTGAAATTGTATCTAATGCTTAAAGTTGAAATATAATCTCATTTTTTATCAATTAGGCATAGTACTAAAGTTACTGTACTTTTATGATTTGATCATAATATGTCTTGGTAGACTTGCCTAATTGATATAAACTTTAGTCTAACTTCTTTAAATTTCTTCAAAGAAAAGACTTAAGTTGCATTAGATAAAGATCCTGATACACTAAATTTCATCAATCCAATTGATGAAACATTTACAATGATTGTTTGACTTTTACATTCACCAGATCTCTCGGGTCAAAATGTGTAAGTCAAACATGTTCTTTGGTTTTTTGCCTTATTCAATAAGGTTCAATGACTATCTTGCATAAAAGGCAAGATCTTCAAACAGGTAAAGTAATTTAACTTAACTTTTAGAGAATTACCTATACGAGTAATTTTATAAAATTGATGATAATCAACTTTAATTGCAAAAGCCAAGTATCTTTTAGGAGAAAATAATTTGTCTTTTGATTATGGATTCAATAATTTTGAATATCTTAGTGTAGTATTTGTATATGTTAAAGATTTTAACACATACTAATTGTACTTATCTAAGACTGAAAATATTTTCAAACAACTTTTGCAAATATGGTTTATAACATATAACATTCATACCTTATGAATTAATTAGTAATAAAGTTTTGAGAAATTGAATTTCTCTTATGGTGATGAAACCACCACATTTAGCATAAGTTCAAATATGACATCTCATGTCTCTCACTATACTAACTAAGATGGACTTCCTAGTGCCAAATATATAGAAACCATTTTACGCCATTAAGTATTTTCCAAAAATTACAATCTGATTGTAATGAAGAAAAATTTGATAGTGAATTCTTATTCAACTATTGAAGTGCGAATCTTAATTTTCCACCAAGAATCAAGTAAATCAAATTTACTTTCATTCTTATTTTTCTTCCCATTGAGGTATTTCCAAAATTCCCCATTGTGTTACTCTCCAAACTAATTTGGAAACAGTTTCCTTACAGCTGTAATCACATAATTTATTTTCTTGGAACATAATACTTATTCTTGAGATTATGTAGATAATTATCTACATTAAGCTTATATTGACTGCAACATCTCATATGTTGTTGTCATATGCTTTATCTTCCACGCTTGACATCAAGAATGTCAATTAGAAGATAAATATAAGCTATCTCTCCAATTGTAATTCACCAATCACATGGTTCATGAACAATTCATGAAGTGGCAATAGGACTATGAAAACATTCCTCAATTAAAGACAAATTCTGAAAATTACATAGCCATTAAAATAGTGTCAATTGTACTTTTCCATGTAATATTTTTTCTCAAATTTTAAGTTATAATGGTAATTTAAAATTAAAGTCATGAGAGGAAATGACACAACATTGAAATATATAAAATATATTAGTTAACAGCGTGCAATCAAATATTCATTCAAATTTAGCATTAAATTTTATGAACCCTATAAATCATGTCTAATGCAATCATACTCTAGTGATTTAGAACAAGTGCTGCCGAAGGGTAGGTCAAATGCTCCTTCACTGGATTGAGACATTCTCAACCAAGCATTATGCCACACCCCATCCCGAACTACCCCCCTATAGCCCGAGACGAAGCATGAGCACAGCAGTCGTCGACTCTATTATCGACTTCCACTGTCAACACTTCCTTTATGCCCATTTAATCATCCTTCATAGGATGACGATACCATTATACATTTGACAAACCTCGACTTCGATCGGCAACGGGAACTGTCATGCTACCTGAAAAATGGAAAACATATGAAAGCATGAGCTAACAGCTCAGTGAGTAACAGTTTCTGAAAAACATTATACTTTAAGTGTAAAACTGATTGAACTCGTATGAAATATCACACTGAAAATTAATATATAACATGATCAATTCTTTGTTATATCATGTATGCATATCTGTTTGGAATAAATAATATAAATCTCATTCATTTCAAATACTTTTTTCTTAGTTGAGGTGGAGTAGTGCTCAATGCTCTCAACGTTGATTTTCCTTAGTTGTGTGGAGTAATCTCAACACATTGCACGTCATATATATATATTCTTCTATGTGTACATAGATATTATTACTTGGGCTGCCCATATGCCTTCCTTTTATCCTTGAGCATTGGGTCCCATTTCTATTTTCTGGTTACCCATTTGCCTTCATCTAGTCCTTGAGCATCTGGCACCTTTTATAACTCGGGCTGCCCACAATGCCTTCTACGAGTCCTTGAGTATTGGGGTCCCTTTTCAAAGCTTTATAAAACACCATGCTTTTAGAAAAACCATGAATACAAGTTTCAATCAATCCTCATGCGTTACCCAGCATTCTCAAGTTTTCAAGTAAAACGCATGCTTCTAGCTGGCTCATATTCTTTTATATATATAAACGCATGCTCTTAGTTTTATAAACAACATGTTCATATGCTTCATATATGAAAACGCATGTATTGTTTCATTAGAAACCCATAAAATTATATTCATAAAGAACTCATTTATATTTTGTAAAACGCAGGTGTTATTCACCGGTACTTGCCAAAGAATACTTCTTCTTCCTTTCTTCTATTTCCTCTTCCCGAGCTTCTTGGACGCAGCGTTCTAATCTCAGAAACGCAAAGCTCCATTTCTCTCTGTCAGCTCGGTTGAACGCAACCCTGCCCTTCAACGCATGGTTGATTACTTTAGCAAAGTGCATCCCACCTCTTCTTACTTCTCTTTCGGATGCATCACCCTCACTTGGACGCAAGGTCCAACTTGAACGCATCACCCAACTTTGGACGCCGCGTTCACCTTGGACATTATGTTTGTCCTTAACGCAAGGCCGACCCCTTTTAACGCAAGACAATTTTTTTACATAAAATAGCTAAGTTGTCAAATATCCTCTTTCTTGGCCGCATATTCCTTCTACAGACGTCCTTGCTACCTTCTTCTCTTTTTCTCTCCAGAATTCTCCTTTTCCCTCAAAGTTCTATTTATGAGGAGCTTGTCATCCAACTTCTTCTCTCCTTTTGCCACTTGTTTGCCACATGTCACGCTGCATGCTTAATTAACCATGCATAGTCCAAGTGTCACCTTGCATGAAACACTTGACATGCCTTCAACACCTTTACTGATAAGGTGTCAAATCTATACGAAGCCACCTGGCCTTTATAAGCTCATCTTATGCGTCCAACATTTTCCAATAAACAACCATTCATTCAGCACAACGCCCTCATGCGTTCTTTGAGTTCCCTTTAAGGTTTGAGCTTCACTACTCATTTTTCTAACTCTCAGCCAACTACACTACTGTCTTCGACGCATAGATCTGTCTTCAACACATAGGAACCTCAACGCATAACAACCTTACCAACGCATGGTAAGCCAAGTAAGTTTCTTCCCTTGTCAACGCGGCGACTACTTCAGGTCACAATAACCATTCGTGATCACCTTCAACGCATAGCCGCACTATTATAAACCAGTGCTTACACAATGCCACTAGGCGTTAATGAAAAACGCCCAATACTATGCGTTTATATCTCATCGCATCATACCATGCGTCCCGCTCCTTCCTTATGTCCATAACAACTCCTTCTTAAGCTCTTCCTCTACGCATTGGTCCTATTGCGTTTACCTTCATCCTGCGTCCATGACCATCTTTTTATGTCACACCCCTCAACACACAGCAACCCTTCGTTCGTAGTTGCCTTAAACATTTGGTCTTTGGGCATAGACTTCTTTATCAACACCAAAATCCTTACTAACACATAATAAACCTTCAACGCATGCTGTTCAAGCCCCAAGGTTCTTTGGCTTCTCTTTTCTTTCTAGCTTAACACCCTTCAAAGCTAATCCCAGAACCTGTTAGTTTCCAAGACTAATTGTGAGCCATGCGTTTCCTCTTTTCCCTGATTCTTGTTCCCTTTTCAAAATTCCATATCAAATTATCTCTAAATTAAGGTACCACACTTTAGTGCGTTACCATCCATGCATTAACCGGGCTATGCTCGAAATACATTTAAACACTTAACTAATTCCCAAACTATGTCTTCCATCCTTCATTCTCACTCTTAGTGAAATATCCATTTCTTTATTAATATTATGCGTTCAATTAGTCTTATTTCTTTCCTTACTAGCCATCTTCAGAATTCTGAGTTAGGTTCTTACACATTACACCAGAATAACTCTTATTCCTATAATGTTTAATTACCATTATTTGGTCAGAATACCATTAACAACTTTAATGCACTCTTGTAAGTGTAACCCATCATTTTAGATCTTGTAGCTCTACCCCAACAAGCTTGCCGAAAGGAAGGTCAATATTGGAAACAAAAAACTAGTTCTATCCATTGCTAGAGTTCACCTTGATCTTAACTCATGCAAACACCTTCTGAAGGGGGACGAAAGTAGTGCTGAAGCAAAGCCGCCACGAGGCCAAGTGTCACAATCGTAGTTCTGTGCTGGACAAAACGATGTGCGGCACTTGTTCTAGCTCGTGAACAAGTCAGCCTGATCAAATTCTGATCGCCTACGGCACACCGGATGCCTCTCGTAACCTCCAGCCCCGTTCCAAGGAAAACGGTTTTAGAAAACGGGTTTTAGAGGAAAAGCATTTTCCCAAACGTTTGAAAGCATGTTTGAGAAATTAAGATGTGTTGTAAGACTAGAAAGCAAAAAGGGACAACAACCGCTTTATAGCTCACAACTCCGGGTATGAGGATTTGATGGTTAGTCTCACCCCCATATAGTACATTTTAAACAATTGTGGAATTGTCACCCTTGCACATGCAAAGTGGCGAGCAGTCACTTACAAAGAAAAGCACTAGGAAAATATACTAACTAGTAAAATAAAGTACATAACATGAAAGCATGGTAAAAAGGGGTCGAGGCGGGCATGCGGCCACGGGCAACACGCCCTGGACAAGCATGACTGTGACACCAAGCATGAGTCTCACGATGTGAATCTTACCAAAGAACATAAGAGAGATGTCATATCATATACATCTATTCTCCCACTAAGTATTTTGAAATAGGGGCTTCATTACTTAGACAAACTTAGGCTAAATAATTTATCCAAGTTTTAATTTGTTTGCCCAAACATAACTCTTATGTTTTGATAGCTTCTAATAATGTGAAATATCCCAAGTTTATTATTCTATTTAATAAACTAGTCACATTATGTTTTAATAAACGTTTGACTAATTCAACTCCTAAGTTAGATCCCAGGTAAGAGTGTTCCATTACCGTCAACTTAAATACCCTAGCCTAAGATAGAACCTTCCTTAGACAAAGTTCCCTTATAAGCAACCTTTTATTATTAAATCTTTTAATTTACCATTTTAAACCATTTAAAATTAAATTAAAAGATCTATTTTAATCTAATCAAATTAGATAAACATGCAATTTACTTTATTCTAATCTAATTAGAATTTTAATAAAGATAAATCAAAATTTTAAATTGTATAAAAAATTGAATCCATTTTTATCTTTATCCAAGCAATATTTATAAAAATAAAAAGATAGACTAAAATTAATTAATAGTATCTTTATTTAAGCAAGATCCTAATCCTATTAGGCAAGCATGCAACATTTCTAATCTCATTAGAAAAATGTAAAGATAAACTAGAATTTTAAATAATTTAATATTAAATTAAATTTATCTTTATCTAAGCATGCATTCTTACAAATCTTTATCTAAGCATCCATTCTTACTTAATTCTTCATTTAATTATCTAATATAACAATTATATTTTAATTAAAGAAGAATCTCTACATGAATTTCTATAACAATTTAAATATAATACTGATATTTAAAATTAAAGAGAATCTCTACATGCATATAAATAGGAATTATCCTAAGAATTTAAATATAACATTTATATTTAAATAAAAGAGAATCTCTACATGCATCTCTGCAACAATTTAAATATAACACTTATATTTAAATAAAAAGAAAATCTCTACATGCATTTAATTAAGAATTATCCTAATAATTTAAATATAACAATGATATTTAAAATATGCATGATATGCTTAACCTACAGTGGGATTTTAATCTAAATCGCATACTTTATGCAACAATTAACTTAATTTAAAACATACATCATATGCATAATTAAATTAAATAAAGCAAAATTGACCAGCATATTTGGCATATCCTAGAAATTAAAGATAAAATTCAAAATTACAATAATTTGAATTTCCAAGACATATCTTGGTCCTTAATTTCTTCTCTGGTCTTCAAAATTTAGGGTTTGAAACACCTAAATTTAATCTTTTGAAATTTCAGCCGCATAAACTTCAATCAAATCTGCCAGATGCTTTGATGACACATAAAAGATGATGCACAGCAGAATTTCCTTCCAAATTTGAAAATTTCTAGATTTTCCATATTTCAATATATCGAGAAAACCAATGTTTTTTTTTTTCAAGAATTTACAGAACTTTTACATCAAAAAGATTACAAGAAAAACCCTAACCCTTGAGAGTTTTACAATTGATCTAATTAAAACTTTAAAAACTAATGCCCAAATATGCCTAAACAATCAATTTTGCATACCTTGACATTTCTCACATAACAATTAAAACACCCACCATACAAGATTTTTAATTCAATTCAAGAATCAAATATATTGATTGTCTCTAGTACCAATTGAAGGGAATTGAATCCCGGCGGAAGCGTGTGATCGCGTTATTTGATTTATTGAAAAAATTAAAAACACAGAAAGTAAAGAAAAAGTTAAGCATCATACCTTTGCCAATCTATAATTTCATCAAAATATCTCCTCAAATCGATAGTGTAAGCCCCGTACTTGTTATTAAGAGAAAGTAAGTAAAAAGAAATTATGGGACAAGTAAGTAAAGAAAATTTGCTAAGTTGGTGAGAGTGAAAATGGTTAAGTGTTGGCCATGCGATGAGTGACCATGCGTTGAAGGATGTTAAAGATTGATAAGAGTTGCCGCTGATAAGCATGTATTGAAGAGGGCAGCTCGGCGGGGAGAAAGATGTGAAGAGAGAAGGGTGCCATATGCGTTAATAGAAGTATGCGTTGAAGGCTACTATGTGCTAGAAGTTGGCACCGCTATGCGTTGAGATGGCCTATGCGTTGAAGAATGGTATGCGTCGGACATAGAAAAGTGGTAGAGAGGGCCATGCGGTAATCAGCTATTCGGCGTGGAGTAATCAGTGGCATAGTAAGTGGTGACTATGCGTTGCCGAAGCCATGCGTGGAAGGTGGCGCTGGCTAATTCTAGAAGGAGGATGAAGTTAGAGCTGGTAAGTCGGTGATTTATATTGACATATAAAGGAGTGCATCGAATAATTAAGCCTTTTGGATACATTTTCAAACTTAGATTAACCCTATTTCGCAGATGAACAACGAGGAGAGGTAGAAGAAGGTACTTATATAGAATTTGAGTAGAAAACAAATCAGTTTCATGATGATTTTGAAGCTGGAACCAGAAGCTTGATTGTTACTGATAGACTTGAACACCAATTGGTGTTTGAAGTAGAGTGCATCGAGGGCGTCGAAGCAAGAACTGAAATTTTGAGGTAAGTAAGTTGAATCAATTCTTAGCAACTTCCATGAAGGATGTGTAAGCTAAAACCGAGCGAAAATGTGTTAATCTCTAGGAAGAAGTGAGCGGAGTTGAACTGCTAAGCAAATCAGGACAACCGAAGTTATTTGGGAATAATTCTCAAATGAAGATGAATCATGGCCTGAAATTTTTAGGTAAGCTAGGAAACTCACTACTTTACAAGATTGTAAAAGGAGGGAAGTTCTGATTTTGGCTGTAATATGGTTTTTAGCAGAATAAAGGAAGAGTTTGAAGGGAAGGAAGAAAACTGTGATATCAAGTGTTGCTAGACAGTGGTGTCACTGATAAACGCAAAGGGCTCTGCGTCTCACAACTCTCGCTGAAGTCTCGATAGGTATTGCTCCTTAAGATGATATCGCTAGTCCAATTCACTCCAGTTGCGCTAGTGCAGCCCTAGTAATGTGAATCTCGTTGGTAGTCTCTCTAGTAACATAGAGTATTGTTAGTTATTAACATGCATACCTAATGATTTTGAAAAAGCAGTTCAAAGGAAACCTAATATAAGAAATGTGTTTTACAGCCAAGAAGAGCTCGGAAAAGCATACAATCTGCTCGGGGCCTAAGACAAACTGTGAGTGGCTATCTAATTGTCCAAGGATCATCGTTATTAATGTACAAGTGAAAACGAATATATTATGTGAATTTCTGTATGTGTGCTATTTAAATGCAAACCACAGCCGAAGGACCCTGTGTGAAGGCCTACGGAGATATATGATACATAGTGCTGAGGGACCATGAGTGAAAGCACTAGTGAGATTGATTGAGATAGTTTCCAATGTCGAAGGACCTTGTGAGAAGGCATATGAAAATCAGTACATGAAAGTTCAGTGCTGAAGGACCGTGAGTGAAGGCACTTGAGCAGTGAAATATATAATGAAACTCAGTGCTGAGAGACATTATGAGAAGGCACTTGAGTGTTGAAACGCCGAAGGACTAAACGTGAAGGCATATGCGTTGACATTCGCCAAACTTCTCCATGAACACATAATTACCAAAAACGCAAGGAGCGGAAAATTAGATCAGAATCTTGAGAGATTGTCGGAAGATTGACATACATAATCTGTGGCTAAAGTGGTGGATCTAAATTGAACTGAGAATACGCAATTAGGTGAGATGGACGCATGATATCAATTTCGCCACCAATCAAGCAGATTTGCCATTGATTGCGAGCGCAACATCTATAAAAAGGCAGTCCTGCAAGATGAGAAAGGGTTGTTCATTCTTGGAAGAATTTCTAAGTGACAGCAGAGTTCTCTCCAGAACACAACCGGAGACGAATAGCTCGAGAGAGAAGAGTCTTCCTTTCGCCTGACCACTTCACAGCAGAACCTCACGCTTCCATCCCGGCGACTCAAGACATTGACACCCCTTTCCTGCTTTCTATCTTGTTTTTCTAGTTTGATTTTAGATTTGTGTCAAGACATTAAGCTATGTAAAGTTGTATTCCATTCATCAATCTATATTTCTTCCATGTCTACTCATTTCTCTACATTGTTCGCTTTCTACTTTGAATCCATGAGTAACTAATCTATCACGGGTTAAGGGTTGCGTTAGCATCTAGATAAGAACCATAGTGTAACTATTGGATCTTGTCAATTGTAATCTTAATCCGATGCTTATGTCCATCTAGCTAATCAATATAAGTAGTAATAATCAGACTGCTCGAGAGGGTAAGTGATTGTGGAACTCAATTGACAAGGCTAAGCAGTATTGCCTAGACATAGGAACAACTTTGGCACTTAACACTCTCCTATGCATTATAGACATATAACGCATAGCGGCTGACAACTGAGAGAACAGTCGCAAGTATGAATAGGCTATCATCATGCTTTCTCATGTTAGATGTTAACTAACCCTAACCCTGTTTTTACCCATTCATTAAATTCACCTAGCTGACTTTACTGTGTCGCATGCCTTTTCATCTTCCATATTTTAGTTTAGTGTACATGTTATTGCTTTCTTTAGATTAGAAACAAACACCTCTCTTGAATTATTCTTGGTTACCACTACAACGCATATAATCCATTTAAATAAAGAATCAACATAATCCCTGTGTTCGACCTTCGACTCACCGAGAAAACCTAATCCTTTGCTTATACTTGGGTAAAGGATAGGAAAACTTGACAGATCACCAACACATAGCATTAAGCATAAATAAGACGCATAGTGTGTTAAACGCATAGGAAGCTCAATAATAATAGATAGACTCAGTAACAAGTTTTGCACTTCAGATCTGCGTTGCATTGCAACAACACCCAACATTCAAGGATGGCCAATCAACAAGAGTTAAGCGCAATAACAATGAAAAGCATAATCATTACAATGAAACCATGAATTTTCTACAATATCAACATAACTTCATAAACAATTCATCAAAACCTTAAAATCAAAGAGTTTAGCCACTCATAGCTTTAAGCAACATGTTCAAACAATATAAACAAAGAAAGAGTGTAAAGAAAAGAAAACTCTACTAGGAAGAAGCCCTTGATTGAGGAGGAACCGCCAAGATGTCCTTCGGTCTTCACGTTGGGAACTCGAATGTTACCAAACTCTGTCTCTCAAACTCTTCTCTCTTCCTTGCAGCCAACTCACTCTTTGAAACTCCTTTGGTGTGTTGATTCATGTTTTTTCTTTTTTTTATTTCTAAATTCATCGTCTATGAATTCGTGTTTAGGGCTATTGGAAATCCTCTTATTTATAGAGTTGGCCATCCAAAAATCTTTCCAAAAGACAAATTTTTTCAAAAATGGAAAGCTAGCACCACGACGCTACTTAATATGGAAAGTTGGCGCCGCAGCGCTGTTGCTTTGCTAAATCGGTATCATCTCTCGGGAAAAAGCATCCCCGGGACTTTATCTTTTTAGTAGGTTCTTTAGTCTTCTTGCCCTGTTTTTTGGCAAATGTGTATTTTTCTTCTCTTTTCTTTCGATCTTCACTTCTAATTTTCTTTATTTTGTCCTGAAAACCACTAACAAACAAATGAAATCTAATATAAACTCCTTTAATTTGAGAGACTAGAAAGCACTTTTCAAGCGCTTTTCATTAGCTACAAATGATTTCACAAATAACAGACTCAAAACGAGAAAACATCATGACAACCCAATGAAGAATGGAAAAGGTGAGAAGAACAAGAATTCCTTTCACCGTTCCCGTCTCCCAATCTGGACCTTTGACCTTCATTTTTGGACCCTGAATCAGTCATCAACAGTAGTGCCTTCCTTTAGACGGTGAAGCTTATCCGTAGGTTTAAGTCCCGCGAAGAATTGATGCCACTCGAATCAAATAAATCGTCCTTTAAAAAGACTTCAAAGTCGGAGCGTCGCGACACTACGTTAATTCTTTTCCGCGTTCGAGTTTGGAGATTCGCAACATTCCTTTGACTATAAACCCTACTTTCACTTCCATGTACTTAAGTTAAGTAAGTTGTTAGAGTGTTGTGCACTTTGAGTGTTAACCGCAAGTGTACGGATCAAGTTATAATATAAGACGGTGAAGTCCGAATATCGTTCCACTAGAGATCCAATTGTGAAGGTTTAAGTTACTTAGTTATTCTAGAGTTAAATCAATTTTATTTGAGGATTGGAATTAATATTGTGAGTTAAGAAAAATATAAACCAAATAAGAAAAGTAATAAAGTGAGAAACACAAGAGTCAAAGAGAGTTCTAGGGTAATGAATCTTTGTTTATTTCATCCTGCAATAATATAGATTTCATGGATTTTATTGTAATTCATATGCCTAAGTCTAGAAACTTAATTCCAAGTTATTTTCTCTAAAAAACAACCCTTTCTCATGCAACTCGATTGATTACTAATCTCTTGAAAACAATACAAACTACATGGCATTAAGAATAGTCTTTAGCAACTTTTATTGTCAACCTAACTACTCTTGTGATAGATTAACAACAATTCATTGTTATAGATCAAGTTAAACATACAATCTCTCAATCATACATCTAACCTAACATGTGAAGATGGACAATCCACAAGAATTAAACACAATGACTGTAAGCCTTGTACCTGACAGTGGAAGAAGGCAAGTAAGAAGAAACTATGAGACGGGCATTGAGTAGAGAAAGTTGGCCGAGTTGTGTGGGAGCAAAAGTGGCTAAGTGTTGGCCATGTGTTGGTGTGACTATGCATTGAGAGTATGTCTGAGGCTTGACGAGAGTTGCCGCTGGTAGCTATGCGTTGAAGAGGGTAGCTCGGCATGGACGCAGATGTGAAGGAAGGAGGGTGCAATTGGCGTTGGTGGAAGTATGCGTTGAAGGCTACTATGCGTTAGAAGGTTAGCATTGCTATGTGTTGAGAAAGGCTATGCGTTGAAGGTTGGTATGCGTTGGTGCATAGAAAAGTGGCCGAGAGAACCATGCGTTAGTCGGCTATCCGGTGATGGGGCGTTGGGCAATTAATAGTACAGTAAGTTGAGGCTATGCGTTGCTGAAGCCATGCGCGGAAGGTTTTGCATTGGCCAACCTAAGTAGGAAGCCGATGGCAATGCTGGTGAGTAGGTGATCTATATTTATATATAAGTGAGTGCACCGAATAATTAAACACTTTAGACATATTTTCGAACTCAGATTGATCCCATTTCGCAGACGAACAACAAGGAGATGTGGAAAAGGGTGTTTATATCAAATTTAAGTAGAAACCAGATCATTTTCATGGTGACATTGAAGCTGGAACCAGAAGCTTGATTTTTGTCGATAAATCTGGACATCATTTGGTATTTGAAGAAGAGTGAGCTGAGGAAGTTGAAGCTAAGGCTGGAATTTTGAGGTTAGTAAGTTATCTTAATTCTTAGCAACTTCCATAAAGGATGTTTAAGCTGAATTCGGGCAAAAATATGTTCAATTCTAGGAGGAAGTAATCGGAGTTGAACTGCTCGATGATTCAAAGCAGCAAGAGTCATTTGAGAATAGTTCTCAAACGAAGAAGAGTTATGGTTTGAAATTTTGAGGTAAGTTAGAAAGCTCACTTCTTTACAAGTTTGTAGAAGAGAGGAAGTTCTGAATTTGGCTGGAATACGATTTTTAGCAGGATAAAGAAAGAGTTAGAAGGGAAGGAAGAAAGCAGTGGCCATCAGGTGTTGCTAAGACATTGGTATCGCTAAAAGAGCTGGAGAGTGAGCAGCGAAACGAGTGTTGCTGGTAACGCAAAGGGCTTTGCATCTCACAACTCTTGTTGAAGTATCGCTGGGTGTCGATCCTTAAGGTAATCTTGCTAGTTTTGTTCATTCCGGTCTCGCTAGTGCAGTGTCCTGTTGTGAGATTTCGCACGTAATCTCGTTAGTGACATAGAGTATCGCTAGTTATGAATATTTTGGGAAAAAGGAGAGTCTCGGTGATGGAACGAGAATAAAGTCTAAATATGCATACTTAATGATCATGGAAAGGAAGTTCAAAGAAAACTTAACGTGAGAAATGTGAATTTACAGGCCAAGAAGAGCTCGGGAAGGCATATAATCCGCTCAGGGCCGAGGACAAGTAGTGAGTGACTTCCTGTTTAATATAATGGTTACTCTTAGCATGTTTTATTAGTATTGGGTGAATGAAAACTATCATATGGTATAGTTATTGAATATTAGTGTTGTGTTGTAAAGTTTAAAGAATGTTATGAGTATTATCTAAATGCAACCCATGGCTGAGTGTTGTTATTTTAATATTGATTTTAATATTGGATATCTGTTTTTGATTTATATTGAGTTTCTTAGCTTGTTGCACAAAAATAGATATGATAATTTCCGTACAAAAAAAAATGCGTCGAGAATTACTCGAGTATGATCATGATTAAGCAAGTTTTTCTATAAAAAGCCCAAGCAGGGATTTGTAATAACTAGGCGTTGAGAATAGATGCATGACTATGTGGTGAACTAAACAAGTAATATGTGCATGAGTTGTATGTGTTTAAAACTATACATAAAGAATAAATAAATTTTCCTACAACTAAAAATGAGGTGGATGCGGCGATGGTTAGTCAAATGTTGTTTAGTGTTAGATAGCATGCATTGAAAATGAATGGAACCATGCGATAAACGTAGAGTTGACGCAGGAGTTAGACGAAAAACTTAAACCTATTTAAGTATAAGTACATACTTACAAACTTAGTTTGTGAGTCCATCTCTCGATGTTTCGATGCCACAGTAATCTTATCTCTAAGACGCATGGTAAGTTTGCATTGGCAAAAGATGAACTACATCTCTATACCTCATCTAGTCTTGATAAATCCTAAAGATTAACTATCTACTCTCTCAAGCTAGACAGTCGTGCTTACTGCATTTGTTTGTCAGACAATGCTATGCAAGCTAATGATATGCCTTCATCAGGATGTAACATACTTCATATTGTTTAAGAAAAACTAACTCCAACATCTAACTCATTTAGCATTCGAACATCATGGTGTAAGATATTTAATATGGAAATAGATGGAAGATAATCGTCAATCAAACTCATATTTAAAATAATCATTCTCTCGAATGCCATTAACAAAACATAAGTAAGAAGGAAGGAAATGGAGATAAAACAGAAACGAAAGACGTCAAGCCGCCACTGGCAACATTTTGTTTCATGGAGGCTTGAGATGGTTGCTATTTGATACATAAAATCCATAGGGTGAAGGTTCTCACTCACTGGGAGACGATTCTGAAATTTCTCAGAATCCTTCTCTTAAAAGAGCTCGAAATGGAGGTTGGTTATGGTGGAGGAGGTGTGCAGAGCCTTCACGCCTGTCACGCATTTCTCTCTTGACTCTCCCCTAATGGAGAAGCTTTGGGCTATTTATAGGCGTCGAAAAGGTGAACTTATGATGCCTGCACCTTTACATTAAATTTCATGCCCTGCTGCACAGCCTTTTCACATTGTCGGCCCATTTGTTCTGCCATGACCTGATAACGTGTTATCCTTTTGCACATTGACGTGACAGTTTTTGCCCAAGCGTCTGTATCTACTTTTTCTCAACGCACGATCTCGACGTATGGTCTCAAAAGCATAGTTTCGACACATGGGTTTTCATTTGTTCTCGCAGCAGCTTCGTCTCTCGTACATGGGTTATTTGGGCTTCTTTTCTTCTTAATCCTGCTTTAAGAATAGAACAGCTCATAATTTTTCAGATATTTTGTTTTGTAAATAGTGCCAATGCATGGTGATACATTTTACATAATTCAACTTCCAAAATCACGTTTAGCTCTAAAGTTACTCTAATTAATTCAAAAAGTGACTATAATAACTTGTATTTCTACAAGTTATCACTGAGGGACCTTGAGTGAAGGGTTATGGGAAATAGGTTATATGATAATCCGTGTTGAGGGACCATGTGCGAAGGCAATTATGTAGTTGGTTGAAATGGATTCCAGTGCTCAGGGACTTTGTGTGAAGGCATATGGAAGTCCAATAAATGATAGCCAAGTGTTGAGGGACCATGAATGAAGGCACTTGAGCAGTGGATTGGTAGGGAACCCAGTGCTAAGGGAACACGTGTGAAAGCACATGAGAATTCCGATATAGTGAAACTCAGTGTTGAGGGACAATATGTGAAGGCACTTGAAGGTTTGAAACGCTGAGGGACGAAGTGTGAAGGCATTTGAATATGTGAATAATGAAAATTGGTTCACGAGGTTGAGTGCGTTGAGCTCTGCTCCGCTACAGCTAAGGAAGGATAATTGTACTACTTTTGTTTTATGGCATGGGTGATTTAGGAATTTCTATTTATATTGATATGTGGTAGTTATTATGATCGATATTAACACAAGAAGTTTAATAGTAATTGGATAAATTCAGTCACTTACTGGGTTTTAGGCTCACGCTTTCTTGTTTGTTGTTTGTTTGTTTCAGGTGGCGAGCGTGTCCGGGACACCTAGCCTACAGAAGATCCACGTCTGGGCCTACTTTGGATCAGTCATCTGGGATAGTTGTAATTACACAGTTTACGTACATGTTTTGTTGTCATACATGTTCCTTGGGGTGTAGTGAGATTTGATTTTGTAGTGTACATAAAGAACACTTGTTTCAATGAGTTATGATTCTTATGCATTGGATTTGAGCAGTTATGTTTAACTTATGAAGTTATGATGGCATATAGTTAACTATAAATGATCTGGAATTGCTTAATGTTATAGTCATCCGGGGAACGGGTGTATGTAGGTTTGAGCTCACTCCTATTGGTGAAGGGAATCTGGGAGAGGGTGTGATAATAACAATGAAAAGCATAATCATTCCAACAAAACCATGAAAGTCTACAATATCAACATGAATCTATAAACAAATCACTAAGACCCTAAAACTAAAGAGTTTAGGCACTCATAGTTTAAAGCAACATGTTTAAGCAAAATAAATAAAGAAATAGTGTAAAGAAAGGAAAACTCTACTGAAAAGAGGCTCTTGATTGAGGTAGCACCACCACGATCTCCTTGGCTCTCACGTCGGAATTGGAAGGGCACCACGACTATATCGAACTCTTTTCCTCTTCATTGTAACTAACTCACTCTTTGAACTCTCACTTAATTCTCTTCTTCTTATGGCTCTTTAGTCTGTAATTTCGTGCTTTGAATGGTGATTAGGGCTGCTAGAAATCCCAAAATTTATAGAGTATTTCGTCCAAGAAAACTTTTGAAAAATACATTTTTTTTCAAATAAGGAAACTGGTGTCGCGACGCTAGTCTTTAGCCCGTGGCACTGTGACTATGTTTCGCAGACCATGCTCTCGGGTTTCAGCACTGCGGCGCTACCCCAATTGTGGAAACTTTGAGTTTTTCTTCTTGTTTTCACTGCATTCTTGCTCGATTTTTATCTTTTGATCTTTTCTTCTAATTTTCCTCATTTTAACCTGAAAACCACTAGCAAACAAGTGATATCTAATATAAACTCCCTTAATTTAAGAGAATACAAAGCACTTTTCAAGTGCTTATCATAAGTACCAAGGTTATTTCTATGTCTAGAAACACTTCTTAGCCTTGTCAACTGAGTTTCACAATCACTTCCTCTCTCGAGCAGTTGATTATTACTACTTATATCGATTAGCTAGATGGACATAAGCATCAGATTAACGTACCATGACAAGATGGAACAGTAAAAACTATGGTTCTTAGTTAAATGATAACACAACCCCTAACCGTCAAGAGAGTTAGTTACTCATGGATGATAAGCATCAAGTGGAAAGTGATAAGAAATGGATAGCCATGGAAGTTGTATAGATCAATGAATGGAACAAATATCTTAGAAAAATACAATCTCTTGTCAATATGCTAAAACACAAGTAAGTAAGAAAAAGATAGAAAGCATGCAATCGGTGTCTGTTCAATCTCTTGAGCTCGCTAAGATGGTAGCGTGAATTCTGCTGTGAAGTGGTCGGTTGGAAGGAAGACTCTTCTCTCTCCAGCTATTTGTCTCCGGTTGTCGTCTGGAAAGGACTCTGCTGTCACTTAGGAATTCTTCCGAGAGATTCAACAACCTTTTTATCCTTCAGGTCTGCCCTTTTATAGATGCTGCACTGCACTCGCTGGCAAATTTGCATGATTAGAGGCTGAATTATTGCCTTGCATCTTTCTCACGCAACTGCATGATTTTCGGTTCAATTCAAATCCACCACTTTAGCAGCAGATCAAGCACAGCAATCCCCCGGCGATCTCTCAAAATTTTTGTCTGTTTTTTCGCTGCCTTGCGTTTCTGATTGATAACGCATTCATAGGTTGCTTGTGTTACTGCATCAAAGCATGCATTTTAGGTTCAAAAAGCTTCAAAACATTTATCTTCGTCAATTCACAAGAGTAAAACGCATAGGGAGATTTATCAATGGAATTTAACCCAAACTACTGCATGATTCTCCATTTAAACTCTATTTTTCTAAAAGAAAGACAATAATAACTTGTATTTCTACAAGTTTTCATTAAGCTTGAAAGGAGCAGTAGTCAAGTGCCTTGATTAGTGTTGTGGGCGACAAAGGTGCTATTGAGAAGAGTAGTCAAGTAGTGTGTCTTTGCATAAGGCTGGTGTTGAGGTAAAAAATATGTGAAAATTTTGGCTAAGTCTTTGGTTGGGGTGTTAAGAACCAATGGAGTAGTCGAGCCTAAGTTTGTGTTTGATGTGGGCATAAACATGTTGGGTGAGTAGGTGGAGGATATGTCCTTGGGGGCTAAATGAGTAGACTTGAGGTTGTTGGTGGATGCGTCCTAATGTGCTTGAAGTCATGGAAAAAGGAAGAATGATGTATCTTTGTTGAGGTTAGCAAAGGATGAACGATGCGTCTCCAAGGTGTAGAGAAGAGGGTGAAGTGTGCTAGTAAGTAGCTTGAAGGTGAAGATGATGCATTTTAGATGTGCTTGGTATAAGGTAGTCGGCAAGGAGAGTTTGATGCGTCTTTGACGCTGTTGGTGAGAAAGAGATGAGGTGTCTAAATGGGGCATCCATCATGTAAGTCATAGGCTGTGTGCAATTCATGTGGCCGAGGAGGAGAAAAGAACCTCAAAGGGGCTGTCAACCATGCATAGAAGTAGAAGTTGAGGATAATTATGACAATTAAAAATTAACTAAATCTGATTAGGTGTCAAATTAAGGTGGATTGTGGCATTGATAAGCATGAGGTTTCAAGATGAGGTTTTGCATGAATTTCCAGTGGAGGCTGTAAATAGAAGGTCGAACGTTGAAGGTGTAAACACAAATTACTTGTGCTATCTGAGAATATCTTCAACCAAAACTCTCCAAATTGAGTATAGTTTCAGGAAATTCATTAAGAAAGAAGTCAAAATTCGTTGGAGATTCAAGGTAGTTCAGGCAGTCAAGTCATCTGAAGTAAGGTGGAGAGCATTGTTGATATCTGGCGGAAGAAAAAGAATTAGAGGTTTAAATTTTGAGGTAAGCTAGTTAAGACATTTATCTACAAGTTTATAAGGGGAAGCAGAGTTTAATTTTGGTTGGAAACGGTAATTTGGACAACTTGAAATGTAGACAGTGGTTTGGATGCCGTCGAGTGTGTTTGGGCCAAGCTTGAAGACGACACGCTTGCAGGAGAGCTTGGGCAGTGGCCAAAGGTAAGAATTCATTTGAGGTTATTTTAAGTGTTTTGGACGCCCAATGGGCGGCCTGACATGCCACCAACAATGCAGACATGCAAGCAATTGAGCGAGTCGTGTAAGTGTGCAGAGTAGGTAGACATGCGGGCATTAGGTAGGCAGAAGATTGACGCCCTGTATGCGTGAGTAGCCGAGGAACGCGCGCGCCCTGCCTCTTTTGAGGTTATTCCACCTACGTGTGCATGGGAGCTACTCTCCATGGGTGCCAATGTGTGCAGGGCATTGCTAGTGTGTTTGAGGCAATGAAGTTGTTTGTGATTTGTTGCACATGGTGGGATTAGGCAGTCTATGCGTGATTTGTGTGGGGCTGTAGGACAAGCCTAGGGGCAGTTTGCTATATTTGACCTTTTTATTAAGTATTTGATTGTTGGTGAGTCATTTTGAGTTGAAATTCCATATTTAAGACCTAATTGATTTAAGCTATGAATTAAGGGGATTTTAAGGAAGCTTAATAAAGGAAGTTAATTTATTTTAGGTTGAGAATGGTTAAATGAGGTGTATAATCCACCAGGAGTCCGTGACAAGTTGTTAATGAAAATTTTACTTAAAATAAGTTTTATTTACACTTTGTTTTCAATATGCTCGAGGATATTTGTCGAGCATGATTTAAAGTTTATATTCTTACAAGTTTTATTGATCAACCATGAAATTCCAAGCATGAGTTTAGAACTTGATTTATACTTTAGTATGAGATTGAAAGCATGTTGTTTGAATTATCTTAGGTTTTATAAAGCGTGTCTGCTTGATAAACATTTGAGAAATTCTGCAATTTCATGAACTCTTGTTTAGTATCAATTTGTTTTCAAAAGCATGTTTAGTTCTTAAAGTATGATAAGATGAGACCTAATGTTGAAGGACATTGAGAAGGCATATTGATAAGCACTTGAAAAGTGCTTTCTATCCTTTCAAATTAAGGGAGTTTATATTAGATTTCACTTGTTTGCTAGTGGTTTTTAGGTTAAAATGAGGAAAATTAGAAGAAAAGGCCAAAAGATCAAAACCGAGCAAGAATACGGCAAAAAAAAGAAGAAAATCACATAATGGGGGCAGCGCCGCGACGCTAAAACCTGAGAGGGTCTGCACAAGAATCTACAGTAGCACCGCGGTGCCGTCTAAAAAATTTAAATAGCGTCGCGGCGCCAGGTTACCATAAATGAAAAAATATATTTTTGGAAAGACTTTTTGGGCGAAATACTCTAAATTTTTGGGTTTCCAGCAGCCCTAAGAACAATTCAGAGCATAAAATTACAGATCTAAAGAGCCACAAGAAGGTGACAATTAAGTGAGAGTTCATAGAAGAGTTCAAAGAGTGAGTTAGTTAAAAGGAAGAGGAAAAGAGTTCGAGATAGTCGTGGTGCCATTTGAATTCCGATGTGAGAGCCAAGGAGATCGTGATGGTGCTACCTCAATCAAGAGCCTTTTTTCAGTAGAGTTTCCCTTTCTTTACACTCTTTCTTTGTTTATTTTGCTTAAACATGTTGCTTCAAGCTATGAGTGGCTAAACTCTTTAGTTTTAGGGTTCTAATGAATTGTTTGTGAATTTATGTTGATATTGTAGACTATCATGATTTTATTGGAATGATTATGTTTTTCATTGTTATTGTGTTTAATTCTTGTGGATTGGTCATCTTCACATGTTAGGTTAGATGTATGATTGAGAGATTGTATGTTTAACTTGATCTATAACAATGAATTGTTGTTAATCAATCACGAGAGTAATTAGGTTGACAATAAAAGTTGCTAAAGACTATTCTTAATGCCATGTAATTTGTATTGGTTTCAAGAGATTAGTAATCAATCGAGTTGCATGAGAAATGGTTGTTTTCGAGAGAAAATAACTTGGAATTAAGTTTCTAGACTTAGGCATATGAATGACAATAAAATCCATGAAATCTATAATATTGCATGATGCAATAAATAAGGATTCATTATCCTAGAACTCTCTTTGATTCTTATGTTTCTCACTTTATTACTTTCCTTATTTGGTTTTTGTTTTCCTTAACTCACAATATTAATTCCAATCCTCAAATAAAATTGATTGAACTCTAGAATAGTTAAGTAACTTACACCTTCACAATTGGATCTCCAGTGGAACGATATTCGGACTTCACCGTCTTATATTATAACTTGACCAGTACACTTGCGGTTAACACTCAAAGTGTGCATCAAATTTTTGGCGCCGTTGCCGGGGATCCAAAGAACGATTTTTTGTTATTTAATATTCATTAGAATTTATAGATCTTAATTTGAGGTGTATATTATTTGGTTGATTATTTATTTATTTATATTTTATTTTATTGTATTTTATATTTTATATTTTTTTAGATTTTCTTTTATTTAATTTTAATTTTAATTTTAATTTTGTTATTTTATTATTATTTATTTTGGTCGGTTTATGCCTAGAGACAATACTAATATTCTCCCTCTTGATTTCGAGATTGAAAGGACGTGTAGAAGAAACCTAAGGGTTCAACACAATTACATTGAGGAGATGGCAGAGGAGATACCAAAGGCAATTTGGGACTATTTCCAACCGACATTACCGGCAAATCAACCTGGCATCATGAATGTGCCCATCAATGTCAATAATTTTGAATTAAAGCCGGGGTTGATCCACATGGCCAGAGAGCTAGCCTTTAGAGGAAGAACCAATGAAGATCCTCACAAGCACTTACGGCCTTTCTTAGAAATATGTGGAACGGTAGAGATGAATGGTATTTCTAACGATGCAACTAAACTAAGACTTTTTCCATTCTCTTCACAGTGCAAAGGATTGGTTGGAAACCATACCTCTGGATAGCATTACAACGTGGGAGATCTTAGCTCAAGCTTTCTTGAACAAATATTTTCCACTGGCTAAATCTCAAAGACTAAGAACGGAGATTGGAACATTCCGCCAACTTAAGGATGAACAACTATATGAGGCTTGGGAGAGGTATAAGGATCTCTTGAGAAGATGCCCTCAACATGGTTACTCGGATTGGTTGCAAATTCAACTCTTCTACAATGGATTTGCAAGCTCAACCAAATCCATACTAGATGTAACCGCCGGAGCTCAATTTTTTCAAAGAATGCTCAAGAGGCGTATATCATACTAGAAGACTTGGCCACTACATCGTACAATTGGCCATGTGAACGGTCTTCTCCATCCCAAAAGCCACTGGACAATATGAGATGGACGAGGTAAGTTCTCTAAAAGCTCAATTGGCTTCTCTCACTAATGCTTTATCTAAATTTTCTCAAGGAAGCCAAGCCTAAGCAAGTCCATCATCCATAGCTTCCATTGCAGCCATGGCAAATCAACAAGAGCCAATTGAGTTGGAGGTAGCCAATTATGTAGATAGAGGACAATACCGAGGTCAACAACAACTTCCAACTCACTATCATCCCAACTTGAGGAATCATGAGAAATTTTCATATGTTAACAACAAGAATGTGTTGCAAGCACCTCAAGGATTTAATGGAGCGGGGAATGCAAAGACATCATCACTAGAGGACATAATGCTTGACTTTGTTAAAGAGTAAAAATCAAGTACAACCACATTGGAGAATTGGGTCCAAGCTATTTCAAGCACCGTTCAAAGCCAAGGTAAGACAATTCAAAAACTTGGAGGTTCAACTTAGTCAAATGACCACTTCCCTCCAAACAATGCAGAAGGTTAAGTTCCCTAGTTGCCCTGAGAGAAACCCGAAGGAGGAATGCAAGGTCGTGATTTTGAGGAGTGGGAAAAAGCTATCCACTCCCTTGATCCATGATGAAGATGATGAGCTTCCACAAAAAGAGGATGAAGACATCATAGAGGATGTCCCACAAAAAGAGAGTGCATTTAAGGAAAAGGAGAAATCATAGTCCAACATAGGGAGTACTTCTAACTCTACTTCTTTTATTCCTAACACTTTACCTTTTCGTCAAAGATTTCAAAAGAAAAAGATTGATGCTCAATTTTCTAAGTTCTTAGACATATTCAAAAAGTCAGAAATTAACCTTCCTTTTGCAGAGGCATTAGAACAAATGCCTAAGTATGCCAAGTTCATGAAGGATGTATTGTCTAAGAAGAAAAGGTATGGAGATTATCAAATGGTTGCACTAACTGAAGAATGTAGTGCGGCACTAAAAAGGAAATTGTGTCCAAAACTAAAGGATCCAAGGAGTTTCTCTATCCCTTGTCATTTAAGCAATAATAAGGTTACTAAAGCACTTTGTGATCTTGGAGCTTCCATCAATTTAATGCGTTTATCCATGTTTAGGAAGCTCAATGGTGGAGAGGTGCAACCAACTACCATATCTTTGCTTTTAGCCGATCGATCATTTGTTCATCCCTTAGGCATTGTGGAGGATGTCTTGGTCAAAGTAGACAAGTTTATCTTCCCAACGGACTTTGTAATATTAGACATGGAGGAAGATGTTGAAGTCCCCATAATCCTTGGGAGCCCATTCTTGGCCACTGGAAGAGCCCTCATTGATGTGCAAGATGGAAAGCTCACATTCCGCCTTAACGATGAGGAGGTAACATTCGACATTTATAAAACCCTTAAGCATCCAGATGTAGAAAGTTATGAGCATCATGAGCCAAGCACAAAGGTAACATCGCCTCTCTCTCATGATAAGCCTCCTCTGAATGGTAAGACTAATGACATGCTTGATGTTAAATTAGAAAATCCTATGAAGCATGTTTCTAGTTGTGATAATTCTCCTAGTTCTTCTTGCATGCCTCCCAAACCTATAATGAATTACGAACAAATCATGGAGAAGCATGTTCAAAATGAAGTGGTGAGTCCGGTAAAATCTAAGAATAATGACTCCTTAATGAGTCTTGACTCCATTAGAAAAGATGATGTCCAACTTAATGATTTGTTGACTAACTCACTAGATGCTAATGAATATGTTTGTGAGTGTCAATGTGGCGAACACTAAAAGTTGTAGGTGATCCAAAGCATGAAAGGAAGAAACCACCTTGGGATCCACCGTGATTCGTGAGCCTCGTCTAGCTAGAAAATGTTAAACCAAGCGCTTGTTGGGAGGCAACCCAACTTTATTGCTTTATCTACTTTTCTTTTTATTTTATTTTCAATAAATCTTTGAGTCACTCATATGCTTTATCTCTCAGGAACTTGGTTTATCACACAAAATACTCCTTACACCAAGCCTATTTGGTGGCTTCCCGCTTGTTCCCAGGCTTGTTCTTTCTTTGTTCGATGCTCTTACGCATTGGGGACAATGCATGATTCTAAGTTTGGGGTGGGAGGTGTCTCTCGTACTTCTATGTATTTTCTTATCCTGCTATGCATGTTAGTGAAGGTTTTAATGATCATATGCATGTTTATTTTGAGAAATTTTGAAAATTTTGGAGATTTCAAAGTGAATCGGAATGTTGTTTATGGTTGTGTGCTTGATGTTGATTGCCCATGATGAGATTTGAATTTGCATAATAGATGACTTATTGTGGAAATAGAATAGCACTATCTTGAGTTAAATTCATTTAAATCCCTCTCAAAGTCTCCAATATTCATGGGTACGTAGCCACTTTAATTTAGAATCTTTAACTGAAAAAAGAATTAAGTTAGGTGTATTTGGTTGTCACTCCGAAAGGCCCCACCGGTTAGAGAATGGAAATGCATGATAGCTTGTAATCTTAGACTAAGGAAAAAGAAAAGAGTATACATGCCTTGAAGAAAAAAAAATGTGTACACAAAAATGTATGAGCTTTATTTGCCTATCTTTCTTTTTTTAAATGTTAAACTTGTAGTGAGTATGCATGGATAGGGGTAAAAAGAGCTGCCTTTATTGTGATCAGTACGGACGCTTGGGAATCGACTAGGTACGAGTCCCTATAGTGAATGTGTGAAAGCTAGTGCCTCTAAGTAAAAGAATGCAAGTTTAGGGCCCATGAAAAAAAATATGATTGAAAGGCACCTTAGTGGACATATTACTCACTTGAAATGTATGAAAGCTTGAAGATTGGTGCATGAGCTAGAGTAGGGGGAAAACTAAAGAAACCCTCTTAAATCCTAACTTGAGTTCTAGTATTTTAAAATTGAAGAAGGCTTGCACACACACATGGGAGATAGCAAGATTTGGCCTTGAATGATTATAACAATATAGATATGCTTGCATGTTTCTACTTAAGCACTAGATGCTATTTTATGAGACATGAGTCAATTGTACACTTCTTCGTCTAAACTCCCTATTATTTGATCCTATTCTTTGCTTGAGACTAGTAAATCTCTAAGTTTGGGGTAGTGATAAGCACTTGAAAAGTGCTTTCTATCCTCTCAAATTAAGGGAGCTTATATTAGATTTCACTTGTTTGCTAGTGGTTTTCAGGTTAAAATGAGGAAAATTATAAGAAAAAGCCAAAAGATCAAAATCAAGCAAGAATATGGCAAAAAAGAGTAGAAAATCACAAAGTTGCCATAATTGGGGCAGCGCTACGGCACTAAAACCTGAGAGGGTCTGCGCAAGAATTTGCAACAACGTCGTGGCGCTGTTTGAAAAATTTCAATAGCGCCGCGGCACTGTTTGAAAATTTTCAATAGCACCACGGCGCCAAGCTACCATAAATGAAAAAATGTATCTTTGAAAAGATTTTTTGGGTGGGATACTCTATAAATTTGGGGGTTTCCAACAGCCCTAAGAACAATGACAACGAAATTACAGACCTAAAGAGCCACAAGAAGGAGACAATTAAGTGAGAGTTCAACGAGTGAGTTAGTTGCAAGGAAGAGGAAAAGAGTTCGAGATAGTCGTGGTGCCCTTCGAATTCCGACGTGAGAGCCAAGGAGATCGTGACGGTGCTACCTCAATCAAGAGCCTCTTTTCAGTAGAGTTTCCCTTTCTTTACACTCTTTCTTTGTTTATTTTGCTCAAACATGTTGCTTCAAGCTATGAGTGGCTAAACTCTTTAGTTTTAGGGTTTTGATGATTTGTTTATGAAATTATGTTGATCTTGTAGACTTTCATGGTTTTGTTGGAATGATTATGCTTTTTGTTGTTATTGTGTTTAATTCTTGTGGATTGGCCATCTTCACATGTTAAGATAGATGTATGATTAAGAGATTGTATGTTTAACTTAATCCATAACAATGAATTATTGTTAATCTATCACGAGAGTAGTTAGGTTGACAATAAAATTTGTTAAAGACTATTTTTAATGCCATGTAATTTTGTATTGGTTTTAAGAGATTAATAATCAATCAAGTTGCATGAGAAAGTGTTGTTTTTTAGAGAAAATAACTTGGAATTAAGTTTCTAGACTTAAGCATATGAATGATAATAAAATTCATGAAATCTATAATATTGCATGATGAAATAAATAAGGATTCATTACCCTAGAACTCTCTTTGACTCTTGTGTTTCTCACTTTAATACTTTCCTTATTTGATTTATATTTTCCATAACTCATAATTTTCAAATTCAATCCTCAACTAAAATTGATTCAACTCTAGAATAGCTAAGTAACTTAAACCTTCACAATTAAATCTCCAGTGGAACGATATTCGGACTTAACCATCTTATATTATAACTTGACCCGTACACTTGCGGTTAACACTCAAAGTGCGCATCAGCCTTCAACTTGCTGGATAGCGCCTCACGGACCTCCAAATCTCAAATTAAACCTTCAAATGCATGAGAAAAATATTTTAGGTCCAACACATGTTGGGTGTTCAAGAACCAACCAAGGAACCTATTGAAACTAACCAAAACCTTACCCAAACAAAAACCTCGGTGACTAATCGGTTGTTGGTCAACGCTACAAACCAGATCTGAAAATGAGATTTGTGAGAGAAACCGAAGTGAAAAAAAATGGAGATCCGAAGGAGAGAAAGTTGGCGACGCAACCTACCAGCTATAGATGAATGGTGATTGGGCTGGAGAATGAGCATCATAAACCTCTCCGTGCCAATCAAATAAAATTTATAATTCACCAAACCAACTACCTATACTACTAAGTAGCACCAGCAGCAAGTCTGAGGTCGCACCACAGGGAGCCTAAGATACAATCTCTCTAAGCTAAATGGGTTATGGAAAGCAGTAAAAACAGGAAGTTTTTTTTTTTTTTAAATGGGTGTGAAAATGTAAATTGCAGAATTTAAAGTGCAAGAAAATAAAAATGCGGGAAATTAAAAGAAAATGCCTAGCTCAGGACTTAGGATCCACCCAAGTTCGATTTATCATAGGATTACTTAGGATTATCTCTCTCGATTTAATTTGTTTAGCCAACTAGCCCGAAAAGCCTAGAGAAGCGCCCTAATTACTAATTAAATACTTAATTAAAACAATTGCAACCACAGGGAGCCTAAGATACAATCTCTCTAAGCTAAATGGGCTATGGAAAGTAGTAAAAACAGGGGGTTTTTGTTTAAATGGGTGTGAAAATGTAAATTGCATAATTAAAAGTGCAGAAAAATAAAAATGCAGAAAATAAAAGAAAATGTCTAGCTCGGGACTTAGGATCCACCCAAGTTCGATTTATCATAGGATTACTTAGAATTATCTCTCTCAATTTAATGTGTTTAGCCAACTAGCCCGAAAAGCCTAGAACAAGCGCCCTAATTACTAATTAAATACTTAATTAAAACAATTGCTTATTTGTTTGGGTTCAATAGCGTCCATAACAAACAAACAATCGCATTAACTTCTAAGAGTTTCTGCTAAGATGATTAATAACTCAGAAAGCCTAGAGTTACAAATCGATTTCGTTCTTGAAATAGTTAATCATGCAATATTTGCAGTTAGATTATTGTCATCAACCTAATTTGACAACACAAGCATGCTCTAACTCTTGCCCATTTGAGATGAAAAACACATTAGAGAACTCCTAAAATCTAGCGATCAAAGAATGAATGATGGTTGATCAAGTCTGTCATACATCTAAACATAGAAATTAAATTACATTCAAGAACCACAGAAAATCAAAGAAAAATATAGATTAAGAACAAAAATCCTCAAAATCAATACATGGGTTCCACCTAAACCTAAGTTAGCAACTCTCCTTGGTCACGAGATCAATCCAAGATGAGCTTTACAACTATGAAAATCCAAAAATGAAGAAATAAAAAGGAAAGGAGAAGAAGAGAGGAGGAATTCAGATTGAGGGCTGAAAGCTCGAACTCCCACCCTAATTTGGCAAAATTTCCTTTAATAAAAAAGGCAGAGCATCGCTACACTCTATTAGAGCATCGCGATGCTCTAGGTAGAAGTCGAAGCGCATATCCAGAGCATAGCAATACTATGCACTACGCCCAGGCGTGCGCGCACTTCATCGCTCGTTCGTCAATTTTTAGAGCGCATCTACACTTTAAGGGAGTGTCGCTGCGGTCTCACCATTTTTGCTCTCGACCTCTGGGCATAAAGCACAGCACAGTTGTGCTCTGCGCTGTGTTGCTCTAGGGGCATTTTTGTAATTTTCACGTCCTTGAGCTCTGGGTGCCCGATTTCACTTCTATTAGCTCCAAAACAATCCCGAATGGCCCATAACGCTCTATTATGCATGATTTACTCAATTTCTATAAAATAGCATAATAAACAATAAAATCCATGAACGAGCCCAAATTAAGCTAGGGAAAGTAGCACTTTTATGGTGCAATCAAATTACCCCCAACTTAATTTTTGATCGTCTGAAGCAAGGCAAAACACATACAATCATGCATCAATAATATGTTTGCTTAATTACAACGCTCGTTACTCAAGTTTTAACAGTTTTCAAGGCATTCATGCAATCACTTGGACAATCCGAATACAAACAATCAATTGAGAGACATTTTTTTAAAAATACTTTCCAAATTAAGTCATGCATGAGTGAGTGCGAAGCTTCATTATTTTAACTCTAAACATGCTTGGAAAGGTTTTATCAAGCTTCCAATTTGTTTTTCCCCTACTCTAACTCGATTATTGGCCTTCGAGTTACCTAAACTCACCAAAAGGGCAATACTTTGACTAGGATGCCTAACTCAAGCACTGCTAAAAAGTAAAGTGCATCAATTTTACCTAAAGGCACTAGCTTTCACACACCTATTATAGGGACTCGTACGCACTCATTTCTCACGGGCGTCCTAACTGATCCTAATGGGGGTAGCTCTTTTTGCTCCTATCCATGAACTCACACACACTTTCTTTTTCTTTTTCTTTTTCTTTTTTTTCCCTTTTTTTTGTTTTTTTCCCCCTCTTTTTGGCTTTTTTTTTTCTTTCTCTCTTTTCGTTTCTTCTTTTTTTTTTTTTTTTTTTTTTTTTTTTTCTTTTTTTTTTTTTTTTTCCCCTTTTTTTTTTTTTTTTTTTTTTTTTTTTTCTTTTTTTTTTTTTTTTTCCCCTTTTTTTTTTTTTTTTTTTTTTTTTTTTTCTTTTTTTTTTTTTTTTTCCCCTTTTTTTTTTTTTTTTTTTTTTTTTTTTTCTTTTTTTTTTTTTTTTTCCCCTTTTTTTTTTTTTTTTTTTTTTTTTTTTTCTTTTTTTTTTTTTTTTTCCCCTTTTTTTTTTTTTTTTTTTTTTTTTTTTTCTTTTTTTTTTTTTTTTTCCCCTTTTTTTTTTTTTTTTTTTTTTTTTTTTTCTTTTTTTTTTTTTTTTTCCCCTTTTTTTTTTTTTTTTTTTTTTTTTTTTTCCTTTTTTTTTTTTTTTTCCCCCTCTTTTTTGTTTTTTTTTTTCTTTCTCTCTTTTCTTTTTTTTTTTTTTTTTTTTTTTTAATTTAACACATAGGCTTATTACTCTTTTGCTCTCCTAGTCTAGCATTACACTTACTCAAGAAAGGCTAATCTCCAACCAAAGGTGGACCTTTCAGGGTAACAACAAAGATTCGAGCAAGATAATCCAATTCTAGGCATCCACAATTCAAGATGACTCAACAGAGCAATTAAATATGCATGAAATGCCAAGAAAAAAATTTTAATGGGCTAAAAAATCATGAATGTTTCTTCATCCCAAAATCATGCAATCAGAAACAAGAAAGGTGCATCATCAACTTTCATAGAAACAAGCATAAGCAATAAAGCAAACAACCAATTAAATCACATAAGTCCTAGCTTAGATGCTCAATGACTACCAGATATGCATCAGCCTATAATCATGCAAATACCCAATCATCTCCAACTTAAAAAGCATGCATTGTCCCTAATGCATGCATAATCAAAGCAAGGAACAATTAAAGGGGAACAGAGGAACTCCCCTGAGAAATGAAGCGCATGGGATAGTGGATCCTCTCCGAAGCTTTTCCTTTCCATTAGACACCTGAGAAAGAAATAAGAAAAAGCTAATTAAACTAATCAAAGTAAATATAACTGAACTAGAAAGCAAGAAAATTTAAAATCCTGGCTGCCTCTAGGTATTGCAACATGTTTAACGTCGCTATGCTATTGCAGACTCGTGAGGATGAGATGAGCAATATCAAAAAATAAAAGAGATGTTAGAGGGAAGAACAGAACGACTGTTTGCAGACTCTAACTCTTTCACTTGTGGCTCCTTGAGATGAAGCTCGGGCTCATACTTAACCTTACGTACTTGTTTTGGGCATGACAAGGGGTGTGCATCCTCTTCATGACAGGTTGGGTAGAATTCCTCAACTAACTCAAGCTCAGTGGTATAAACGATGGGCAACTCAGGCGCACGCGCACTTCGTCGCTCATCCGTCAATTTTCGAAGAGCAGTTGCGCTCTCACCATTTTTTCTTTAGTCCTTTGGGTGTAGAGCACAGCGTAGTTGCGCTCTGTGCTGTGCTACTCCAAGGGCATTTTTGTAATTTTCACGTCCTTGAGCTTCAAGTGCCCGATTTCACTTTCGATAGCTCCAAATCAACTCCAAATGGCTGCAATGGTCTGTTATCCATGCTTTGCTCGAATTCCTAAAAAATAGCATAATAAACACATAAATTCCATGAACGAGCCCGAATTAAGCTAAGAAAAATAGCACTTTTATGGTGCTATCAAATAGCCTGATAGTAGCACTACAAGTCCCTAGTGGATGGAGATCGAGCGAAGCCAGCAGACTCCCCAAAACGTGCGTTGATGTGTTGCTAATTCGAACGACGTAGCAAACTCCTTTTACTTCCAATTAAAAGGCAAATAATACAAACTCCCAATCTTCTCCAAGATAAATTCAATTTTCACTAATTGAATTAAATCTAAAACTTTTAGTAAGATTAACTTAAATTGACTTATCTTCTCAAAATAATTCAATTAAGCCTTGAAATTTAAATACACCATAAATAATTATAGATAATTAAATTTAAATTGCATAAAATATTGGGATGTCACCAATTGAACGATGCTTTGCAGCCTCTAGCTTCTTGTTCTAACTCTTTGCCATCCTGACCCAAAAGGGTGTTGTGTGCTGCTAAACTGCTTAATATTATGCGTTACTAATCTATCAAGTTTTCCTATTCTTCGCCCAGAATAAGCAAAGAATGAGGTTTTCTCAGTGAGTCCGAGGTCAAACACAGGCACTATGCAAATTTTAGAATTCGTTGGATTATTTAAGTCATGTGTTTCAAGAAGGTGATGAGAAGTGATGCGTTTAAGAAACTACAAACCAGTAAAACTATGCTAACGTGATTGGATGGAGAGGTATGCGACACAGCAAAATTCAACTAATTGAAGTATATGAGTGGTAAAAATAGGGTTGGGGTTGGTCATCATCTAAATTTAGAAACGCATAGTAAGATCTATTTCATATCAGCGACTCTTCTCTCGGTTGTCAGCCGCTGTGCCTATATGTCTATAACACATAAGAGAGTGTCAAGTGCCAAGGTTATTTCTATATCTAGATAACACTTCTTAGCCTTGTCAATTAAGTTCCACAATCACTTGCTCTCTCGAGCAGTCTGATTATTACTACTTATATTGACTAGCTAGATGGATATAAGCATTAGATTAAAAGTACAATTGATAAGATGAAGTAGATAAAACTAAGGTTCTTATTTAGATGATAACACAATCAGTGACCTTTAAGAGAGTTAATTACTCGTGGATGATAAACAACAAATGGAAAGTGAAAAGAAATGAATAGCCATGAAAGATGTATAGATTGATGAACGGAATAAGTGTTTCAAAAAATACAATTTCTTGTCTATAAACTAAAACACAAGTAAGAGAAAGATAGAAAGCATGAAATGGCTTCTCAATCTCTTTAGCTCGCCGGGATTGTAGCCTGAAATCTGTTGTGAAGTGGTCAGGTGGAGGGAAGACTCTTTTCTATCGAGCTATTTGTCTCCGGCTGTCGTCTGGAGAGAACTCTACTGTCGCTTAGGGATTCTTCCGAGAGATTCAACAACCTTTTCAGCCTTCAGGTCTGCCCTTTTATAGATGTTGTGTTGCAATTGCTGGCAGATCTACATGATTGGAGCTGAATTGCTACCTTGCATCTATCTTGCCTAATCGCGTGATTTCCAGTTTGCTTTAGATCCACCACTTTAGTCGCAGATCAAGCACATCAATCTCCCAATAATCTCTCAAGATTCTCATCTGATTTTCCGTTGCTTTGCGTTTCAGATCAATAACGCGTCCATAGATTGCTTGCGTTCCTGTGTTAAAGTATGCATTTTAGGTTCAGAAAGCTTCAAAACAATTATCTTCATCAATTCACAAGAGTAAAATGCATAGGGAGATTGATCAACGGCATTTAACCCAAACTACCACATGATTCTCTATTTAAACTCTATTTTTCTACAAGTTATCAAAGGGTCACTAGGCGACAACGGATCCTCTGGTGCAGAAAGGCCTTGAACTTCTGGGTCCTACACCTCGGGGCCTTGAACCTCAAGATTTTCTTCTAGGTCTTGCACTCTCGGGCCTCGAGTCTCAAGATTTTGACCCCCTCTTGCATTCAAACACGACTGCCTCTTCCTCTAACTCGTGGTGCTATTTCCTAATAACCACATATAAACAACCTTTAGTAAGGGGGAAAAAACATGTCGATAACAACTATAAATTAGGTAAAGTACCATACATCTAATTAAGGATTTTTTTCCTTTTTTTTAAAACAAGGGCATACCTGGCGATGAAAAAGAATCCATTATTGTCCAACTATAACTACCCGACTTTACAAGAGCCCTAATGAGGTTCATTATTTCATGAATGCAAGTCTAAAACAAAACATTACATCATTTGAAGTAAAAATTTATTTCAACAAGCATACCAACTTCAAAACAATTTATAAAATAAATAAATAGATAAATACTTTTCTCAAGGCTCCCCTAAATGGTAATGAAATAACATACAAAACATAAAATTTTCTGTCTACTTCAAGTTCTAAATCAAAATGCCAAAAGAATTTTGAAAACATAAAATTGGGAGGAAGTGACTCTCTAGTCCCATATGGCACAACCACTGTTTTCTCTTGTCATTTGTTGGGACTCCTTGCTCTTACCTAAAAAACATGTCATAAGGGTAAGGTGAATTTGACCCCATTATTGAGATCAGGCTAAGCAATCACATGTAGTGAAAGCTTGGGGTTAGTGGGACGTGTACTGTATCTATTCCTAGATGGCCATCTAAATGGATGATATGTCCCGTCCTATCATGCATGTCTAGTGGCCTGAAGGTGCACCATCAAAACATGGATATGAACCCATTGGTTCACAATATCATAACATGGAAGTGAACCGATTGGTTCATGCATGTTTAGTGGCCTGATGGTGCGTCCTCCAAACATGGAAGGAACCCGTCGATTCACAGTATCACAATGTGACGAGACGGGGCAATAGATCACCACGACCTGTCTAACATGCAACTCATACATATATGTATATCTTATAATAAGAGGGCCCCACAACATCAAATCATAAAATAACATAAGTGCACATGCTCAACTATCATGAAATATAAAAATTAACGTATCTCAAGTCCAATTCATTATTGATTATTTGATAATATCAAACTAGGGCACCTAGCACGAAGGCACCTTGATAAGACTAAGCCCAGATTAGTCAGCAATTTAACCACAAAAAAATCTTTAAACACAAACAAAAGTCGTCAATTATGCCTTCAACTTGTTGGACAGCACCTCACCGCCCTCCAAATCTCCAATTCAACCTTAGAAAAAGATTGTAGGTCCAATACATGTTGGTTGTTCAAAAACCAACCAAGGAACCTATTGAAACCAACCAAAACCTTACCCAAACAAAATCCTCAGCCACTAAATAGCTGTTGATCGACACTACAAACCAAATTTGAAAATGAGATCTATGAGAGAAACCAAAGTGAAAAAAAAGTAGAGATTCAAAGAAGAGAGAATGCTGGCGACACGACCTACCAGTGACAAATGAATGGCGTGACAGTGGTACTGTGGCTCGTTAGCGAACGGAGACAAAACGAGGCTGCGCCAAAATGCGCAGCGGCATTCTGTTAATCCAAATGGCATAGCTGACTTGAAGACCGGATAGAACCTGCAAGACCGACGACGAAAGGCGACAGCTTCTCGTGGTTGGGTACTACAAGTGGCAGACCTGGCGGCAGCATGCAAACGACGACAGATTGGTGACCAACGCAGGCAAACACTGAAGAGAGAGAGAGCTTGGCGGCGAGCTTGAAGTTACCAAAAGGAGAGATTGAATTTTTTTATTTGCACACTTCGCCAAACACCCTAAAATAAATATATAAGTGTTGTTATAAAATGGAGAGAAAATAATAACAAATATATGAACACAAAAGAGAAATTGAGAGAAGAAACTAGAGAACATATATGTATTATTCTCAATTGAGGTGTGTTTACAAATGATCTCTACAACCTCTATTTATAGGGTTGTGAGAATATTGGTTACAATAACCAAACATAAATAGGAGACAAGAAAGTTATGAAACTTAATAGGAGATTAATAGATGAATTGGTAACTTATAGAGGTTATGGACATCTATATAATTGTAATATTTATAACACTCCCCCTTAGATGTCCATAGTATATAAAATAAATGTCTCACTAAAACCTTACTAGAAAAAAACTCAATGAAAAAAAAAGTCCTAGTGAAAGAAAAAGAGTACATTATTTGATATACTTCAATGACTGCCTCATTAAAAACCTTGCTAGAAAACCTAGTGGGAAAAACCATAGTTAAGGGAAAAAAAGTGCAGTACGTTTACTCTCCCTCGTGGAAACATCACTTGACATCTCATAAACGTCACATTCAAATGTTGTGTACTAACTTCTCAAATGTTGTTGTCGACAAATATTCATAATAAGTCTGCCAAGTCATCCTTTACAGAAATTTGTTGGATCATGATGCCGCCATTTTCTTCAAGGTCATGAATGTAGAAGTCATCTGTGATGTTGTTTTCATATAATAACATTCTTGGCCAGCCTCATGAATTGTCAGGATTTTAGTAGTTGTTATAATTTGCTTCATAGACTGTCATAATATAAAAATTCTTCTCCATGTACAAATTAAGTAACCTGTTTAAGATCTATCTCTTACGGGTTAAATAAATAATATGTATCTTCACAACCAACTAGATCATAATCAGATTTGTCGAAAAGAAAATAAATCAATGTAAACTAATTCTCAAATAAAACATAATATATGTTCAACTCTACTCCAATATCTTTCTTTTGGAGAATATTATATCTATATAGCAAAATTACTAAAAATACTACAACAAGTAATGTATAAGAAGAAAATATATAAATGCACTTATTTCCCAAAACTATGGTTCTTTAGGACCTAAAGTTCTTTATAATCATATCCTTAGATTAGATAATATATCTTTTTCAGAACCAACATAGAAGTGTTCAATGATGTAATTGGTGCATATAAGATCTTTTATGTATCACTTGTCGTAACCTCATTTGCTTTATGCTTTATTTGAAAGCTAAAGCAAAACTTTGTTTTTTAGAACTTTCATCTCAATTTCTTTCTTAAAAAACTTTATTGCCTTTGAAATCTCTTTAGGAGTTTCAGATCATCGACACATATCTATATATATATAGATAGACAGATAGATTGTCACACTGCCTCCCAGATTGCCTACTTAACCTGAAAGGAGATGTGAGGACAGCATACATCACCCCTCTTGTGACGCATACCATCCATTTATACAAATTGATCTTGTGAATTCATAACATACATATAACTCCTTCATACATCCAAGACCATAACATTTAGAAAGTTATTTACATATCGATAATTCAAACTTTCAACTCATCCACAGGGCACTTATACAAAACCATAATTCAACTCCCAGCGAATGTACAATTAGGTCTACATGCCACCTATATAAGGTTTTACATACATACAACTCTTCAAACAGGACAAATTCTGGAAAACTCAAAGCTTAAGCAGGACGAGTTGGAGTAGGCAAAGCACCAGGAACGTCCTTGCTACCCTGGAGAGGAAAGAAAACTTGAAAACATAAGCTAATAGCCTAGTGAGTGACTAATTTTTAACAAACTAATTTTAGTTCGAAAATCATCAGGATTTAAACAAATTCTGACCGCATGAGTAAAACATAGAATCATCTCATATTCATTGATTAAATCATGTTTAAATGCTCTTATCAAATCATACATGGTTTTTCAACATTTCAAAGATAAATCAGTATGATTGCAATACTTCTCCTTAGTTGAGGCGGAGCAAAACTCAACACCCCAACGTCGAAAACAAATAAGGCTCGATGCGGAGTAGAACTCAACACATCAGCATATAACCTCTATGTGCACATAGGAACATGGCGGGTTGCCCAAGTACCTTCTTCATGTCCTTCAATACTGGGTCCCGGGGAAATTCACGTGTCTTCTCCATGTCCATCAGCACTGAGTCTCCTCTAAAACGTTTTCCTTTAAAGAAAACAATACTTTATACAACAGTTCATATGCAAATCTTTCATGAGAAAACAGGGCAATTCATAAATCAATAACATTTCATAAACATACTTTTCGATACCATTTAACAAAACAAAAACTATGCTTTGTAAATTGATTGATTACAAAATCATAAATAAATTAGAAAACCAAACTAACATGTACAACGAAATCATGAAACAAGGAAAGTGTCACTCACAGCTCTTCTAGGCCTTGAGTGGATTATACGCCTTCCCTATCTCCTCTTGGCCAGAAATACACATTTTTCCTTACATTACGTTTCTTTTGCTTGATCGTTTAGTTTGTATAATTAAACTCAAATCATGATTCATCACCAAGCCTCCCCTTTTTCCAAAGTAAACCTAATAAGCAAGATTACTAACGAGAATCCCACATTCCCAGCGAGATTACTAGCGGAACTACCCAACAGGACAACGATACTAGCAACACTAGGATAAATGAGACTAGTGAGATTACCTGACGAGCGATACCTAGCGAGAGTCAACGAGATTTGTGAGACAAAAAGCTCCTTTGTACCCCCAGCGAGATTTGTCTCGCTACTCACTCTCCAATTCTCCGGGATATCAGCTTCTTAGCGACACCCGACAGCAGAGTTTCCTCCTTTCCTTTTGTTCTCACTTCTGTCAATTAAAAGTCATATTTCCAGCCACATTTAGAACTTCTTCCTTCTACAAACTTGTAGAGAAATATGTTTTCTAGCTTACCTTAAATTTTCGTGGCTTAACTCGTCCTTGTTCGTCAGATATTACAAGAGTTCTCCGCACTACTTCAGATTACACAGAAATTCCTTATCAGTAACTTCCAGCTAAAGGTTTACATGCTTCTATTCCATTTCAACTCAAACATCCTTCATAAAAGTTGTTCAAAATTGAGTTAACTTACTAACCTTAAAATTTCAGCCTTAGACTCGATCTCCTTGATTCATTTCACTCTAAATATTCGATACTGTCCAGTTTATGCGTCCACAAATAATGTTCTGTTCCAGCTTAGATTTCAACATCAAAACGAGTAGGCTTCTATCCAAAATCCACAAGAACACCTTCTTCTACCTTCTCTTGTAGTTCGTTTGAAAAATGGAACCAACTTAAGCTCTCGAAAATGTCTAAAAATGATAAAATATTCAATTTACTTACCTATATATATATTGCCGACTTAACTCTCTTAGGCAGGCTGGCGTGCAGGGTTCCCTTTCTCAATCCAATGTAAAGCACTCAACGCAGCCTACCATCAGCACCCTCAGCAGATAAGCACCCTCAACGCATGGTGCCCTCAATGCCTCTTACCTTCAACGCATACAACTAAATCAACCACACCCGTCTTCAACGCATGGGGGCCTCAACGCATGGCAATCTTACCAACGCATGGTAGGTCAACACATTTCTTTCCCCGCTAATGATCAACTTTTCTTTGAACGCAAATGACTGCTTTAGCTCGTAACTCTTCGTGATTTCACCTTCAACGCATGACCACTTAAAGAAAAATGTTCTCTTCTCTGCTTTCATCGACGCATAGTCTTGGCCAAAGCTTAGCCCTTCCACTCTCGGCTACTTTTCCTCTAGCAACGCATAGCCACCATTACACTTGTCTTCTCCCAACACTTAGTATTATTAGTCAGTGCTTACATAGATAGATATAGATATAGATATATAGTAAATCTTGACTATGATTTCTTTATTCTATCATATGGACAAATAGATTTATTTTATAACCTTATTTCAACAAATATTTAATAAGGTGATTAAATCAAATTCATCAGGAATGTTTTATAAGAATCTCTATGATAAATATAATTCTCTAATATTTAAATTATACGATTTTGGTACCTTTAATCCTTCAGGGATTTTCATAAATTTGGTATGACTACATCTTTAAGATGTATGTTAAGCTATTCATACACAATGAGATAAGTTAGAAATCTCATCCTATTGTATCCACCATTAGAGAATATGTTTCCTCATAATCAAATACCAACGTTCTTTACGAGAATGATTGTGGAATTTATCTCGCTTTGTATCTTGTGACCTTATTTTATTTATTTCTCTTACAAATACTTACTTGTATCCCAAATGTTTGACATTCTCCAATGTCTGAACTACTAGTCCTTATGATTAAAAAATGAGTTGATTTCCATTGGATTGTTTCTCTCCATATAATCCAATCCTTTCTATTTTCTATAGATCGAAGCACATAATACTCATTTCAAGAGCAACTTTGTATGTTGTCAAGTTATATAAATTTGGTTCCATCTTTTTATGTCATGACATAATTTATCGAGATCTCGTTACTATCCTCATTTTCTTTGATATTCTTATGAGTACTCATATTTCGGATTTCTTTTGGAATATCATATATTCTTAACTAAGTCATTTTGATTATTGACTACTTCTTTTTCGAGGATCTTTATCTTTGGAACCCATTAGTTTATCATGCTTAAGGCGTGGTGCAGACAACTTGTTGCATTGGGATATCAATTTTACATCGTGTATTTGCAATCAGTATATATATACCTTAATCACTTTCTTGCAACTGTAAATGCTCTGTAAATACATTTTGCATTTGATTTACAATATTTTACATATGAATCATCTTTTGAACTTCTAGTTCAAAGTGATCTGTATGGTGATCAAAATGAGACACTATTAATGCATTCCATTCAATTTCTTTTTCCAACTTTTTCTTAATTTCTCCCCGCAAAGTTGAAAATTTTGTCTCATTAATAACAATTAGCAAATTGTGCAGTAAATATATTACCCGTTAGAGGTTCAAAAATATTTAATAATTGATGTGAAATCAATTTCAACATCAATTTATAACCTCTTTTGATGACTCATTTTAAATTGTTCCATCATCTTAATTATTGTTTATGAAATATTGACTGCACATCTTGCATATGAAATATATTTGGCTTTTAGCCATAAGCTCATAAGTCATTGGCTTAGAGCATACAACATAACATGATTTCCCGTAGATTTAAAAGTTTTGCTATTTGAACATAAGATATAGGATGTTCAACACTTATCCCAATCAATATAAAATAATATTATCAAATATTTGGGATGTAAACTCACTAGCATTTCGGAACAAAAAATTTAAATTTCACAATCATGAAATTTGTGCCCTTATCCTAACTATTTGGGAAACTAACCTTGTAGCTGTAAGGTTTTGATATGACAATAAGGATATATATGACCATCAATTGGATGTGTCAACAAAACAACAAAATAAAGTATTAAAATGGTTCACATGGTGGATTAATAAAGCCATTCCATGAATCCGTTCCAAAAATAGGAGAGTTTCAATTTCAATTTTAACTAGTGAGAGTTTGATAATTAATCTCTTAAGAACAAGCCACACATGACAATTTATTAGATTGAAGAATCTTCTAGTTCTTCAGCGAATATCAATTTACATTTCTAATAATTGTTTTCACTATTGACCCAAAACGACTCATCATGTCAAATAAAAATATATTTGGATCGATGAACTTCAGGTTCATTGTTGTATATATTTCAATTACACGAATGTGTGTAATACAATTAAGAAAGAAAAGTAGACAACTTTTCTATATACATTTTCCGTAGGAGATAATAAACATAGTATATAAATATCATACACCATTCTTATTATCAATAAGCTCTTGAGATAATATCAAATACAACATATGCCTTCCAAATTTACTAAAGTTCGTTTTTATTTACAAAAGAATAAAGTATATCGATGGTAAATCTTGCTCTTATAGGCAAAATAATATTTTCTTTTTTAAAATCTTTAATAATCAAGTCTACAGGACTCAATATCATGTTTGATTTTTCGCTTCAAGCCTTCTAAATTTTGAGAACATATTGTATACTTTAAGTATAATATGCAGAGATACACTATATTTAAAATATAAACTATTCTTATTCTCTTTAGGAGATTCAAAACCAATCCAAATATCTCAATACAAATGGGTCAAAAAGAATAATCATCTTTTCAGGGTATTCTAAGTAATTTGTAACATCCAAATAATATCATATTTAGGGTTAAAAAGATAAGTTATCACTTTAAGAGATTCAAATAAATTCTCAAATTTACTTTCACATTTTCTTTTTCATTACTGAAGATTTTAATTTTCAAAAAGAAGTTTAATGTACAGTAGGTACAAGATTATTGCCTCTTTTGCATCACATTTGAAAAATAAAATTCTCTTTCAAAATATTATATCTGTGTGGTTTTAATTGAATAATTATATCTTCCTTTATAACATGATTCTGACCACAATTATTAAATATTGGAACATTCACTTCAAGGAATGATATTAAATTATCTAGTCGAAATTTATTATTATATGCTCATTCATTTTATTCAATCTCAAAAGAGATTAGATAAAAGTGTCATCACAATGTTTTTCAAACTTTTTTTCTCAAATTGCTAATGCAAGAGTAGAACATATTTGGTATATGAAAGTAATATATGTTTATTAGTTTATAAGTATTTATTAATTTACAATATGTGTAATTACAGGTGCAAGATAAAAACAATGAGCAGTAACTGATTTATGCAACTTCAGGTGCATTAAATCAAAATCAGCTTTAGGAAGAGTAATTAACTATTATACATAATTTTCATAAACTTTGCCACAAGAGAATTTGAAATACATATAAACACTATAAATTTCAAAAGTTCGCAAATTTATTCACATGAGAATAATTAATTAAAATATTCAACAATCAAATAAATTTCTATATCAGCATGACAAAAGTTTGACTAATTCAACTCCCAGGTTAACTCCAAGGTAAAAGTGTTCCCTTACGATCAACTTTAATACCTCAGCCTAGCCAGAGCAATCCTTAGAAGAGTTCCCTTATAGTCATTTTTTTTTATTTCTAATTGATTAATCTTTTAATTAGTAGCTAATTACTATATTAATGACTCAAGTGAATCATTAAGCTTTATTTTTAATCTTTAGAAAAACTAATTTACATAAGAAATAATCTATAATATTTTAAAAACTTAAACCTTTCAAAATAAAATTAAAAATAGTCTTGGATATTTATTCTAATCATATTTAAAAATTAAAGATAATATTATTGGGAGATAACCTTAATAGACAAAGGATAATATAAGTATGAGAGAATCTTAATCCCTATTAGAAAACTTTCAACCTGTGACACCAAAACCTTTGACCTAGATGCTTAAGAGAGGTAAGGAAAGAAAACTAGGGTAAAGGGTGAACTTGGATCACAAGAATGTGGAGTAAAGAAGATACCATGCGTTGAGATGAAGGAAAGGAAGAAAAGTGTTTGTGTCTGTAAGCATTCGTTCCTATTACTAAGTCTTGGGGCAAGGCATTTGAAATGTGGCCATGCATTGTTAGAGGAGAAGTAGCCAAGAACGAGAGCAAAATTTTGGCTAAGTGTTGGCCAAGACTATGCGTTGGTGAATGAAGAGAAAAGTTGAACTCTTTGAGGCCATGCGTTGCTGATGGAATCACGGGTTGTGAGCTGAAGTAGCTACCCGCGTTGGAGGATAAGTGATCATTGGCGGGGGAAGAAATATGCTTCAACCACCATGTGTTGGTAAGGCCAAGCGCTGAAGTCACTTTGTGTCGAAGATAGAAGTCTCGATGCGGCGAAGATAGTGGTGTGAATGACCGAGTTGTATGCGACAAAAGGAAGAGGCATTAAGGGTGGCCATTTGCTAAGGGCGTTGAGGGTAGGCTGCGTTGAACGCCTTACCTTGAATTAAGGAGGGAAACCCGCGCACCAGCCTGCACGGAAAGTTAAGTCGACAATATATATAGGTGAGTAGCTTGAATAATTAATCATTTTTAGACATTTTCGAGAACTTAAGTCAGTTCTATTACTCAGATAAACTACAAAGAAAGAAGAAGGTGTTCTTGTGGATTTCGGATAGAATTTTACTCGTTTTGATATCGAAATCTAAACTGAGCACGATATTAGCGGATGCATAAGCCAAACAGTATTGGATGTTTGGAGTAAAACAAATTGAAGAGATCGAGTCTAAGGCTGAAATTTTAAGGTTAGTAAGTTAACTCAATTCTAAATAACTTTTATGAAGGATGTTTGAGTTGAAATGGATTTGAAACATGTAAACTTTCAGCTGGAAGTGACTGATAAGGAATTTTCTGTGCAATCTATAGTAGTGTGGAGAAATCTTGCAATATCTGACGAACAAGGACGAGTTAAGCTACGAAAACTTGAGGTAAGCTAGAAAACATATTTCTCTACAAGTTTGTAGAAGGAAAGAAGTTCTAATTTTGGCTGGAACTATAACTTTTAATCGACAGCAGTGAAGAAACAAAAGGAAAAGAGGGAAGGCAGAAGCTGTGGAACATAAGTAACGCTAAAGTTCAAGCATGAGAAGCGAGACGGGTAACGCAGGTGTTGTTAGAAGCCTTGCGTGTCACAATTCTCGTTGGGTCTCGCTAGATATTGCTGATCAGGTGACTATCGCTAGTCTTGCTCACCCTAGTATCGCTAGTGGCGTGTAGTGAAATCTAGTATCGCTAGTGGTCTTGCTAGTAGAATTGAAACTCGCTCATTAAGGTTATATGAATGATTTAAGTTTGGTTGGTTATGGGAAGGAAGTTAAGGGAATGCCTAGCCCAAGAAATTTGTATTTTCAGGCCGAGAGGAGATAGAAAAGGCGTATAATCCATTCAAGGCCTAGAAAAGAGTTGTGAGTGACACTTCATTTCTTATTTCAACGATTGAACTGTACTTATCAGTTTGGTTTTCTTATTTATTTATGTTTTTGCTAAACGATATTGAAAACTATGTTTATGGAATGTTATTGATTTATGAAATGCCCTGTTTTCTTACGAAAGGTTTGACCATGAACTGTTTTGTATAAAGTATTGCAAAATTAAAGGAAAAATGTTTTTGAGGAGACTCAGTGCTGATGGACATGGAGAAGGCATGTGAGTTTCCCCGGGACCTAGTACTGATGGACATGGAGAAGGTACTTGGGTAACCCGCCACGTTCCTATGTGCACATAGCGGTTATATGCTGGTGCGTTGAGTTTTGCTCCGCATCGAACCTTACTTGTTTTCGACGTTGGGACGTTGAGTTTTGCTCCGTCTCAACTAAGGGAAAAGTATCGTAACCGTACTGTTTTTCTTACGAATGGTTTTAAAAACCACATATGATTTTATAAGGCATTTAAACGTGATTTAATCAATGAAAGTGATATAATTCTATGTTTTACTCATGATGCCATAAATTGTTTAAAGCTTGAAGGTTTTTTATACAAAATTAGTTTTATTAAATTAGTCACTCACTGAGCTATTGGCTTACGTTTTCAAGTTTTCTTTCCGCTCCAGGTAGCAAGGACGTTCTTGGTGCATTGCCTACTCCAACTCGCCCTGCTTAAACTTCGAGTTTCCAAAAACAGTTTATGAAACGTTGTTGTACGTGTAAATAACTTAACACTGGTGGCATGTAGATTTAGTTGTTTACAAGTGAGTTATGAGAGAGCATGTTATAGAAGTGTACTCTGTACAGGAAGGAATGTTATATTATGATCATGCGTTAATATGGCTAGATTCTATGAATGTATATGTATGGAATGTTTATACATGAAGTTATGTAAGATGGGACAATATGCGTCACAAGAGGGGTGATGTATATTGTCTTCACATCTCCTTTCAGGTTAAGTAGGTAATCAGAGAGGGAGTGTGACAGTGTCAACTTGAGTTTTGGATTAAGAATAAACCATAGGTGAGTTTGGAAGAAAACCACGTTAAGCGATTTTCGCGTCTTCGATGACAAGGTGACCTATGAGCTTAGGAAATATTCTAAGTGTCACAACTATGCTTGGAGAACTCAACTATTCTATGAAAAGTCTATAGTTGGACGCATAGCTTGAGAAAAGAGAAGAAATCTCACCAAGTGTTAAAGGAAGAAGAGTTGGAAGCTAGTAGTAAGTTGGACACACACTTGGAAAGAGAACTACCATGTTGGACGCATGGTAGGTGAAGTTGGGCTCATGATGGCTCTTTTTAGAGGAAAAATTGGTTAAGTTGAAGTGTTGGAAGGAAATCTAGGTCTTGGAAAGAGGGAGAAACACATAGGACAAAGTTGAAGAAGGAAACTCATCCTACCTAGAGTTGGACGCACAGACTAATTTCCTAGGAAGAATTGGCTAAGTGTTGGATAATTTGGAGAGTTGAGAAGCAACCCCAAGGAGGGTGAAGTACGAGTAGGACGCATAGTTGGAAACTTGGTTGAAAACTTGACCAAGTGTGAGAACCTTGGAACTTGGTGGAAGCATACCTCTTATAGGAGGGGATTTTTGGCTAAGTGTTGGACTCTTGGAAAGAGATGGATGCATAAAAGAGAGAGTGGACGCATAGGGGAGGTTTGGCAAGGAAAATTTGGTTAAGTACAAGAAGGTCGAAAGAGGAAAAGAGAGCAAAAGAAGCCAAACCCTAGGAAGCATGATCTTGGATGCATGGTTGAGAGGAGTTGGACGCATGGTTCTATCCCGGGACTAGGTTGGACACATGGTTGGAATTAGTTGGTGATAAGTGGCTTCATTTTGACTTAACACTTTATAAGCAGGAGGTGTATGGATGCATGACAAGTTAACATGCAATGAAGCAAGTGTGTGGTTGCATGTCGAGCTTACATGCATGGTGACATGGGGAAGTTAAGTGTCAACTTTAGAAGCAAAGAAGAAATGAGCAAGCATGTCTTCCAACTCTATAAATAGGACCAAGGGGGAGAAGGAGCTCTCATCCCACTAAGACATTCGAAAATCTATTGAAAAAATGAGAGAAAGAAGGTTGAAGGAGAATTGGGAAGCAAACCTTGCGTTTTAGGGCTAGGTTTTGCATCTAACAGGGTACTTTTCTGCTATCAAAAGGTTGCCTTGCGTCCAAACACAGCGAGCCTTGCGTTTAGAGCCTCTAGGTTGCGTCCAATAGAACTGTTTTAGGTAAGAAAGTCCTGCTTTGCATCGAGAATTGATCTTCCTTGCGTCCAAGAAAATGTCTTGCGTCCAAAGAAGTGTCTTGCATCCAAGGAGGAATTTCCTGCGTGCAACTAAGTTGTTTTAGGGTTTCTAAGGTTTCCAGGTTGTTGTTTTCTTAGTTTCAGAAGCTCGGGAGAAGTTGAAAAGGAGCGGAACTAAAAACAGAGGAAGAAAACCCTAAGTCAGACGACTACCTCTACAGTGAGTGATTGATTTTCTTTCGCGAGATAACTAAACTATACTCTCTAAACTATTTGTTAATAGCATGCCTATGAGCTTATAATTAATAGCACGATTATGCGAACTTATGCATGCTATGGTGTGATATCGGATAATTTATATTGAACATGATAGCATGAGGTAGTATGCATGCTAGGGCAAGTTACTGAATAAGTACATATTGAGCTTATTGGATATTAGGTTCTAACTTCGATGCTGAAGGATTATATGAAAGCATCGATGAACAGGTTATATTCCAATGTCAAAGGACCTTGAGAAGGCATTGATGATGATGGTCATGACTGAGACCAGGATTTGACACTTCACAGGATGGTTAGAGGGTCGGAAGGACCAAGTTTCTAAGCCCGTGGCAGAGATTTCCTTGTGGGATGGTTAGGGGGCAACTGGAGCCTAGTTCCTGGACTTACGAAAAGTTCCCGAGGGGATGATTAGGGGGCCGACAGGCCTAGCTCCTAAGCCTCGAAGGTAAGACTATGTGCACATAGGGGAAACATATAAGACAGACAGATACCGATTGATGAGTTTAGCTGAGTCGAGTTGGCCAACAGGAAAATTCAGTCAGGATTTGTTGTACCATGGAAACCAGTAGGATTAACAGAGGATTTACTGTGTCAAAGGTGCCAGCAGGAAAAGACGATTCTGAGGATAACCCTACAGAGAAGGTTTAAGTATAAGCTTGATTTAATTGTAGATTTGCTTGTGCTTGATTTATTTTACGAGTATTATGATTATTATTATTATAATGCTGAAAGGGTTGGTTGAACCCTAGTTTATTCGATCACTCACTGAGCTTCATTGAAACTCATCCTTTTCTTATGTTTTCTTTCCAGGTAGCAGCTGAGCTTCCGTTACTGTTCAAAGTCAAGGTTTGCCAAGAAATAGTGTGTACTTAGCTGTAGATGGAAATATAAATAAGGAATTAGAAACATGTCCGCTATAAACCAACGTGTTAAACAATTGTAACAATATTGACTTAAGCATGTTTTATATGAATTAGTTTCTTTCTCTCTATTTAAGTTGCACAGGTCAAGTTTGAAAAGGGATAGAGGTTTGACGGTACATGCCGCGAGCGGGTCGACATCAGTTGTCCTCACGCTCCATCTCGAGTTATAAAGAGGGGTGGCTCGGGGCGAGGTGTGACACAACCATTAGAAAGATGTAAGATAAATATCCAAATTCAATTTTCCTTTTCAAATATATAAAAATATAAACTAATTAGGAAATAAGATCATAATTTACAAACTTAGCCTAAATGACAAACTTTATCCAAAGTAACAAACAATTATAGACATATATGACAATTCACAATTTGGTAGTTTGAAGAAACTGAAGACAATTTAAATTACTAAAATTTAAACTCAAGATATATCTTGATTGACCATATCAATTTTTCTTTACCAAAAGTTTCTTTGTGCAAATTAAACTCCAAATCAAAAATAAACATTGCCTTTTTTTTTATTATTATTCAATTCATTACTTGTTTGTGTTTGCACATGCACATGCGAATTACACAAGTAAACATTTATCATATAATTTTATCTTTTTCCACACAAATAAAAACTTAAAAAGGATATTAATTTTGTATGTGGGTATGCATCACATTGTTCAAAATTTGTTTTCCGTAGAATCATAATCTCCACCATGAGTGCTTAGTCCAATTCTTACAATTTCAAACCTCATTCACAACAAATTTAAAAAACTCATAAAAGTACATAAAATTTAGAAATTGATCAAATGCAAAAACCTAATTAACGTCAAATTTGCATTTCAATTTCACGATATACATATGTTGTATATATGAAAATTTAAAATACTCACCTTCTTTTGGACTTTGATTATATTAGAATAAAAATGAATGATTGTGGTGAGAAAACCAATGATGAATACATCAAGCATATACATATTATTTTGTTTCCTCCCCAAACAAGACCAAATCACCAAAATCAAAATACTCACTATATTTGAACGAAATTCTAAATACCTAAAAAATTATGGAGAAAATTATGGTTGGTCTTTAGTGTTCTTGATATTCCAATGAACCAAATCTAATATCTACAAAATCAAAGTGGAAGAGGGTTGTGTTGATAACGTGTTATAAAATGGAGAGAAACTAAGAACAAATATATGAACACAAGAGAAAAATTGAGAGTAGAAACTAGAGAACATAATGTATTTATTTTCAATTGAGGTGTGCTTACAAATGATCTCTACAACCTCTATTTATAGGGTTGTGAGAATATTGGTCACAATAAGCAAACATAAACAGGAGACTAAGAAAGTTATGAAAATTAATAGATGAATTGGTAACTTATGGAATTTATTGACATCTATATAATTGTAATATTTATAACAAATATATTACTTTTTTTCCTTTTTCCCAAAACCCTAATAACATATACACCTTATTTTTCCTTTTCGAAATCAAATCCTATGACCCTTTTATATATATGTATGTATATTCCTTTTTCTTCTTCTAATTAAAATGCAAACTACCCAAGCTCTCAATTTTCTCCAAATTAAATTCTATTTTCAATCATTGAATTAAATCCAAATTTTTTATCAATATTAACTTAAATTGACTTATCTTCTCAAAATAATTCAATTAAATTTTAAAATTTAAATATACCCCAAATAATTAAAGTTAATTAAATTAAAATTACCTAAAAATTGATTTGGGATGTCGCAACTCTACTCAATGCCTCATCATGTAGTTTGACTTCCAGATTTCTACCTCACCTTCTTCTTCCTCCATCCATTTCAACTCCAAATTTCTTCTATTTTGTTTGTTTTTTTTAAAAAAATTAAATTAATTTTTCACTTATGGGAGCTATGCAATTTGACTTTCTTTTAACTTCCATATAATTCGGTAACTGCAAAAAAAAAAAAAAAAAAAAAAAAAAAAAGGGGGTGGAGAAATAAATACAAATAAAAAAAAAAAAAAAAAAAAAAAAAAAAAGGGGGTGGAGAAATAAATACAAATAAAAAAAAAAAAAAAAAAAAAAAAAAAAAGGGGGTGGAGAAATAAATACAAATAAAAAAAAAAAAAAAAAAAAAAAAAAAAAGGGGGTGGAGAAATAAATACAAATAAAAAAAAAAAAAAAAAAAAAAAAAAAAAGGGGGTGGAGAAATAAATACAAATAAAAAAAAAAAAAAAAAAAAAAAAAAAAAGGGGGTGGAGAAATAAATACAAATAAAAAAAAAAAAAAAAAAAAAAAAAAAAAGGGGGTGGAGAAATAAATACAAATAAAAAAAAAAAAAAAAAAAAAAAAAAAAAGGGGGTGGAGAAATAAATACAAATAAAAAAAAAAAAAAAAAAAAAAAAAAAAAGGGGGTTGAGATATTATCTTCAATTAAAGTGTGCAACAATTAAGGATGGTATTTAACCCTTTGGCCAATTAAATATTTACACTATGCTCTTCAAATTTTGGCTGATTTTGAACTATGTTACTTAATTTTGTATGTTCAGTACCGCAATTCGGCAAAGGTCTCCATAGTTTAGGTTTTGGTGGAACTAAATTGTATGTGAAGGTAGAGAATCGCTGACCACAATGGAAAAAAAAAAGAAAAGAAAAGGGAAGGAAGGGACATGGTGAAGGGAGGAGGATGAGACATCCCCATTATAGAAGAGAAGAAGCAAAAGGTTGAAGAAGAAGGTGAAGAGAGGGAGAGAGAATATTAGGAAAAAAAAAAAGAAAAGAAAAAGGCCATGTAATCTAAAATATAATATAAATTTAATAAAGTTAGCAACCTAATTTGACACCTCAACATATCATGTCAAGTATTTGTTAGTCAACTAATGGTTAAATTGATGGAGGGACCATTTAGAACTATTTTTAAAACCTCGGGGACTAAAGTGCATCTTTTGAAATTTCAGGGACCAAATAGACACTTACCCTAAATTATAATATAATTTATGAACCTGCTACCAAAGACATATACGAAAACATGAAATATTAACTATGTTTTCATTAAATCATTTATTTTTTCTTTTTTTGTTTAATTTTAAATTTGGTCTCAGGGTTTGAAAAAAAAAATTAGAATTTAGTCTCTACGGTTTGATAAAAACTCTCATAAATAGCCCTTACCTCGGGACTGACGGATCTCATACATACATGCGCAGTGAAAACGAAAGAGGATCGAAATAACAATCTAGATGCATATAACAACCTAGGATTAAACATGCATTATCATACAAAATGAATTAGAGAAGAAGGAAAGAAGTTATATAGCTTTGTAGCTTTTCTTCCTTTCTTGAAATTGCTCTCACTTGACCACCAAGAGGTCTTTCTAGCTATTCTCAAAGGCTTGGAATAGAGTGGTGGGACTCTTTAAAGAAGGAAAAAATAGTTTCTCAAAAACTTCAAAATTTTTCAAGATTTTTCCAAGAAGAAAAAGAATAAATGAACAAAGGCCTTCTTTAAAAAAGGCAAATTGCATGCAACTTTTGTATGTCTAAGTTCACCAAAAGTTGACAACACACATTCCACTAATACATGCCAAGGATTATGTGTCAAAGTGTAGAATTTTGAGATTAATTAAATGTTCCACTCATCAAGTTAGTGAATTTTTCCACTAATTTGGTAAGAAACATTAATTTAATCTCATGGTTAACCTTTCTAGAAGATTTGACTAAAACAACTTTTGGACTTGCACAAGTCAAAGTCAACTATTTGACTTCTTTCGAAAACTGACTATTTGACTAAATCCATATCTTCGATTATGAATCCGTATTCATAATTTCAATATTTAAATCCCATTTAAATATTTTTTACCAAATCTCTCATTTGATATCATATATCAATTACTTAATCATATCTCATATGATTAACCTAATTTGAACAATTCGAATGTTTCCTTCTATTTATTCAAAGTTTATTTCTATATGAGCTAGCCAAAGAACTTTATGAACCTACAAATCATGAGCTCCAACAATCCGAGATTAACCAGTTAAACTTTTTAACCTAGTTAACCAACATTCGTTAACTACCGGGTCAGTCCACTAAAGCCCGTACTGCACTCTCCTTACTGTAGATATATTACATCCATTTGGCATAACCATGGTTGGTAAGTCGAGCCTTCACAGGTTGTTCGTAATTACAACTAGGTCATAATTACCGTTTTACCCCTGTGATTACCTCTTATTCCTTAAGTTCCACTAATCCTCTAATGAACAATGATTTGTAGTCCAACTTCCAAATCAAAAGTTCTTTCAAATCCTATTTGAGAGGGTGGCGCCTATTGTGTCAAGACCTGGATTTAGTACTTAAGAGAACAACCTCTCTACTAACCCAAAAGAGTGTAGGAGTGAATTTCTTCTTGCACTCTATGTCCCTAACTATCTATCTAGTCTTACCCCTGAAATGGAAGGCATATTGAGCCAGCACTGTTGAGCTGCTCTCACAAATGCATATCTAAGGATAATCCCGAGTAAACAGAAGTTCATAGTTAGCTCAAGATTAAGATCGAGTTGCCTAGGCCATCAAAGTCGAAACAGTCAGTTTTAGACAGTAAACGGTGTTATAAAGTAGAAGTGACTATTTCATGGTCTGGTCTTATGCAACCTCTTCGCACAGGATGCCTCCACTCGCATGTCTTCACATGAACGAATTAGGATCACTTCATTTATATTAGTTACAAAGTGGGTCGCATCCATAGTGTACCCAGAATAAGGCGTGCAACCTTATTCATATACTATATACCATTTAGACTGTTAACTTAAACTTGATCCAGTTTTATGTCTCTACATAAAGTTTGAGTCTGATGTAACAGTCTAGGATCCTTTGATGATTGGATTTAGATTTAGTAAGAACATTTTATAGAATCAATAACTACTTATTGATTATAAATTTCAATAACAACTTTATTGAATGATAAAAGTATATTTGGTATTTATAAACTATGAGTTTTATGACATAAAACCCAACAGGGACTATGTGTGAGAACTTAATTAAACTATTTGAACTATTTATGAGGTTTTACCAAACCATAAGAACTAAATTCTAACTTTCAAAATCATAGGAAATAAATATTAACATTTTTCAAACCATAGGAATCAAATTTGTAATTAAAATTTTGTTTTTAAATTTTTATTTACCGGTTGCTTCCTGTTTGGTAGAGAAATCAAATTTTGTTTTATGTTTTTAGATTCATTGAGTTCAACAAATATGTGTTTGGCAAACCACCCGAATTCTATTTCTGAAAACTATTTTAGGATTCTGTTATCCAAAATGTACAAATTCTGAAAAAACAACATTTTTATATTTTCATTGTATCCAGATTTTGAATTTTGAATCTTAAATGCATAATTATATTAAATAAAGATGAAAATATTCAAAAATACAATATGATATGTTATAAATTCAATTCATTTTTTAAAAAATGTAATATGTATTATGTATTATAAATTATATAATGTTATAAAATAATTATTATATTATTTTTTAACATAAATTATATTCATAAATAAATTAATAATAATTTATTGTCAACTAAATATAATACAACTAGTTTTTTCACACCCTTCTCCAAGTTCCCTCTCAACCTAAGAAATGATGTGAGGACAACAAGTATCGACTCTCTTATGACATTTACTGACCAATCTATTTTTTCTTTCTTGTTCAACTAGAAAACCTATTTAGCAACCAAAAACATAGCACTATATCTTTCAAAGATGACACCTGAGCCAATGACATAACAAACAAATCCTTTCACTACTTATCTACAGACATTTACAACAAGAGTTATATAATCTAACACCAAACTTTACAAAGCACAACTCACAAACCCATAGTTCACCATAGCTAAAATGTATGTATAGATCACACTTTTCTCAAACATACAAAAGTTCACTACGTTAGTTCAAAAGTTTGCAGCAAAAGTAGATGAGGTTGGATAGACTAAGCACCAGAAACTCTTCCATTACCTGGAAGAAAAGAAACATAAGAAAAGAGTGAGTTGGGATGCAGAGTGAGTGACACTAACATTTCAAAATTTATAGCACACAGGGAACATATCATATGAAGCAAAGCTAAAACTTCATTGAAAATATATTGTACGGAAACAATAAACCATAGAAAACTTGTACCCTTAAATCCTTAGTGGAGGTAAAGCGAGTTCAATACACTCAACGTTGAAAACAACCTTAGTTGTTGTGAGTAATCTCAATACAAACATCATCAATATCTATCCTATGTGCACATAGAAATGCCCCTAAAGAGCTAGCACCTCAACACACGGCCCAAAGCCTTCATGTGTGCCAAAGTGGGTTCCAAAGACCTCATATACTGGGTTGCCCAAATACCTTCTGTAACACCCTATTTTTGGAGCTAAGTGCTTAAGGGCTTATAAGAAAAAGAAGTAAGATAAGAAAGGTGAAATTTGGATTACAAAGCCTGTGGAGTTAGCCAGATTTTGGCCAAATAGGAATAGGTATGCGTTGAATTTAAAAGATTTATACTTGAGTTTTGGATTAAGTAATTCTGAAATTATTCTAAGTAAAACAACTAGACTATTAAGCTTGGAAGCATGATCTGAGGAAAGGAAATCTCACCAGAGGGCTGGAGAGAGTGGAGTTGGACACACACTTGATAAGGAAGAGACCATGTTGGACGCATGGTCAAGCTAAGGAAACGCATAATAACCCTTGTGGGGAAGAAAATGGTTAAGTGATGAAGTATTGAAAGGAAAACCGAGAACTTGAAGGAAGAGGTGAACGCATAGGCCCACACTTAGCTTTGGAAGTTAACAAGTTATAAAGATTAGTTTTGGAAGATGACAAGCTAAAGAAGGTAAGTAAAGAGTGGCTGAGAGCCTTAAAGGCATGAGTTATCATGCGTTGGTGAAGGCTGTCATGCGTTGGTGGGGTTCATTGTGCTGACGAGAAGCCTTTGGGTATGATGTAGCATGTGTAGGTGAGGCCATCAAGCGTTGAAGAGTTGCAGCTATGTTTTGGAAGGGCTACTATGCTTGAAGGTTGTTACCATGCGTTGGTAAGGCTACCTTGCGTTGGAGAGCTGTTGTATATGATGGACTGCTACTATGTGTTGATGAGCTGAAGCCATGCGTTGGTGAGGCTATGTGAAGAAGCATGCATTGGACAATGCTAGCCTAGCCGGCATTGGAAGTAGCATTGTGTGGGTATGCGTTCAAGTTTGTGATGCATCCAAGCTTGTTAAGCACTTAAGCCAGCAATCGAGTATGCTAAAGGAGGTTGCATTATTTTGATAAATGGAAATTAAATTGATTAAAGAAAGGGAGAAAATGGAGGTTAAGTCAGCAACCTATATAAAGGAGTGAGCTGAGTGTTTAATTATTTTAAACATATTCTAGAGCTCAAGTCGGTTCCATTTCCCACTTAAGCAACGAGGAAAGATAGAAGAAGGTATTCGTATCAAATTCGAGTAGAATTCTGATCGTTTTCATGGTGTAACTGAAGTTGGAACAGGAAGTTTTATTGCAGTCGTGAAATCTGAGCATGGTCTAGTGTTTGGAGAAGAACAAGCTAAGGAAGTCAAAGTTAGGGCTAAAATTTTAAGATTAGTAAGTTAACTCAATTTCTAACCATTTCTATGAAGGATATTTGAGCTGAATTTGAGGCAAAATATGTAAAATTGTAGGTGGAAGTGATTTCTACTGGTTTGCTAGGCGATTAAGAGCAACTCAGTGTTATTTGAGGATATCTCCCAAACGGAGAGGAATTATACTCTGAAATTTTGAGGTAGGTTAGAGAACCTATCTCTTTACAAATTTGTAGAAGGGAAAAAGTTCTGAATTTGGCTGAAAATATGATTTTTATCAAATAGAAATGAGAACAAAAGGAAAGGAAGAAACTGTGGCTATCGGATGTCGCTGGAATTGTAGTGTCGCTGAGAAGTTGAAGAGGGAGTAGCGAGACGAGTATCGCTGGTAGCACTGAGGGCTATGCGTCTCACAAATCTCGCTGAGTGTCACTAAGAATCACTACTCAAGGTGAATCTCGCTAGTCTCGCTCACTGTGGTCTCGCTAGTACAACATTTTTGTAGCCCAATCTCGCTAGTAGTCTCATTGGTTATTTATAATCTCGCTCATTATGAGTTGTTTTGGGAAAAGTGAGTCTCGATGATGAAGAATGTTTGGAGTCTAATTATGCAAACTTAATGATTATGGAAAAGAATTCTAGAGAAGTCTAACACGAGAAATGTGGACTTATAGGCCAAAAAGAACTAGGAAAGATGCACAATCCATTTAAGGCCTAGGACAAGTCGTGAGGGACTTTCTATCTAAAAGTATTTAGTCCTAACATAGTTTCTTGATAATATTTGTTGATAAATGCTTACATGATCAAATTCTATGAACTTTATGTATGTCCCATGTGTGGTATAATGAGCTGTTTCGATATATATTTACATATACAGACTGAGCAAAAGTATGTGAATAATAAGGATAAGACGGATGGAAGCATGTGAACTTATGATTAATATTTTGATGTGGGAGTGGACTCTAGTGTATGAATATGTACGTGTTATATGGTGGTAAGGCTTAAGAAAAGTATGAAATTTATAATTATGTGAGTAAATGGAAGCATATGAGCTTATATTTAGTGTTGTGATGTATGAAAGGTCACAAGAGTATGAGTAAGTATGTGATATATAAAGATAAGACTAAAGGAAGCATATGAGCATATGAAATGTGATTTATGATGATGAGACTAAAGGAAACATATGAGTTTATGAAAAGTGTTGTGATGTATGAGATATTATAAACTCATGATTTTATGTTATATTGTATTCTTATTTGAATGACTCCTAATGCCGAGGTACGAAGAGAAGGCATGTGGGATATTTGTGTATGTAATTAGCTTCATGCTAATATTGTTCTGTTTATCATGAAATGATTTATAAAGAACTATTTATGCAAAGCATATTTGCTTTATAATGTTTTCTAAGGGACCCAATGCTGAAAGACGACATGAAGGCAATTGGGTAATCTTGTATTTGAAAACTCAGTGCTGAGAGATATAGAGAAGGCACTTGAGTATCCTAGGGATCCAGTACTGAGGGTCTGGGAGAAGGTACTTGGGTAGCCCATGAGCAAATTGTGATTTAGTGATGTTGAGGTGTTGAGAGTACTCCACTCAGCTAAGGAATATCGACGTTGGGTGTGTTGAGCTTCGCTCTGCCTCAACTAGGGAAGGAGATTTAAAGGAAACGGTTTGTGAATAATGTTTCCATAGATAATCAGATGTGGTTAAACTATGATCTGATGTATGCTAGTGATGGATATGGCTAGATTTCATATTTTCATATACTGTTGAGGAAAACTTTATTTAGTCACTCACCGAGCATTTAAGCTCACGTTTTCCTTGTTTTTCTGTTTTTCCAAGTAGCGAGCGAGATCAGAATGCATAGCCTACAAAAGATACTCGTCTGGGCCTGTTTCAGAATTTAGAATTTGGATAATTGTAAATTCTGAACCTATTCAAATGTAGTACATATTGTAAGGGTTGAGAGAGTCATGTATAGTTGTTGTTGAAAATATTAAACCTTTTGGGTGTTAGGATAATTATGACAGCTTAACCCTGGTGTGGTTTTGTTAATAGATTGTTGAATATTTGTTTATCAGGTTAAATTTTAAGATATCAATGTTTGTTTGATGAATGCTTTAGAGGTATTGGTGTTAATTAATTCACACTCACTTCCGGGTTAGGAGGTTATTCAGGAGGGGGTGTGACACCTTCTCCTTGTCCTTCAGTATTGGGTCCCTTCCTTTATCATTCCTAGGGTTACATTAAATCCTTGAAAGTAAATCTTTGTAGCATTCCATTCAATTAAAAGCATGGATAAATTTTTGTTCAATCTCTTAAACCTTATTGAAGCATTCAAATAAAACATGCTCAAATCATCATTCAAATAAGTTTAGGAATCATACTTCAAACCATTAAACATTAAGCTTCTTTTTTGAAAATAAAGGGTTATATTATTTATACAAAGCAATCTTTCAAATCATTTGTCACTCATAACTAGTAGCTGGGTCCCAGTGGGTTATATGCCTTCCAAATCTCTATTTGACCTAAAAACAAACTAGTTCCCCTTTGTTTAGATTCCCTTTAATCTTTTTTAACTCTTAACAAAGATAATTTATGCCCTTAAGTCAAATTTACTCTTGAACCAACTCATTAACACCAATTAAAATAACAAAAGTCTTAGGTTGCTTGAGATATGGCTAGGCGTGCAACAAGGTTGGACGTAGCACCAACTCACACCTACAACACAATCACACACACACTCGAACACTAGCACAGACACAAGCCCTGTGCGCAACTCTCGCACATACACACAAGCACACGGACGACCACACACATGACACTCGATGTTGAGCATCACACTATTGCTTGCTGGACGTTGATCTCATGCATAGGTTGGGCATCAAAGCTACTCGGCGTCGCAAGCTTAACACTTAGGATGGGTTGTAAGCCTCACACTTAGCTTTGGAAGTTAACAATCTATAAAGAATGATTATGGAAGATGACAAGCTAAAGGAAGTAAGTGAAGAGTGGTCGAGAGCCTTAAGGCATGAGTTGTTAAGTGTTGAAGGTGTGCCTATGCGTTGGTTGATTGAAGCAAGAGTTCATGAGCGTGAGCATGGGTAATAGCTGAAAATAGTGAAGAAATTGTGTAGCCGAGCCAAAGCTGAAAGTTGAAGTGTTGGCTTATTGAAGGATGCATCCAACTTGCTAGGCATTGATGAGGTTGTTAGACCAGCAGCTATGCGTTGGTGGAGATTTGGTAGGGAGATTGCGTTGGCATGGTGAAGTATGCGTTCAACGATGTTATGGTTCAGACACATGGTGCGATGCGTCCAAGCTAGTGTCTAGACTTGCGATGCGTCCAAGCTTGCTAGGCGTTCAAGCCAGTATCCAAGTATATTATCGGTTGCGTTATTATGTTTGGCGGGAAATAAAATAAAATAAAATAAAAATAAAAGAGAAAGTAGAGATAAGTCGGCAGTTTGTTTAAATGTGTTAAGCTAAGTTTTCAATCATTTTCTCCATCTCAAAAGCTCTAATCGATCCCATATTGCAGCTGAGCGACGAAAAGACGTAGAGGAAGGAGTCTAGGGCAAATTCGTGAAGAATTCTAATTGATCTTGTGGTGTAATTGGAGCTAGAACAGAAGGGTTGATTGCTATCGTGCAATCTGAATAACGTTCGGTATTTGGAGAATAGCTTCCTATGGAGATCGAGTTTAGGGCTAAGAATTTGAGGTCGATAAGTTAACTCAATTCTTAGCAACTTTTATGAAGGATGTTTGAACTGAATTTGAAGGGAAATATGTATGGTGAGGTTGACTGATACAGATTTGCAAAGCAATTTGGAGCAGCTCGAAATTATTTGTGAACATCTATCAACTGAAGGGGAGTTATGTTCTGAACTCTTGAGGTAAGCTAGGAAATACATTTCTTTACAAGTTTATAGAAGGAAAGAAGTTTTAAATTTGGCTAGAAATACGATTTGTAACAGATAGAAATGAGAATAAAAGGGAAGGCACCGTGGAAGATAAGTATCGCTGGACTGCAAGTAACGCTAAGAGTTTAAGCGTGAGAAGCGAGACGGGTAACGCAGGTATCGCTAGAAGCCTTGCGTTTCAGAATTCTCACTGGATATTGCTGGGTCTCACTGATCAGGCGAGTGTCGCTAGTCTTGCTCACCCTAGTATCGCTAGTGCCGTGTAGTGTAGTTCAGTCTCGCTAATGGTCTCGCTAGCAGAGTTAAATCTCGCTCATTAAGGTTTATTGATCAAATATGAATGGTTAAAGTTTATTGGTTATGGAAAGGAAGTTTAGGGAAGCCTAACCCGAGAAATGTGTATTTTCAGGCCAGGAAGAGCTAGGAAAGGCGTATAATCCGCTCAGGGCTTAGGACAAGTAGTGAGTGACACTTTTCTTCTTAAAAATGTTTTCATTGAGATGGTGTAGCTCGAATATTTTATGTTGATTTGAAAACATGATATTATGTGAAACTTATGAGTTTTATGTGCATAGCATGAATTTATGAGCATGAAGTTATGAAAAGTATGCTAACGATAATATATGATTTTATGAAAGGTTTGGGAAATGTGAAACTTATGAATTTATAATATGATGTTTTCAAAACATGTTGAGTATTTGTCAAATCTTTGAAATGGTACCCAAAGCCCAAGGACTCGGAGATGGCCAATGGGTAGCCTGAGTATAGAAAATGTACCAACACTGAAGGACTTGAAGAAGGCGAATGGTAACCTAGACATAGAAATGGGACCCCAATGTTCAATGACTCGGAGAAGGCATAAGGGCAGCCTGGGATAGGCATGGTAACATAGATATAGAAATGAGACCCCAATGCTCAAGGACTCGGAGAAGGCATATGTACAGCCCAGATTATAATACCTAAGTATATATTGAGGAACGTACAACGCTGATGTGTTGAGATTACTCCACACAGCTAAGGATAATCGATGTTGAGTAGCGTTAAGCTCCGCTCCGCCTCAATTAAGGAAAATGAATTGAAATCAACGAATCTTTTTTTAGTATCTTTTCCTGAAATGAGCATGATTTGTATGACTATGATTTATATTGAGATTTTATACGCTTTGAGTTTAAATGCTTTTACTATGACAGTTTTCGAGCCAAAGAGGTTTTACGAAACTAGTCACTCACTGGGCAAAATAGCTCACGTTTTCTTTATTTTCTGTTTTTCAGGTAGCGAGCGAGTCTGAGGTGCTTAGCCTATGCAAGATCTCGTCTAGGTCTACCAACGGACTTTAGTATTCTGAAAAATTGTAAATATTTGAACTAATTCATGTGTTGTACATATAGAGAGTGTTAAGGGAATTATTGTGTAATCATAATTTCATATGACTGAATGAAAAGGATGTGCGTTTGCCAGGTTGACTGCGATATATATTGAAGTAATTTATGGTTATAACTGTTTATTAGGAAATTACAGAGTTTATGGTTGACAGTGGATGTCGTAAGAGGGTCGGTGTCTGCTGTCATCGCACTTCTTCCTGGGTTAGGAGGGCACCTGGGAAGGGGTGTGACATGGGCTGTCAACACCTTCCTTGCCCGCCCACAATTTAATAACTTCGCGCCCCTGCCTGCCACATTGGTGTGCAACTCGCCTCACTAACCTCTAAACAATACTCAACTGTCGAAGCCACCGACAGACCTCCACGCCAATCTTCTTCAACCCCTAGCTAGCAGCCACTTGATTGCACCTAAACAACAGCTTGCACTTTCAGCAACCAAAATTAACATCTTAACCATTTTTATCTCCAATTTCTTTTACAAACCTCTAAATAAACCTCCTAACTAACTTACCTCCAAATTTGGCCTTCTAATTCACACTCAACAGCTTGGAAACTACCAATCTTCAACTTTTGCTCGGTTGTGCTAAAAAACTAGAACCACCTTGCTTCTTTTCTAATTTCCATCACCTTCTCAATTGAAATTCCTTCCGACAGCCCTCACACTTCAAATACACTGATTAAGAAGGACTCTGGTCAAAGAAACTTTCCTTTTGTTCGAGTAATTTGTGCGAACCGAACTCTCCCTGCCAAACTCATATTTATACTTCCTCAATAACTCTACATACAAAACCTCCACTTGACACCTCCTGCTTCCATTTTTCATAATTTTTTTTAGTTCGTCACCTAATTACTTTTTAATTAATTAATAAGAAATACCTAATTCCAAAAATTTTAGACAACTTGGGCGCCTACCTCTTGGCTCACCGCTTCTCAGTGTCAAGACACATGTGACATCTTAAATTTTCAGGTAATTTTAAATTAATTATCTTAAATTATTTGGTTAATTGTTTGAATTATAAGGTTTAATTAAATTATGTCGAGAAAATAATTTAATTTAAGATAGACGTGATGAAAGATGTGGATTTAATTCAATTAGTGAAAAATTAATTTTATTTGTCGGAGATTTTAAAGTTGGATTTAATTTGAAAATTTAGAATTGTGTGTGGTTTATGAAATTGGTTAATTTAAGGAAAAATGTGGATAAGTTACTTCTATGAAATTTAATTTGAGTTGGTGGAACATATTGTTATGTAATATTTTGTTTAAATAAATTTTTTTGAGTGGTTGGAAAAGATTTGATTTGATGGATTGAAAATATATTAAATAAGTTGTGTATTTATTTTGGGAAGAGAAAAGAAAAAAAATAGGAAAAGGAAGAAAATTATATATATGTGTGTGTATATATATATAAAAGTTATTAACTTCTTCAAAAGTGTTCAACCTTTAAAAAAAAATTTCTCAGTTTCTTCTCTAGCCCCACCCCCGTGCCTCTCTTTCCTACAGTGCATATTCAATCCGCTGGCCGCCCAATCCTGTGCCGTCAAACACCACTACCAACTGCCACCATTCAGCCGTCATTCGGCCGCCGTAAGTCATTCTACTTTTCAGCCACCAGATTTCGTCAAAATTCAATTATTTTGGTAAGTTTGGTGGGTTTTTGTTAAAGATCTTTATTGCCCATTGAATGTTGGAATCGTTTGATTGATACCCATCACGTTTGGTTTTAGATTGAAGCTTTGGAGTTATAGTCCAGCGGTACTAAGGTTCAATTTTAGCGATTTTGGTTCAATTTTGGTGAGTAAATAGTATTTTGGAAACCTTATTGGTTGTGGAAAATTGGGTTTTAACCTTAATTTTCGAACTTGACTAAGTTGGACCCATTGTTTGTAATTTGAAAGAAGATTGGAACTTAGTTGCTTTGGTTAGATTATTTGTCATACTCACTTCCAGATTTCCTTCCTAACCTAGAAGTGAGTGCGAACCTGTACACACTGGTTCCCGCATAACTTATAACATTAATCAACACCAGATCAATTATACCTAACTATATTCCAGCGGAACACGATAAGTTAAACATAACCACTCAAGCTAGATGCTTAAATCATAACTCATCATAACAAGTATTCATTATATACACCACAAAAACCAACTCTCACTATACCCCAGGAACATGCATGACAAAAACATGTACATAAACTGTGTATTTACAACTATCCCAGAGAACTGATCCGAAGCAGGCCCAAACGAGAATCTTTTGTAGGCTAGGCATCCCGGACACGCTCGCTACCTGAAACAAGCAAACAAACAAGCAAGAAAGTGTGAGCCTAATGCCTAGTGAGTGACTGAATTTAACTAATTACTAATAAATTTCCTTGAGTTAACATGGATCATCATAAAACTACCCCATATATATATATAATAATTCCTAAGTCAACAATACCATAAGAACATAAGTGATACAATTATCATTTTCTAGCTAAAGCGGAGCGAAGCTCAACGCACTCAACCTCGTGTATCAATACTCATCATTCACATATTCAAATGCCTTCACATATCGTCCCTTGGCATTTCAAACCCTCAAGTGCCTTCTCATATTGTCCCTCAGCACTAAGTTTCACTATATCGGAGTTCCCATATGCCTTCTCACGTGGTCCCTCTGCACTAGGTTCCATATCAATCCACTGCTCAAATGCCTTCACTCGTGGTCCCTCAACACTGAACTATCATATATTGGATTTCCATATGCCTTCTCACAAGGTCCCTCGGCATTGGAATCCATTTCAATCAATTACTTAAGTGCCTTCACACATGGTCCCTCAACACTGAGTATCATATATCGTATTTCCCATATACCTTCACACGTGGTCCCTCAGCCATGGGTTGCATTTAGATAATACGTATAACATTCTTTAAACTTCACAGCACAACACAATATATTCAATGAATACACCATATGTATGTTGCACAGCTTAATATTCAAAAAGAGATATATGTATACAAGATTTCTCATGCACTTAGCCATATTATAGCTCATAACCCCTATCATGCGTAAATATTAGGATTCCATAGAATATGATAGTTTCCACTCACACATTGCTAATAAAACATGCTAAGATTAATCATTATATAAAATAGAAAGTCACTCACGACTTGTCTTAGGCCCTGAGCGGATTATATGTCTTTCCGAGCTCTCCTTGGCCTGTAAATACACATTTCTCATGTTAAGCTTTCCTTAAACTTCCTTTCCATGATCATTAAGTGTGCATAATTAAACTCTAATCATGTTTCATCACTGAGACTCTCCTTTTTCCCAAAGTAATCATAATAAGCAAGATTTTGTGTTGCTAGCGAGATTACCAGCGAGATTCCACATTTCTAGCGAGATTACTAGCGAAAACACACAACAGAACACGACACTAGCGACACCAGGATGAGCGAGACTAGCGAGATTTACCTGAGGTACGAAACCTAGTGAGATCCAGCGAGATTTATGAGATGGAAAACCCCCCTGCACCCCAGCAACACTCGTCTCGCTACTTACATTTCAATTACTCAGCGACACCTGCTTCCTAGCGACACTCGATAACAGAGTTTCCTCCTTTCCTTTTGTTCTCACTTCTATCTGTTAAAAGTCATATTCCCAACCAAATTTAGAACTTCTTTCCTCTACAAATTTGTAGAGAAATATTTTTTCTAGCTTACCTTAAATTTTCATGGCTTAACTCCTCCTCGTTCGTCAAATATTTCGAAATTTCTCTGCGTTACTCTAGATTGCACAACAATTCTGTATTAGTCACTTCCACCTAAAAGTTTACATGTTTCTTCTCATTTTCAACTCAACCATCCTTCATAAGAGTTATTATAAATTGAGTTAACTTACTAACCTCAAAATTTCAGCTCGAACCTCTATCTCCTCAGCTCGCTCTTCTCCAAACACTAGACCATGCTCGGATTGCGCAACAGCAGCCAAGCTCTCTATTCCAGCTTCGGTTTCACCATAGAAACGACCCGAATTCTCCACAACTTTGCCCTAGACACCTTATCCTATTTCTCTTCATCTCTCAGCCATAAAATAGAACTGATTTGAGCTTTTGGTCGTGTTTAGAATGATTAAACTCTCAGCTTACTCACTTATATAGGTCGCCGACTTAACCGCTAGTCATTTTTTCCTTTATAAACGAGTTGACCAACGCATAGCACCTCTTCTCAACCTCACCAATGCATAGCCTTAGCCCACCAACACATAATATAGCTTATGAACGCATAGCCTTTGCTCATGAATGCATGGTATTGCCCATAAACGCATAGCATTGCTCTTGAACGCGTAATATAGCTTCCAACACATGCTAGCTCTCACACTCTTGTTCTCGGCCCACCTTTCTCTTCACCAACACATAATACATCACCACCTTAAGCTTGCCAACTTCAAAAGCTAAGTGTGGGGTTTACATTATTTGGTTTAATTGTTTAGTAAATTGTATTTTGAATTAGACCTAAAGACTTAATGCCAAGGTAAGTGGTTTACTACTGGGTCGCCTACAAATCGGGCCCCTAATTGCGCTATTTATGCTAAGATTTATGCATACCTTGTAAGCATGTGACAATTGACTGAATTATCATGTTAAGCATCATGAATTTATAAAACTAGTGCGATGGGTGACAATAAACTTTTTGGGCATAAACATAATTTATGGCTCTATGAATGAACTTTGTATAATTGCTATGGTGGGATGAAGTTATAATTATGATATGAAATTTATTAGTTGTTGGATGTAGAAGGTGTTTGTTATCTTCCCTGTCGAATCGTGTACACCCTATGACTGTGAACCTTCGAGTTCACTACTTGTGACTATGACTATGACTTGATGTCCCTTAGGATCACCACTTATGCTTATGACTGTGACATTCGAGTTCACTACCTATGATTACATGCCTTCAAGTTCACTACTTATGCTTATGTCTATGCTTATGTTTTGTACAATTGTGCTTATGATAAGAAAGATAGCAGGTTCACTGGGTGAACCTGGTAGTGGGTCACTTACTGAGTATCTTTGTACTTACTCTTTCCTATGTTACATTTTTCAAGTAAAGGCAAGGTCAAATAGGCAAATGATAAGAAGTATCTGCAATCGTGCCTTGAGACCAGTCATCGCTTTCGCATATGATTTTCCATGTTTTCCTATTCCATATTATGGGTCTTAGTTGTCAAAGTTGTTGGACAAAATTACTTTATTATTTAGTTTTATTTTAATTTTAAACTTATGTTTAAGGGGACCCCGAGAAAATTATTAAATGTAACTGATTTAATTGATTGATTCAAATTATTCAATTGAGATAGAATAAGTTATTTTGCTTTGATTCAAAAATCATGTTACAAGATCATGCATGCATAGAGTTGTTGGGTTTTATGTCATAAAACTCATAGTTTGTAAACATTGTACATATTCTCAATAATGTTGTTATCGATATTTATTCAATAAAGATGTTGTTGAATATGTGAATTGCTTCTCTAAATCTAATAAACTAAGAAACCTAGGCTATATTATAAATACTTAAACTTTATGTGTAGACAAAAAAGTGGATCAAGTTTAAGTGATAGCCAAATCGGTCTATAGTATAGGGTTAAGGTTATGTTCCTTATCCTTTGAGAATACTATGGATGCAACTCATTTTGTATTTGATACAAACGATATGATCCTAAATCGTTCATGTAGAGACATGTGAATGGGACATTCTATGTAATGAGTTTACATAAGACCAAACCACAAAATAATCACTTTTACTCTATAATGCCGTTTATTGTTAAAACTGATTATTTCAACCTAATGACCTAGATAACTCGATCTTAATCCTGAGCTAACTTTGAACTCCTATTTGTTTGAGATTATCCTTTAACCTGCATGGGTTGTGGCTAGTAGAGAAGTTGTTCCCTTATTTAAGGTTAGTAGAAAAGTTATTCCCTTAAGTGCTGATTTCGGGTCTTGAAAAAGGGGTCTCACCTTCTCATTGGCCCAAGAGACTCGGTTTGTTGGTTGGATCACAAACCAATTGTTCAGAGGATCAATGGACTTAAGGAACAAGAGGTAATTACAGAGGTAAAACGGTAATTTTGACCTAGTTGTAATTACAAATAACTTGTGAAGGATCGACTTACTAATCATGGTTATATCAAGTGGGCAAAAATATATCTACAGCGAGGAGAGTACAGCTACTGGGCTATAGTGAAGCGTCTCGATAGTTAACGAATGTTAGTTAACTTGGCTAAAGAGTTTAACCCGTTAATTTCGGATGGTTGGAGCTCATGATTGTAGGTCCATTAGGTCCCCTTATTAGCTCATGGACTATTCTTTAGAACATAATGAAAGAATTTGAAGGTGTTCATATTCGGTTAAGGAGCAAATTATTACGGTTTATTCGTTTAATTATGAATTAGACGAAATTGGGGAGTTCAAGATATTTAAATATGATTTAAATATCAATCAGATGAATAGAGATTCATCGGGTCGGAAATTGTCGAGACAATTGGAGAAATTATTAGTTTTATATTTTATATTATTTTTATATAATTAATTATATATTCAATATTAAATTAATGCTATTAATTTTTTAAATTAATTAAAAATAGAAAATTGGATAATACCCAATTTTGCATGGAAAAGGATGAAACTCATCTCACCTCCTTCACTTTCCACCTCCTATTTGAATGACTTAATCACCATATCAAGTGCCAATTCCATAGATAATAGGATTAACTAAGCTTCTACTTTAAATAGGAAGAGAAATGATGGAACTGAGGTTGGACTTGAGGTTGAATTTTGCTAAAAATTCAAAAACACTCAAAACTCTCAAGAATTGGTTTTTCAATCAATTTTGCTCTAAATTCATCAAGTTTTGGATCCCACAATCCGTTCTAAGGCCAAAGAATAACGAGAAGACTCTTGTGGTAAAATTTAGAGAAAATTGCTTCAATTTTGAGCTACAACAAGTAAGGTTCTAGCCTCTGTTTTTAGTTCTTAGAACGTGCATGTTTAATCCTCAAAATTAATGAAATTAGAGTGCTTTTGATCCTTGTTGCTTCCGTTGTGCTCTTCCTACACCATCAATTGGTATCAGAGCATGACTAAAGCACACAATTTGCATTAATTTGAGCTTGGTAGGTGCAATTTCATACGATGAAAGTTGTGGTTGCTAAAGTTGGAAAATTTCTGGTTTTGACATCTAATTCAGCTTTAATTTGTTGTAATAATTGTAATTGGCCGCTTGTTAATGACCTTTAATGAGTTAAGAAGGGTAAATTAGGGTGTAATTTGAAGAAATCAGAGGAGGAGCTACAAAGTTCGAGCAGTAGGGGCTATTTTGCTGCATAGCGTCGTGACACTCCCTCAACAACGTCACAACACTATTCTTGATTTTCCAGAAGTCCCGCACACAGATGAAGGCGGTTCAGCTAAACTGATTCAACTCTTTGTTGGTTTGGTTCAATCAAATTCCACCCAGTTCAGCCCTATTTTCACCATTTGGAGTCCGGTTCAAGCAGTTTTGAGCTGGTTCAGGCCGGTTCGAAGAGTTTGGGGATAGTTCGAATGGATTTCTCAATTATTATTGTAATAATTTAGCTGTTTTAAGCCATTAGATGCCAAAACCAATCCACTTTAGTGTGTTTAATTAATTATGCATTTAGAATATATGCTTTAATTAAATTAAATTTATTTGTGCATATAGTATGTCATATAGATATAAAATCCCACCATAGGATTAACATGTTTCATGCATCCCAGTATGTTATAAAGAGTTATAATATAGTATGCATGTCTAGATTTCATAAAATTAGTATAAGTTGTTATATTATTTTATGAAATGTTTGTTATAGATGTTTATTCTTTTATAAAGAGTTACAAAAAGAATTAGACATTTAAAAATCTATAACAAAGATAAAATGCATGCTCACTTAGCATTAACAAACCTATAGTAGGTAGTTAACTAGAGCAACGTCCTATTAGTTAGAAAAGTCGGGTCGTTACAACACAATTTGGAGGTTCTTCCTCTTGGTAACGTCAACACCCCTTCACCATCCCAAACAAGCTCAATGCCCACTTGGCCTTAGTCATTGACATGCCCTTGCTGCCAAGCCAATTTCTTCAACTCCATGCCTAACAAATCTTCACCTACTCTACGCCTAGCTTGTTCCTAGCATCACAAAATTTAACTAAGTCCACAAGCTAGTACTTAACTACTTAAACTCAAACAATACTATGACGAGTCAAGGCTTACAAGTTTTATAATTTATAAATATATAATATTTAACACATTTTAAACAATGGTTTAAATTAGAATCTCATTTATGAATTTGCTATTAAATACATATCTAAAAATATGAAATAATATTCTATTTTAGTTTGATCCCTTGTTTTCAAATTTTTGTTTTCAAATTCTCAACACTTAACCATCATGTGGCTACACCCGATGTTTATGCTAATCGAAAAGAAAAAAGGAAAATAAAAAGACAATGATCGCAAGGATTTTGGCAGTTAAGGTTTAGGAATCTCAATTTTTTTTGGAATGTTTTTAAAAATAGAAAAATGGTTGAAAATAATTATAAATATAGCAAAATTAGACATTAAGATCTATTATAGATAGAAACTAAAATCTTGCGATAGTGTGATATTTTTTCAATTTATAATAATTTTCTTTTTTTTCTCCCTTTTTTTTTCTTTGTTGAAATTAATCCATCGCGAAGCGCACTGTGACGTCCCAGTTGCTTCGTCTTTTCAAAACCTCTCGTTCTCTCCGTTGCTGCGTCCTATGTTTCCAATATCATAAGCCTCGTCAGGTACAATCCCCTCAATTTTCAGTCTTTCGTTTACTTTCATTTTTCCGCAACCCCATTTCAAGTCTTTGTTTTTGTCCCTTTTCTTCTTAGTCTCCTTTCAGATTGTGTTTATTCTACTAAGTTAGGAGCTGGGCTGACTGATTTTTTTGTTTGTTTTTTCTTTCTAACTTTTTCCTATTTCCGTTGAGTATGTTTGATATGTTTTGTTACTAAAAGTTAAGGACACAGCGTTAGAGTGTTCTGCATGCTTCTTGAAATAGAAATAAGTGAATTAGATTAGTTACATTTTCTTGTTCGTTTCATGACATAGTAGACTTATTTATGGATACTCTATAACTTTAAAGAGGCAAAAAGTAGTCACGGATACACATTCATTTATTTGTGTTGTGCAAAATTTTCAAAATTGTTCTCTCTAATTAAGCAATTATGTTGTTTAGATATGAGGATATACCCCAGTTCTTGTATGTGTGTGTATATATATATTTGTAAGTTGTGCTTTCATTGAGCAAATTGAAGAATGTACGAGGGCATATAAAAGAAATCTAACCCACAAAAGGTGCCCAAACCGGTGGAACTTTGTATCATCGTTGTATTTTGTTGCTTTGGTGTTCATCGCTTATAAGCTTTGGAAATGTTACCTTTACTTGAACGATTAACTACTATCCTTTGTACACACCGCCAAAAAAATTAGCCATTTTTTTATTTTTTATTTTTTAATTTCATAAAGGATAGAGTGAATTAATACTCTGCTTGAAGCTCATTATACTTTTCAGGATCCAAGCTTCAATATTTAAATATTTCAAGTTCTCAATTACTTAGAAAGTTGCTCTTAGACAGCTTCTTAGACATAAACTCTAAACTTATACATTAGAAAAGGAATATCAAGTATGAACTCAGGTGAAAACAAAGAGTTTTTTCTTTAAAAAAATTATTATGACAATAAATGCTTTCTTTTGCCGTCTAAGAAGCGTAGCATCTAATCATATTGCAATTGACAATATTGTTCTCTGTTGTGCGGCTTGAATTGACAATAATATAATGAATGTATTTGAATCAGGAATCTTAAAACTCATGGAACACCGAGCGAACTATTAAGAGGCCTTTAAAGCTTTTCTACTTGGAGATATTGAGATGTCAGAGTTAGGCATTTACTGAAGATCGATATTTGTTTGTCATGTTGGAAAAAATCACCTCAACATTCATCAAACATGACTGAGGAAGAGAAGTTGAATGATGAAGCCAACTCTTTAATTACTGAAGTTCCAATTTTACCGGGATTTAAGAAGAGGAAGCGTCTTAGCCTTAGTAGACTTAAGGAGGTGAAAGCATCTTTACTTGCAAAACAAGGGCAAAGTACTTGTCTTAGTAATAGTTATAGTAAGTGTAAGCAAAAGAAGAGTGAGAGTACAATCCATAGATGGTCAGCAGAGAGGTAGAATCTCTATTTCTTTTCTATCTTAATTATGCTGGGTTGCCTTTTTAGTCATAAATCAAGTGATTGTCCAGGTATAGGCTGGCAGAGCAAAGTATGTTGGAGGTTATGAAGGCAGAGGGAGCAACATTTGCAAACCCAGTTCCACGTCGAGTGTTGAGAATGGCAGCTCGTAAGCATATTGCCGACACTGGCCTGCTTGATCACCTACTGAAGCACATTGATGGCAAGGTAGCACCAGGTGGGGCTGAGCGATTTCGGAGGTGGTTCAATGCTAATGGAATAATGGAGTATTGGCTTGAAAATGCTGATCTTGTAAATATTAGACAAGAGGCTGGGGTGCACGACCCGTATTGGGTTCCTCAATCTAGACCATTGCATGAGCGTGGTGACCTCCATGATTCTGAATCTTTCGGGGAAATGAGGCTTCTTAGGGCTGAAATGGCCAAAATGAAGAGGTACTGGAACCAGAGAATTAGAGTTTTTAATCAGATCTCTTGCCCTAGGACATCACTCAATTCTCATTTTGTTTCTCTTGCAAAAAAATAGAGATATGCAGAAATTGGCATCAAAGTTTCGGGATCAAGAACAGCTAAATTCCATGGAGGTGAATGATGTACTCCCCATAGCTGTAGGCATTAATGTTTTCATTATTTTGTTGGGCCGACCAATTTTTAGCATGATAATTACAGATGATTCATGAGGAATTGGTAAAAAAGGAAGCTGCGGCTGAGAAACACCGGAATGAGCTTACTGGTTGTCTGAAGGGTCTGCAGGTAATCATTATGCCAGTTCTGATTTTTCATTGGTTGGAAATTTGTTGGAAATAGGTAATTTGGTGACCCATTTAATATCCAGTATTCAAACAATGAACGCAGGAAAGTGACGATCATTATTTTAACGCTGTAGGGTATACTTTCTGGTGAATTGATGACTTGGAAAACAAAGGTTGAGCTTCAGCTGATGGATATTACCAGTTCCTTGGGTTATGTGCAAGCTTCCAAGCAACATGTTACAAGTCCTGCTTCTGAAAAATGGGAAGATTGGTTGGAGTGCACCAACCTCGATAACTTTCAGGAGGATGAAATTGCGTCTTGGTTTGAGGGCAATGATACTTTTAGTGTGCAAGCGCAGCAGAATGTTATATTTCAGGATTTATATCATCCTTCTGCTTCTTTCGAGTTGTATGGAAATAATTTAATGCAAGATTGTGGTAGAGACGGAGAGCAGGAGCATCTAAATGAATGGTCTAAATCAAAGAGGTAAAAAAGCAAGGTGACTTGTACTTGTGTAATGGATTTATTCAGTTCTAGCTGATTTTGTATTTCATTTGGATCCATAAGCAGGGATGTCATGGAGAAGCAAGAAGATGATGGGGCGAATGTAACCCCTGATTCTTCGGATACTGAAAATTCAAAGTCAGAATTTAATACTTCAGTGCATATGTTTCAGGTAAGTGCTAGTTAGAGTCGTTTGGTACGGGATTGCTTTTAGATCGTATCAATTGACATTTCGTCTCAGTAATATGGCTTCAATGGTGTTTGTTGGTCGTGACAGGAAATGTTTCAGGAGTTATTTAGTTGGAAAGCTCAAATGGAGCAACAGGTAATGGAGTTGTGGAATTCAGTACGTGAGTTACAGGCATCGTCATCATCCCATTTCAAGGATCAGACTTTGGTTCCACGATTAAGGGGTAATTAGAAAGTGCTTTTTGAGTTCATCTGAATTATAGGATTTAGAAGAAGATATTGTACAGCATTTAGAGGCTGACATTTAGGATTTAGAAAAATCTAACCTTGATGAGTAGCCAACCAGGAAATGTACTGTGACCTGAATGGTTGGTGTCCTAACTCTGACATGCTGGCATTGTTGGCCACATGGAGAACCTTGATTGGCTGAATACGTAGATTCTTGCTTGTCACTGTTGCACATGGTGGACTTGATAGCCAGTATAGACTATGCTGAGCATTTGATCCTTTTTCCACATTCCCAGGCAGTATGATATAACTTATTTTGTTTGTATCATGTTGGAGGATTTTAATATTTAATTATATTATGCGCCACCAGTTGCTTTTTAGTTTACGTCTGTTAGTGTTTGGACAAATCTTCAGGATGGTCTGTATCATGTCCTTATCAAACGTCAAACATTAATGTATTTCGCATAAACAAACAAATGACTCCGTCCACCTTCAAAATGAGGTTTTAAATTTGCTATTATAGCCTTTGAAGTGGTTTAAAGGTTACCCTATTAAAAAGAACCATTAAATTTAAATATAAAACTTACTAGATGGATAATGTGCTATATTGTAATCTTTCCCTACGTCCTCTCTTTTCTCTCTCATTCTCTTCTCTCTCCTCCCTTTCCTCACATTCTCTTCTCTCGCCCCCCCTTTCCTCACAAAACCTTCTAGAAAAATTCAAGAAAATAAAAACAATTGAAATCCCCAATTGATCAATTTTGTAGGAAAGTGGATTTCTCCATAGCTGCGAACACATCAAGCTCAACGAATTGGTCCCACTATCACACCCATAAGCTCGTTCTTTACACAAATTGCATTCTCCTCGGTGCTGCTTCCTGCTGCATCTTCCGCAACCCTTCTCTTTGCGACCTCCCTCATCTTCCTCCACATCCTCACCATCGCCGTTAGAGTTGGCAACGGGGGCGGGGACAGGGCAGGTGGTGGGGGTTCCCTGTCCCCGCCCCCGGGGAGAATTTACCTCCATCCCCTCCATTTATAGGCAGAGACAGGGGCGGGGATTTCCTGTCGGGAAAACAGGTCTCCATGGGGATCCATTTTCCGAGATAGAGGAAGAGTGAGACGACGAGAGCGAGCGAGGCTGCGAGTTCAAATGTAGGACCAGATTACTACCAATAAGTAGAGCGAAACAGAGAGAAAGCGAGAGAGAGAGCGAGACAGAGCGAGATATATATATATGAACGGGTGGTCGAGGATAAATCGGGGCGGGGTCGGGGCCGGGGCGGGGATACCCTCTCCATCCTCGGACGGGTACTCGAAGAATGTCCCCGATTTGACCCCATATATGTAATTTATATATAAACGGGTGGTCGAGGATAAATCGGGTTGGGGCCGGGGCCGGGATGGGAAACCGGAGAATGTCCCCAATTTGACCCCATATCCGGTCAAACCGGGGATTCCTGGTGGTGTTGATACACTAGAAAAATGCACTTTCTTGGGGAGTTGAAATAATATGTTAGAATTGTGATTCTGAAATTGTTTGGAGGGTTAAGCATGGTAATTAAAATTCTTGAAAGGTTTTAATTAGGAAACTTGAAAGCAATGTGTACAAGGTCGTACCCTATTTCTCTTTTAGGATATTGAAGCAAAAACAATGTAAAAAATGTGTTCTCAATCTCGAACCTTTCCTCCTAAGAGAAAGGAAGCACTAGTGTGGTCTATGTGGGACTCTGGTTGGAATCTATTCGACATTATTCTCACTTAGAATCTGGAGGTGGGGCTGTGGAAGTTGCATTTGGTTATAAAAGAAAATGAGAGGAAAGGAGAGGATGGAGAGGAAAGAGAGTGAACAAGATAGAGGGGAAGTGGGAGAAAGTGGAGAGATTAAAAATATAAGGAATTGTTTGGACGGAAATCTGAAACAAAAAGGTAGTTGTATTTCATATTTTTAAATATATGTTTGGTAGCAAATTAAGAAATTAAATTCTAACTTAAACAATTGTTACATAAGTATTTGATACTAAATTGTTTATTACTCTTGGACCAATTAAAACAACATCTAGATCTAGAAGTCTTTTATCCAGATTTCTCCTTTGGAAATCAATCTTGGACTAATTACTAATCACTTGAAACTAGATAATTAGCCAAGCATTAAAACCCTTCACTACAACAAAAACAAGCTTCTATGACTCTAAAAAACTGTCATTAGCACATTTGTTGACGTTTTTCTTGAGTCTTTGAATCCACCATCATTTAAAGGGTATAGATGACACATGAGAAATCTGTCATCATTGTTAGTTTCATGATTTTTAAATACAGTCAACAAATAACATGTATTGGCATTTATTATATGTCATGAAAACCTTTTTTAATGACAATTTCTACGGTCAATAAATGATCAAAACGTTGACTTTTTTTTTGTCAATTAAAGCCTTATATTGACATTAAAACTCTGTCATTGAATAACAAATAATGTCACATTTACAGTGTCAATAATACCTTAATTATGACACTTTTTAAACGTCATTAATTTGCGTACATTGTCACTTATTTATTGTCATTGAAATCTGATTGACAACACTATTCTACTGTCATAAAACTACATCTCATGATTTTTGTCAAATGTCAAACAAGCCATTTCAATGATATATGTTATTACACTTGTGTTTCATACATGTTATTACACCTGTGTTTCCTCCAATTTCGACACAAAATATGTACAAAAACATATTTATAAACTTTCATATAAAACAATCGAGTTTGTACTGTTAATACAAGGAAACTATATACAACATTAGTAACCAAATTTTGGGTAAGTCATTTACAAATTTAGTAATTACAACTAAGTGTTGGCACAATACAAAAAAAAAAAAAAAAAAAAAAATTACAACACCTATATAAACATCTTGCTTGGTGAATTTCTTTGCTTCAATGGTCTTGTCCAAGAACCTAGTAAACAAAACATTCATTTCATAATTTAACTCAATATAGCAAGGTGAACAATAATAACAATATATAGTTAAGTACATTGTTGATTGTAACAACACCTATATATATGTTGATGGTAATGTAACAATATCATTATGTTAAGTACATTTACACTCAAAAGTCTACAAGTAAGCTTCAAATAACACCTTAAAACAAAAATGATACATAGACTCACAATATAANTTTACAAAAAAAAAAAAAAAAAAAAAAAAAAAAAATTACAACACCTATATAAACATCTTGCTTGGTGAATTTCTTTGCTTCAATGGTCTTGTCCAAGAACCTAGTAAACAAAACATTCATTTCATAATTTAACTCAATATAGCAAGGTGAACAATAATAACAATATATAGTTAAGTACATTGTTGATTGTAACAACACCTATATATATGTTGATGGTAATGTAACAATATCATTATGTTAAGTACATTTACACTCAAAAGTCTACAAGTAAGCTTCAAATAACACCTTAAAACAAAAATGATACATAGACTCACAATATAACCACATAAATAAGCTCTAAATCACATTATAATCTCCAAATCAACTTTAATAACATATATAACCTCCAAATTTAACTCATTGCTTAGTTACTACAAAGCTAACAAACTTTTGACATTAAATCTTAACATAAAACCCATATAAGAAGTATTGTAACTTGTCCAAATTTTTAAGAGCATAACTACTAAAAAGTAGAAATACTCATACATTAGTCTATTAGAAAGAATAAGGGTCAAATGAAAAACATTTTCGTTTGGGTAGGGGGCAAGGACAAGTGAAACATAATACAAAAAAATACTTATCACAAAAAAGAAATATCTTCCTAGAACTCAAGCACATTAATCCAATACGAGCAAATATATAATTTAAATACTCCCAAACCAACATAAAAATTACCTAAAAGTTTTCCAAGAAACAATTTAACTCCCCAAACAACCAAAATAGTTCATATATGCACTTTGATTATCAAAACAAACTATAAAGTTTCCAAAAAGTGTGTAAATGACCATTGTTTCTCAAAATAACCAAAAAATGTCCAAGTGTCACTTTAGCTTTAAAAACGAACCTAACAATTTTCAAAAAGTGTGTAAGTGACACATTGATTCTCAAAACAACCTAAAATGCTTAAGTGCAACTTTTACTCTCCAACCAAACCTAAAAGCTACCTAAAAAGTGTCTAATGATGGATAAATGAGCATGCAACGGAAGTTAATTTGATAAATTTTCACTCTAAGATACTCAATTTAGAGGATTAAACATGCAATTAAAAAGAAAAACCAAAATTTCAAGAACACTTACCTTTGAAGCTCCAAATTCTCCTTCAATTCTTGATGAATTTCAGCACCACTTGGTTGTAGACCATCACAAGAGTCTTCTTTACTATTCTCTAGGCTTAGATTGGATGGTGGGATCCAAATTTGTGGGGAATTTGAGAAGGAATGAAGGTTGGGAGGAAGATGAACAATGGATGGAATTTTGCAAAATTAACCCTTTAATTTCACAAAATTCTTAACCGTTTTTATGTCAAAATCATCTCTATTTATTAAAGAATAACATGCAATCCAATTGCATCAAAATTTGACAATACAAAATGGTTAATTTGTTGGTTAATTGTGAAGAAGACAACCAAGCTCCTAACTTAGTGGGAAAATCCAATCTTCAAAAATCAAATTTAAAATCAATTTTCAATGAATTTCCAAAAATTGAATTAAAATTGATTTTTAATTTCAAAAAATAATTAAATAATTAAAAAATAAAAAATAAATTAAATATTTAATTAATTAAATATTATTTTAATATTAAATAATAAAATAATATTATTTTTGTCTCAATTTTTCTAAAAATCGATATGAATGCCTATTTATATGATTAATATTTAAATCATATTTAAATATTATAATTAACTCTAATTGTACGTTTAATTCGTAATTAAACGTCGATATATCGTATATAGTTGACTTTCATTCCTTAAGCCAAGATTTGAACGGTTCGAACTTATTCATCACACTATCTAAGATTTTAGTCCATTTATGAGCTAGTAGAGGGACTTAATGGAGCCACAGATCATGAGCTCCAATGAACCAAGATTAACCGGCCAAACTCTTTAACCTAGTTAACCAACATTCGTTCACTAAAGGAGACTCCACTAAAGCTCTTAGCTGCATTCTCCTTAATGTACATATATTTGTGTCGATTTGATATAACCGTCATCGATAAGTCAATCCTTCACAGGTCGTAACTAACTTCAGCTAGGTCAAATACCGATTTACCTCTGAGTTACATCTTTTCTCTTTAAGTACCACTGTCCCTCTAATGAACAATTGATTTAGGATCTAATCACTAAATCCATTCCCTCTCGGGCAAGTGAGAGGATGGAGCCCCTTGTTCAAGTCCTGGGAATAATACTTAAGAGGACAACCTCTCTACTATCCCTAAGTTGGGTAGGAGTGAATTCCGTCTTGCAAATTCTATGTCCCCAGCTATTTACTCGGTCTTATCCTTAAAATGGGAGGAATGTTGAGCAGCATTATTGAGCTTACTCTCACCTATGCAGATCAAGGGATAGTTCTGAATAAACAGGAGTTCATAGATAGCTCAAGATTCAGACCAAGTTATCTAGGTCATCGATAAGTGAAATTAATCAGTGTTAATCGTAAACGGTGTTAATACGTAACTGTGATTATTTCAGGATCAGTCTTACACAATATTTTTATGTAGAATACCCCCGGTCACATGTCTCTACATGAACAAATCAGGATCACTTCATTTATGGCACCTTACAACATTTGTAACAATCATGAAGCGGGCTGTATTCAATAGTGTCTCCAGGAAGAGGTACCCAACCTGATCCATGTACTATATACTTATTTAGGCTACTTACTCGAACTTGATCCTGTTTATGTCTCCACAAAAGTCCAAGGACTCATGATAACAGCCAAGGGTTCGTAGTTTAATTGGATTTAGAGTTGATAAATAATTAATTCACTTGAATAACTTCATATGTACTAAAATTCATTTATTTACAAAACGAGTTTTTAGGACATACAACCCAACAAACTCCCACTTGGACTAAAACTCCTAATGGGTTACAATTGAGTACAGTATGAGAAATCTAAATACAATAAACTAGGGTATCCCATATGTCACACCCCCTCCCAGGTACCCTCCTAACCCAGGAAGAAGTGTGATGATAATAGACACCGACCCTCTTACGGCATCCACTGTCAACCATAAACTATTCCTTTACCTAATAAACAGTTATAAACCATAATCAACTTCATACATTCACCAGAGTTAACTTGCCATACACACATCCTTTCACTCAACCATATAATAATATAAATAAACAACTCCCTCTCTATATGCACTATACATAATCCAGTTCAAATATTTACAATTTTCAGTATACTAAACACCGATGGTAGACCCAGATGAGATCTTGCGTAGGCTAAGCACCCAAGACTCGCTTGCTACCTGGAAAACAAAAAATAAGGAAAGCGTGAGCTAGATTGCCCAGTGAGTGACTAGTTTCGTAAAACCTCTTTGGTTCGAAACTATCATAGTAGAAACATTTTAACACAATGCGTATAAAACATCAATTCAAGTCATAGTCATACAAAACATGCTCAAAAGCCATTGTGAAATCATACATGCTCATTTCAGAAAAAGATACTCAGAAATTCTGTTTGTTTCAAATCATTTTCCTTAGTTAAGGCGGAGCGGAGCTCAACGCTACTCAACGTCGAAAACATTTCAAATCGTTTCCCTTAGTTGAGGCAGAGTAGAGCTCAACGCTACTCAACGTCGATTATCCTAGCTGTGCGGAGCAATCTCAACACATTAGCATCGTACGTTCCTCTATGTGCACATAAGTATCAGAATCCGGGCTGTCCATATGCCTTCTTCAAGTCCTTGAGCATTAGGTCCCATTTCCATCTAGGTTACCTATTTGCCTTCTTCGAGTCCTTCAGCGTTGGGTACCTTTTGTATATTTTGGCTACCCATTCGCCTTCTACGAGTCCTTCAACGTTGGGTACCTTTACTATATTTTGGCTTTCCATTTGCCTTCTCCGAGTCCTTGAGCTTTGGGAGCCTTTTCAAAGATTTTATAAAATACACAACATGTTTTGAAAACATCATATCATAAATTTATGAGTTATACATTTCCAAACCTTGCATAAAATCATATATTATCGTCAGCATGCTTTCATAAAACTCATTCAACAACTAGCATGCTCAAATGTTTTTCAGTATAAAACGCATGATATGCACAGTAAACTCATAAGCTTTCAATCATATAATCATACTTTCAAATATAAACTTTCAACCATGAAACTTTGTTTAAGATAAACTCATTTTAAATACCAGTGTCACTCACTACTTGTCCTGAGCCTTTAGCGGTTTATACGCCTTTCCTAGCTCTTCTTGACATGTAATCATACATTTCTCGTTGTTAGATTTCCTTAAGATTTCCTCAACATAACCAACAAGCTTTAACCATTCATACTTGATCAATTATTCACTACCGAGACCACAATTCAATAGCATAAACCTTAATGAGCGAGATTCTACACAACTAGCAAGATTGAACTACAACCACACGGCACTAGCGATACCAGGGTGAGCGAGACCAGCGAGACTCACCTGAGCAGCGATACCCAACGAGAATTGTGAGACGCAAGGTTTCTAACGACACTCATGTTACCCGTCTCGCTACTTACGCTTAAATTCTTAGCGCTACTTGCAGTCCAGCGATACTTGTCTTCTACAGCTTCTGCCTTCTCTCTTATTCTCACTTCTATCTGTTACAAATTGCATTTCCAGTCAAATTTAGAACTTCTTCCCTTCTACAAACTTATAAAGAAATGTATTTCCTAGCTTACCTAAAGATTTCAGAACATAACTCCTCTTCGTTTGACAAATATTCTCAAATAACTTTGAGCTGCTCCAAATCGCTTAGCAAATATGTATCAGTCACTTCCACCATAAATTTTACATATTTCTCTTCAAATTCAGCTCAAACATCCTTCATAAAAGTTGTTAAGAATTGAATTAATTTACCGATCTCAAATTCTCAGCCCTAAGCTCGATCTCCACAGAACGCTATTCTCCAAATACCAAACGTTGTTCAGATTGCACGACTGCAATCAACTCTTCTATTCTAGCTTCAATTATTGCCACACTCCCTCCTAGATTACCTTCCTAACCTAGGAGTAGGTGCAGCCTATACATATATACGTAATCTTATATCTTGAAACACAATTCAATACCAGATCAAATGTACCAACTTTTATACTAGTGAATCATTATAAGGTAATCATAAGTTATACATAAGATTTCTCAACTCATAATTTATCATACAAGTGTATTTGTTTAGCAGCCAGTACAAAACCCACACTCGTTATGCCACAAAATCATATATGAAAAATTATGTACTTAGACAGAGTATTTACAACTATCCCAGAGAACTAAAACCAAGTAAGCCCAAACGAAGATCTTCTGTAGGCTAAGCGTCCTGGACACGCTCGCTATCTAAAACGAACAACAATAAACAAAAGGTGTGAGCTTAAAGCCTAGTGAGTGACTAAAATATCAATTACAATCTAATTCTGGAGTTAATGCTGTTTATAACATTAATGTATATCTTATTAGTACAAGTTGCTGGATCACTCATGCCATTTAACAAGAAATATAGATACCTTTCTAAGAAGCAGCGGAACAAAGCTCAACGCTATTAACCTTATATCAAGTATTTTGTCCCTAATATTCATATTTTTATGTATTCATACATTCATACGCCTTCACATTTAGTCCTTCGGCGTTTCAACACTCAAGTGCCTTCTCATAATGTCCCTCAGTACTGAGTTTCATTATAATTTCACTGTTCAAGTGCCTTCACTCATGGTCCTTTGGCACTGAGCCTTCATGTACTGATTTTCGTATGCCTTCTCACAAGATCCTTCGGCATTGGAAACTATCTCAATCGATTTCACTAGTGCCTTCACTCATGGTCCCTCAACACTATGTATCATATATCTCCATAGGCCTTCACACAGGGTCCTTCAGCCATAGTTTGCATTTAGATAGCACACATACAGAAATCCACATAATATATTCGTTTTCACTTGTACATTAATAACGATGATCCTTGGATAAATTAGAGAGCCACTCATAGTTTGTCTTAGGCCCCGAGCAGATTTTATGTTTTTCCGAAATCCACATAAAATTTAGAGCTCCTTTGCGTTTATCAGCGACACTCGTTCTGCTGCTCACTCTCCCACTCCTTAGCGATACCACTGTCTAGAGACACTTGATATCACAGTTTTCCTTCCTTCCCTTCAAACTCTCCCTTTATCCTGCTAAAAACCATATTACAGCCAAAATCAGAACTTCCCTCCTTCTACAATCTTGTAAAGTAGTGAGTTTCCTAGCTTACCTCAAAATTTCAGGCCATGATTCGTCTTCATTTGAGAACTATTCCCAAATAACTTCGGCTGCCCTGATTTGCTTAGCAGTTCAACTCTGCTTACTTCTTCCTAGAGATTAACACATTTTTGCTCGGATTTAGCTTACACATCCTTCATGGAAGTTGCTAAGAATTGATTCAACTTACTTACCTCAAAATTTCAGTTCTTGCTTCGACGCCCTCGGTTCACTCTCCTTCAAACACCGATTGGTGTTCAAGTCTATCAGTAACAATCAAGCTTCTGGTTTCAGCTTCAAAATCATCATGAAACTGATCTGATTTCTACTCAAATTCGATATAAGTACCTTATTCTACCTCTCTTCGTTGTTCGTCTGCGAAATAGAGTTAATCTGAGTTCAAAAATGTATCCAAAAAGGCTTAATTATTCGATACACTCCTTTATATGTCAATATAAATCACCGACTTACCAGCTCTAACTTCATCCTCCTTCTAGAATTAGCCAGCGCCACCTTCCGCGCATGGCTTTGGCAACGCATAGTTTCCACCTACTATGCCACTGATTGCTCTACACCGAATAGTTGATTACCGCATGGCCCTCTCGGCCACTTTTCTATGTCCGACGCATACTGTTGTTGGTTTTTTGATTTGTTTGTTTTCTATTTTTTTATTTACATTTGAGTTTCATAGCGTGTTGCACAAAAATAGATGTTATCGCTTTTAGTACAAAGATGCATCAAGAATTGCTCACGTATGATAATAATTAAGCAAGTTTTCCAATAAGAAGCCCAAGTATAAGCTCTTATAGGTTTCCTGGTGAGTCCAGGATCGAACGCAGGGATTTGTAATAACTAGGTGTTGAGAATAGATGCTTGACTATGCAGTGGACTATACAACTAATATGCGCAAGATTTGTATGTATCTATAACTATACATAAAGAATGAATAAAATTTCCTACAACTACAATAAGGTGGACGCAGCGATGGTTAGTCAAATGTCATTTAGTTTTAGATAGCATGCGTTGAGAGTGAATGGAACCATACGATAAAGGTAGAGTTAACGCAGGAGCTAGTTGTTACTTAAGCCTATCTAAGTATAAGTACATACCTACAAACTGAGTTTGTGAATCCATCTTTCTATGTTTCGACGCCATATTAATCTTATCTCTAAGACGCATGGTAAGTTTCCGTTGGCAAAAGATGAACTACATCTCTGCACCTTATCTAGTCTTGATAAATGCTAAAGATTAACTATCTACTATCTCAAGCTAGACAGTCGCGCTTACTACATTTGTTTGTCAAACAATGCTATGCAAGCTAATGATATGCATTCATCAGGATGTAGCATACTTCATATTGCTTAAGAAAAACTAACTCTAACATCTAACTCATTTAGCATTCAAATAACATGGTGTAAGATATTTAATATGAAAATAAATGGAAGATAGTCGTCAATCAAACTTATATTAAGAAAATAGGCCATTCTCTCGAATATCATTAACAAAACATAAGTAAAAAGGAGGGAAATGGAAAATAAACAGAAATGGAAGACGTCAAGCCGCCACTGGCAACTTCTTGCTTCATGGAGGCTTGAGATGGTTGCTATCTGATACATAAAATCCATAGGGTGAAGGTTCTCACTCACTGGGAGATGATTCTGAAAGTTCTCAGAATTCTTTTCTCAGACGAGCTCGAAATGGAGGCTGGTTATGGTGGAGGAGTTATGCAGAGCTTTCGCCTCCTGAACTTGTTTTTCTCCTCCTCTTTTTCTTTGAAGCTTTGGGCTTTTTATAGGCGTTGAAAAGTTGAAACTCATGATGGCCTGACACCTTTGCATTAAATTCCTTGTCCTGCTGCGTAGACTTTTTACATTGTAGGTACATTGGTTCTGCCATGATCTGATAATGTGTTGTCCTTGTTCATAATGACCTGATAGCTTTTGCCCAGGCGTCCATATTTACTCTTTCCTTAACGCATGGTCTCGGATGCATAGTTTCGATGCATGGGTTTCCATTTTTTCTCACAGCAGCGTCATCTCTAGTCCTTGGGTTATTTGGGCTTCTTTTTTTCTTAATCCTACGTTTAGAACAGAAAAGCTCATAATTTTTCAGGTATTTTGTTTTGTAAATAGTGCCAACGCATGGTGATACATTTTACATAATTCAACTACCAAAATCATGCGTTTAGCTCTAAAGTTACTCTAATTAATTCAAATAGTGACTATAATAACTTGTATTTCTACAAGTTATCACATACCATTCTTCAACGCATAGGCCATCTCAACGCATAGCGATGCCAACTTCTAGCACATAGTAGCCTTCAACGCATACTTCTATTAACGCATATTGCACCCTTCTCCCTTCACATCTTTTTCCCCGCCGAGCTGCCCTCTTCGACACATGCTTATCAGTGGCAACTCTTGTCAAGCTTAAACATTCTTCAACGCATGGTCACTCATCGCATGGCCAACACTTAACCATTTTCACTCTCCCCCAACTTAGCCAATTTTCTTTACTTACCTGCCCCATAATTTCTTTTTACTTACTTTCTCTCAATAATGAGTACGGGGCTTACAATTATTCCACGAAGTCGATCAAAATTCTACATGAATTTGCCCTAGACTCCTTCCTCTACCTCTCTTCGCCGCTAAGCTGAAAATTGGAATTGATTAGAGCTTTTGAGACAAAGAAAACGATTGAAAACTTAGCTTTACACTCTTAAACAAGCTGCCGACTTATCTTCCCTTACTTTTTTATTTTATTTTATTTTATCTTATTTTATTTTATTTAGTTCCCACTAAACAAAGTAACGCAACCGCTAAACATACTTGGATACTGGCTTGGACGCCTAGCAAGCTTGGACGCATAGCAAGTTTAGTTGCTAGCTTGAACGCATCGCACCATGCGTCTGAACCATAACACCCTTGAACGCATACTTCGCCAACGCCAACGAAACCTCCCTACCGAATCTCAACCAACGCATGGCTGCTAGTTCAACAATCTCATCAACGCATAGAAAGTTGGACGCATGCCTCAACAAGCCAACACTTCCACCCTCATACTTACGTTCGGCTACACAATTTCTTCTCTATTTTCAGCCATCACCCATGCTCACTCTCATGGACTCTTGCTTTAATCAAACCAACGCATAGACACTTCATGTGACAACCCAACTTTTAGCAACCAATGCGTTGAAATGTCAGAAGGAGAGGAATAAAAGACCATGTTGGATGCATGGCCAAGACTGAAGTAACGTGTAGTTAAAGTGGACGTATAAGAAGTACTCAAGCACTTGAAGGGAAAGAAGTAAGACGCATAGACTTCTATTATAAGATATTTCTAAGTGTTGGAAAGTAGAAGGTTGTGAAGTAGACATAAAAATTAGAACATGTGTTGGACGCATGTTAAATTATCTAAAAGGAAATAGTTAAAATAAGGAAAGGTTTAAAAGAATAACCTTGGAAATAATCAAGGAATGACTAAGGATAGGTAGAAGGTCATGGACGCAGGATGGAAGTAAACGCAACAGGACCAATGCATAAAGGTAGAGCAGGAGAAGGATTTGTTGTCGTTGACGCTTAGCGGTATTGTGTAAACACTGGATTGTAATATGGCGACTATACGTTGAAGGTGATCACGAATGGTTATTGTGTGCTGAAGTAGTCGCTGCGTCGACGGGAGAAGAAACGTGTTGGCTTATGTTGGTGAGGTTGTTATGCACTGAGGTCCCTATGCGTTGAGACGGCTACCTCTACGTGTCAAAGACGATGGTGTAGTTAGTTAAGAGTTAGACAAGTGAGTAGGGAAGCTTAAACCTTAGGGGAAACTCAATGAACGCATGAGGGCGCTGTATGGATTGAATGGCTGTCTATTTGGAAATAATGGACGAATAAGATAAGTTGTAAGGGCCAGGTGGCTTTATATAAACTTGACACCTTAAAATAAGGATGTGTTAAAAAGGCATGTTAAGTGTTTCATGCAAGGTAACACTTGGACAAATGCATGGTTAGTCAGACATGCAGAGCGACATATGGCAATCAAGTGGCAAAAGAGGAGTAGAATGGCAAGATCTCTTTAAATAGGACCCTGGGGGAAGGGTAACGACTGATGATTCTGAAGTAAAAATCCTTAAGAGAAGTAGGAGAACGAAGACAGAAAGAAGGAACCACCTTGCGTTGTAAAAGGAGGTCTACGGCCAAGAAAGAAGACATTCTTGACAACTTAGTCATCTGGTGTTAAAAAAGTTATCTTGCGTTGAAGAGGGGTCGACCTTGCGTTTGAAACGAATCCAACATTTAAGGTGAACGTGGTGTTCGAAAAGAGACGATGCGTTCAAATTGACCTTACATTCAAGAGAAGTTGACGCATCCGAAAGAAATAAGGGGAGTTAGGCTGCACTTTGCAGTAGTCATCAACCTCGAGTAGAGGGGCAGGATTGTGACCAGCCAAACTGATAGAGGAAGGTCAGTTTTGCGTTCCAGAGTTAGAACGCTGCGACCAACTAAGCTACCGAGAGTGAAAGTAGCTGACTAGTGGACTAGAAGCTGAAGCCTTGCGTTAAGGGCTCGGGAAACGGAAATTTGAAAGGAAAAAGGGGAAATTCCTTAAGAGATTTGTGAGTGACTCTTTCCTTACTTCGAAAATGAATTTTATTAAAAATGTTGTTATGTGATATGGTTTTGAGATGACTGTTTCTGTGAAAAGCGTAATGCTTGAATATATGGTTTAAAAGGCATGATTTACTTGATTGCTTTATGGTAACGAAAGGCATGTTGCAAAATATATTTATCGAGGAATATCCTGTTTTCTGAAAAAGTCTTTGATGGACTATTCATGTAAAGGATGGAGAAAATGTTTTAGAGGAGGCTCAATGCTAATAAGCATGTGAACTTCCCCGGGACCCAGCACTTGGGCAATCCGCCTATAAATGTTTTAGAGGAGTGTTATACCCTTTTTCTAAGATTTACGTGAAAGAGTCAATGAAAAGGAGAAATAGGACAAGAGCAGTTGTGCACAAGGGTTGGGTTACATAAGCTGTAAAAGAAACTTGAAGTAAAAGGATTTGATAAAAAGGTTGCGTTGAGTAAATTTTGAATCTTGGAATCAGAGTAAGTTTTAAAGTTAAGAATTCTAATGTAGGATAAACGGGTTAAGAGAACGCAACCATGATTTTAAGCTTAGAAGTAAGCGAAGTTGGATGTATACTAAGCCGGAAATACCATGTTGGACGCATGGTAGAGACGAAGGAACAAAAGCATAGAAGTAAACATTTGAGACTATAATGCCGAGTAGTACGTGGTAGAGAAATGCTGTAAGCTTCTACCCGACATTTGGGAGTTGGCAAGTTAAGAATGAAATATGAAATGTGCAGGGATGAAGTTGGCTGAGTATTATGGGAGCAAAAGTGGCTAAGTGCTAACCATGCATTAGTAGGATAACGCGTTGAGAATATGTTGGAAGCCACGAGGCGCTGGAAGCCACCCTACGTCGAAAATAGTTATGTGCTGAAGTTATCTTGCGTCTAAGACAGAATGGTCTTGACGCGATGAAGTAAGTGGCGGGAGACTATGTTGTATGCATTGACAGTTGAAGGCGCTGAGAGCATCATGAGTTGAGCGTGGTTGGTTGCTGAAGGCGCTGAAGGGAATTCGGACATAAGTACCCTGTGTCGAGGAGAAGATCAGCACCAGCCCACAGATGAGTAAGTTAACATTATCATCTCGGTACTTGTGAGGGATAAGTCGGCAGTATATATATAGGTGAGTTTGATCATTTTCAGACATTTCGAGAGCTTAAGTCAGTTCCATCTTTCAGAGGAAACACAAGAGAAGATAGAGGAAGGAGTTCTTATAGTTTTTAGACGAAATTTCACTCGTTTTGGTGCTGAAATCAGATAGGGACAGAAGATTGATTTGTAGACGCACAGATTGAACAGTGGTCGATGTTTGGAATAGAACGACTCGAGGAAGGCGAGTTTAAAGTTGAAATTTGGAGGTTAGTAAGTTAACAAAATTTCTAACAAGTCTTATGAAGGATGGTTAAGCTGAAAGTGAAGTTAATCATATCAATCTTTAGGTAAAAGCAGCAGCTACAGAACTGCTATGCAATCTGGAGCAACGCGGAGTGATTTTGGCATAACCAGAGAACGATAAAGAGTTAGGCCTTGAAATTTTGAGGTAAGCTGAGGAACCTAATTCTTTACAAGTTTGTACAAGGGAAGAAATCTTTGTTTAGGCTGGAAATGCGTTTTTAGCAGAGACTAAGCAGAGACATCAAAGCTGTAGCAGTTAGCTTTGTTAAGGAAAAATTAAGGCTCCAACGTGAGTATAGCAGCAGAAACAAGTTACACACAAAGTATCCTTAAAATCAAGGTACAACAGAAGGATAAGGAACATCTAATAATTGTAGCTTTAGTGTTGAGACTTGAGAGTAAACCGATGAAAGCTTAACTGCATGATGAACAATTAACCTTAAGCATGTGATGAGTTGTTGCTTCTGTTTTAATGAATGAAAAAGGAAGCATAACAAGAGAAAGTGTCTATTTCAGGTCAAGAGGAGCTAAGGAAAGCATATAACCTGCTTGACGTCTGAAAGAAGTTGTGAGTGACTTTATGGTTTAGTATAAGTTAACTTGGATGTTAATATCTCTTATATGCTTAATGATACCTCTGAATTATGAGATGAGATGTGTTACTATGTATGAAACTAGCATATTTCTTAAACGTGAGATTGAGATTGATAATATATTAAATAATGTGCTAAATCTCATCAAGCTAGTTGCTACATAATGTTCTGGGAAGCTAAGATATCATGATTATAATTAATATGGAGAAACGTATTATGTATGTTTGTGTACTAGAATTATTTGAATGGGACCCAATGCTGAAGGACATGAGAAGGCATATGGGCAGCCCTAGCATCTCTTTTAAGCTCTCACCTAAGGATATAAAGACGGTGATTGAGTACTTTCCCTGGGACCCTAGTATCAAAGGACATGAGAAGGTACACGGGCAGCCCGAGAATAGACAGATTTATAAGCAGAATAAAAAGGGTATTTAACGCTGATGTGTTGAGATTACTCCACACAGCTAAGGCTTATTAACGTTAGGTGCGTTGAGATTGCTCTGCCCTAACAAAGGTGTAATGGAAAGACATCTATTTATGTAATGCTTATTAATTTCAACTATGGTTATTTACAAGTTTATGCACAGAATGTGAAGCATGATTAAACAAATCATAAAAATGATTGTAGTTATATGTTATTGAGTTATTTCTTTAGTTAGTCACTCACTGAGCATTGTAGCTCATAATGTTTCTCTGTTGATTTTTTTCCAGGTAGCAAGCGTGATCGCGGTACCTAGCCTATCCTCCAGATTTGTCTGAGATAAATTAAAATTTTGTTTAGGTGGAACTTGTAACCTCCATTTCCATATAAAAGTTGTTTATGTATAAAGGGAATTTGAGTAGGTCACCTGGCACACTTGTAAACTTTTCACAGAGTCTCTTAACTTTTACTCTTAATGCTATCTTATTAGGAAAATTTGCTAACTATTGTAAAGGTTAAACATTTTGTTAGCTAGCTATGATATAGAATGTATATGAATAGCAATGTTTAGCAGAATACAGATTAGGTAACACTCACTCCTAGAAAAGAATATAGAGATAAATAAATATCTAGGTTGAGGGTGTTACAAGGAGGCTCAATGCTAATAAGCATGTGAACTTCCCCGGGACCCAGCACTTGGGCAATCCGCCTATAAATGTTTTAGAGGAAGATCAATGCTAATAACACATGTGAACTTCCCCGGGACCCAGTACTTGGGCAACCCGCCATATTCCTATGTGCACATAGAGGTTATATGCTGGTGCGTTGAGTCTTGCTCCGCATCGAGCCTTATATGTTTTCGACGTTGGGGTATTGAGTTTTGCTCCACTTCAACTAAGAGAAAAGATTGAAATGCCAAATGATTTTCTGAATTATTTATTTGATAACGATTCTATATGTTTCAGAATGGATTCCCAAGATTGACAAGGTTTTGCGGAAAAGCTATTTTGCTTAATCCTTGTTTTATGGATATTGTTTTGACATGCCTCTGTTCGAACTAAAGGTAGTTTTTACAAAGCCAGTCACTCACGGAGCTTGTAGCTCATGTTTTCCTATTTTATTTTATTTTCCAGGTAGCAAGCGAGTTCGGGATGCTTTGCCTACATGGAAACCTCGTCTGGGCTGTTCTTGACGGAAATGGTTGGACAGTGAACCTTACAGAAGAGTCAAGGTTGCTGTCTTCACACCTCTTCTCTGGTTGAGAAAGGATAATCCGGGAGGAGGTGTGACACTTCAAGCCCCAAAGGCTTTTGGTCATTACTTTTCAATCACCTGCCTACTTGTTTACCATCCTCCAAAGTTTAGAGTAGAGCTTACACCATACCCACATCTAAGTGACACTTTGACTCTCATACCAACATAAAAAGTACCTAAAATTTTTCCAAGAAACAATTTAACTCCCCAAATAACCAAAATAGTTCATATGTGCACTTTGATTATCAAAATCAATTAAAAAGTACCTAAAAACTGTTTAAGTGACATTATCAAAACCATCTTAAGTATATAATAAAGACACTAAATGGATGAATTGGCTACCATAATTGAAGGATAGCCATACATAATATACATGCATCTATAAACAAGAGTTTAAACTTTAATTTTAAAAAATACATAAGTATTTTAAGGTTTATCCCCTTCCTGTTCTTGCCCCAACAATTTTTTAATGATATGAGAATGCAAACCAACAATCACCAACTTCAAATACGAGAAGTTGTGTCTTCCACACCGAGGAATGAAATTTTGTTAGTCACACACTTATTAGAAAGAAAAAAAAAAATTACCTCAAAATCTAAAATGTTCGACACTACTACAATTTTGACCTTCGTTGACAACTATAAAATGTCATAGTCTCATCCACCTTTTACCATATGAATTAGCATCAACGTCATATCCAAAGTATATAAATAAAATATCAATAACAACTACCAAAAAATGTACAAAACGATATATATTTGGACAAATAAGAATTTCGAGAAGAATAATACTTACCTAACGTTCCAAAGTGCTCCTTAATTATTTGAAAGACTCCTAAAGCAATAAAACATGTTCTTAAAGTCACAACTTAGTTTGAAACTATATTTAGAGAGTGAGAACACTATTAACCCCAATATGACAATTCTAAAGTTACAAGAATTACCAATCCATATGATCTATTCCAATATTACAAACTATATCTATCCCCACCAATCCATACACACACAAAACATAACCACGAAAAGGTTGCACGTTGAAAGAATAAAACTTCCCTGCAAAAAAAAAAAAAAAAAAAAAAAAAAAAAAAAAAAA
>QLSR01000124.1:582757-602190 GCA_031780015.1 Citrullus colocynthis | reverse complement strand
AAAAAAAAAAAAAAAAAAAAAAAGAAAAAGAAAAAATCTTCAATCTTCATCTTTTATAAGTTTGAATCATGTATACAATCTAAAGAATGTAAGAAATTCACAAATTACAACAGATCCAAGTTTGCAAGCATATAATGTACAAATCATATCAGCAAATAAACCTACGAAAATTGCACTCAGCAAACTAACCAATGATCATATCAGATCATATCAAAACCGACAACCCCACAAAGAAGGAAAAAACAAGGAATGATTTGCCCAAATGTAAAGAGAAAAGAAATCCTGAAATAATCGCATGCGAATAAACTTCAAAACTATAAGAAGTAAAGCAACTCACCTCAAAAGGCGACGACGTTGAAGTGATGGAGGCAGACGAGCAAGTGAAGACCTTAGATGGCTTTAATGACTTAACCAAAATTAAGGCTTAATCCAAATCCAACTCCAAAACTTAAGATAAGCTTCCAATCTACTAACCATAACTAAAGGTTTCAAATCTAAATTTCCAAAAACCATATTGAATATTGAATATAAAAGGATTTCAAAACTTTAAATACTTACCAAAAAATTGGCTGAAACAACTTTAATTCTACTAGAAAATAGCTCAAAAATCTTCAAAAACTCCAATTTAACCTTCAAATATCATTGGTAAACCAAATGTTAGAACAAAACTAAAACCAAACTCAATTGGCATTCCATAAATTTGGTCTCATCCCACATTTATGCCACACTAAAACATAATAATATATCCAACACTCAAAACACATAGTACAACAAAACTTATAATAAAGATACTAAATGCATGAATTGGCTATCTAAAGTGTATAAGTGACACTTCAATTCTCAAAACAACCAAGAAATGCATAAATGTCACATTCACTCTCAAAACCAACCTAAAAAGTACATAAAAAGTATCTAAGTGATGCTTTCGCTCTCAAAACAACATGAGAAGTTTCTATCAAGTGTCCAAGAGATAATTTCACTCCCAAAAACAACCTAAATAGTTCGTAACATTTATTTTGATTAACAAACCAAATTAAAAAGTACCAACTGTCCAAGTAGAACGTTAATTCTCAAACAACAAGCAACAAACAACAAGCAAGCCCATCATGTAGAAATCTACTTACCTAAAATGGTGTTAAACTATTATGAATCTGCAAATATGGGATTCCAAGCGTTAGAGACAAGTCAAAACAATCTTAAACTAGTTTGAAACAGAGTTTAGAGTGTATACCCACTAGTTCATAAGCAAGATCAAATTTCCACTGCCAACCATATCCAAATAGGAAATCGAAACTTTTATAGAAAATTATTAGTGCAAAGAATGTGACAAAACATGTGTTTAAGACATTACAAGCACATATATAATCATGATATTACAAGCACATAAACGGTTTAAAATCCACTACTTTGAACAAATAGCCACTACCTTGACATTCATATACCTTTGCATATACAACTAAGACATTACAAGCACATAAATTTCATATCTCACAATAAACTCAATGGTTTATACATCAAAATGTGTTAGTACTCAAATTAACATTCACATAATTTTGACAGTAAATCCCTTACCTTAATTGAAATTCAATTTTCCTACAAATGGCTTCTTTCACTATGAAACTCTTTAACTAATTTTCAAAAACAAATATCAATCAATCAACAATTTAGTCCCAAAACACAACTGTAAAAATCCTCCAAAAACCATAAAATCGTTTACCAAATCCTTATTTAGATTCTAAACCTTTTCAACGCCAGCAACAACGCTCCTACCTATGTGTGAACTACAAATTTCATACCTTAGAATAAAATTCCAGCAACAAGAGACCGACCAAGTCTTGAAAAACTCAAGAACTCACCCAAACAGAGGAAGGAATGGTCACTCACGCTGTTAATGGCTTCAAACTGCGCCGAGTGTTTGGCTACGGAGGACGGTGTCGAGCAGGCTACTACTATAAACGGCGATGATAGACTGGGCTGCATGTAAACCCTACTTCCATTTTGTAAGAGCAAAACATAAGTACATAGTACTGATATGGACTAAATTATTTTTCTGCTTGTAGATTGAAGGAAGAAGTCAAGGAAGCAGGAAATATTTTTGGTAAGTGAGTTCTAAATCATTATGAGGTAAATCGGGTTTAGGAATTACTTTGTTTATTTGAAAATAAAAATAAAAATACAATAAAAATAGAAAATAATGGATTTTCGAAGTAGAAGAAAAAGAAAGAAGAAAAGAAAAAAAAAGAAAAAGAAAAAAAAGAAAAGAAAATGAAAATGTTGATAGTGGAAGTAAGCCGGCAGCTGTATAAGTGTATAAGCTGAGTTTTCGATCATTTTCTTCATTTTCAAAAGCTTCAACCAACCCAACCTTGAAGTTGCATGTCTAAGGGAGTTAGAAGAAGGAGTCTATGGCAAATTCGTGTAGAATTCTGGTCAGTTTCGAGGTGTAATTGAAGCTGAACCAGAAGGTTTGGTTGTTGTCGCGCAATCTGGGCAAGGTCGGGTATTTGGAGAATAGCAAGCTATAGAGATCGAGTTTAGAGTTAGAAATTTGAAGTTAGTAAGATAACTCAATTCTAAACAACTCTTGTGAAGGATGGTTGAGCTGAACATGGAGAGAAACATGTTAAATTTTAGGTGGAAGCGACTGATATGGATTTCCCGAGTGATCTGGAGCAAGGGGAAGTAAATTGGGAATATCTATCGAACAAAATGGATTTTAGCTCTAAAATTTTGAGGTAAGCTAGAAAATATATTTCTTTACAAGTTTTTAAAAGGGAAGAAGTTCTAAGTCGGGCTGGAAATACGACGTTTAACAGATAGCAGTGAAGACATAAGCAAAGACAGAAGCTGTGGGAGACGGGTTTCGCTGGAAAAAAGCAAAGACACTGAGGGCGTAAGTGTGAGTAGCGAGACGAGTCTCACTGGTGTCGCTTGTGGCTTTTTGTCTCACAACTCTCAGTGGGTATCGCTAGTCTTGCTGGGTATTGCTCGTTTCGCTGGTGTCGCTACTCTCACTAGTTTCACTGATCAAGTAAGTCTCGCTGGTCTTGCAAGTTCACAGTATCGCTGGTACAGTTTGGTCTTTTGCTTGAATTTGTTTGTTTAGTCTCGCTAATGGCTTGAATCTTGCTCATTAGTGAACTCTTTTATGAAATGTAGCCTCGGTTGAGCATTTCTTTGTGGAATATAGTCTCTGTGATGGTTTTCTTCATGAAGTAGAGTCTCGGTGGTGAATAATAGAAATGTTTAAAGCTTGTTTATTATGTAAAAAGGGAATTTAAGGAAATCTAACAAAGGGAAATGTATTATTTCAGAGTGAGAGAAGGTAGGAAAGGCGTACAACCCACTAAAGGCCCGAGACAAGTAGTGAGTGACAATTTTATTTAAAATGAGTCTACTTAAAACTAAGTTTCTATGTTGTATGATTATGTTTGGAAATATGTCTATATGGTTATGCTTTCCACGAGTTTTAACGTGCTATGAGGATTATGTGCATATTATGTGTTTTACATTGGAAATCATTTGAAACATGGTAGTTGTTAAACGAGTTTTACGAAAGGCATGCTATTTATCAACCTATGATTTTATGGAAAGCATTGATGATTGTTAATGAGATTGTGAAGATTTGAAATGTTATAAACTCGTGAATTTATATTATCTTATTTTCAAAGCATGTTTGTTTTTTAATAATGCTTTTGAAAAGGCTCCCAATGCTGAAAGACAAGGAGAAGGCATGTGGGTAGCTGGGATATAGAAATGGTTTCCAATGCTGAAGGACTTGGAGAAGGCATGTAGGTAATCTGAGTATAGAGATAGCCCCCAATGCTGAAGGACTCGGAGAAGGCATGTGGGTGGCCTAAATCTCGTATATGGGACCCGGTACTGAAGGACTGGGTGAAGTTATTCGAGTAACTCAGGATATGATATCTATGTGCACATAGAGGGATGATAGACGTTGTTGTATTGAGATTACTCCACAAGACTAAGGATTTTCGACATTCGGTGTGTTGAGATTTCTCCACCCCAATTAAGGATGTTTTCGACGTTGAGTAGCGTTGAGCTCTGCTCCGCCTCAACTAAGGAAAATGTGATTGAAATGTGTTATACTTACATGGTTTACCTTTAGAAATGATACGTATGTGATTGGATAATGTTATCTAAGCATGATTTGTTTGGATATGGAAACGATTTATTACTGCTTATTTATTTTCATAGCTTGATTTCTGATTTGATTTAATTATGAACCAAGGAATGTTTTTACAAAACAAGTCACTCATTGGGCAATCTAGCTCATGCTTTCCTTGTTTTTCTATTTTTCAGGTAGCGAGCAAGTCCGGGGTGCTTAGCCTACACAGCAGCTCGTCTGGGCCCACCATTAGTGTCTGGAATTTTGAGAATTGTAAATATTTGATCTTAAACCTTTATTGTACATATAGAGGGTTAAGGGCAAAAGTTAGTGAACTTGTGTAAATATATGTTTGAGTGAAAATCAATGTATGTATGATAGCTTAATCCTGGTTAAAATATGTTGTTCAAATATTGTGTATATCTGCTTATTAGCTCTTGGTCAAGGTATAAGGTTGGCAGTGGTTGTCTTAAGAGGGTCAGTATCTGTTGTCCTCACACTTTCTCCTGGGTTAAGAGGATACCTGGGAGGGGGTATGACACTGCGCTAGATGGCGATGGTGATGGGCAACTGAACGGGAGTAAGGAGAGAGTGAGGACGATGGAGGGGATCTGCGGTAAAAAAGCAAATAATTTCTTTTAACAACCCTAATTATCTCTCCATATTTGACTGACCAAATCAAATCTCAAGCCCAAACCCCAAGTCTCTTTTCACCCAAACAAAATAAGTCCAAAACAAACTATAATACCCCAAATAAGGGCATGTTTGGAAGTGATAGTTAGAATAGTAATTTTAGACTAAACCATAGTAATTTTAGAAAAAAGAGATTTAGTTAAAATTGACTTTTTAACAATCAAATTTATGTTTGGTTCCACATTTTTAAAAGTAATTTTCAAATATTTAAAATTGATTTTGAACTATTATGTTAAGTTCCAAAACCGATTTTAAAATTACCAAATTACTAAAAAGGATATTTTATATTTGACATTTTTTTTAACTAAATAATTATAATAAAAAATTGTCACTCTTTAATGATTGTTAATTTTAGTCATAAATTGTTGGCACAAAAAAATGTCAAAATAGACAAAAAAAAAATTGAAATTTTTCGTCTTTTCCCACCAAATTGTACTCCATTAAAAAATATATTTCAATAACCAATAAAGTAAAAAATAACCCAAACATCAAAATGTTTAAAAGCAGATATCATAATAAAACCCAAAATGACGTCGTTTAACCTTTAAAAAAATGTTGTCATTTTAAGTAATAGCCAAAATGTTTAAAAGCAGATATCATAATAAAGCCCAAAATTACTTCGCTTGTGCGACACTCTTTAAGATGTAATTTTGGGTTAAAACAATTTGGAAATTTTTTTTTTTTTAAAGGCTAAGGTGAGTTATAATTTAAAAAAATATATTTTATAATACTATTCTTTTTTTAAGAATTAAAAAAGTTTAGTTAAAAAAATTAAATTGAAAAGAAATATAACTATCTTTTTTTTTGCTCACACACAAACGGTAGAGGCATGCATGAGGAAAAAAACCATTTACTGCCAATCTCTCCACTTTTAAAAGTACCTAGAAGTGCTCTGTTCGCAGCTATTTCTTATTTGAATTAAGTTGTTTCTTAGCTTGTTGCACAAAATAGATTTTAACATTTCTGTACATGGATGCGTCGAGAATTACTCTAAATGTGCTCATAATTTGCAAGTTTTCCTATAAAGACCCAAGTATAAGTATTTGTAGGTGTCCTAGTGAGTCCAGGGTCGAACGCAGGGACTTGTGATAACTAGGCGCTGAGATTATAAGCCCGACTATGCGGTGAACTATACATGTAATATATGCAATTGTTTGTTGTGTAAAACTATACATTAAGAATAAAAAGAATTTCCTACTACTAATAATGAGGTGGATGCGCTGATGGTTAGTCATATGTCATTTAGTATCAGATTACATGCGTTGAGAATGAATGGAACCATGCGATAGGAGTTAATGCAAGAGTTAGTTGTTACCTAAACCTTCTGAGTATAACTTCATACCTACAAACTGAAATTGTGAATCCATCTCTCGATGTTTCGATGCCACATTAATCTTATTTCTAAGACGCATGGTAAGTTTGCGTTGGCAAAAGATGAACTACATTTCTGAAACTCATCTAGTCTTAATAAATGCTAAAGATTAACTATCCACTCTCTCAAGCTCGATAGTTATGCTTACTACTTGTGTTTGTCAGACAAAGTCATGCAAGCTAAAGATATGCATTAATCAAGATGTAATATGCTCAGAATTGCTCAAGAAAACTAACTCTTAACATCAACTCATTCATTCAAGCATGGTGTAAGATGTTCAGAATAAAGATAGATGGAAGAGAATAGTCAATCAAACTCATATTAAGCAAATAAGTCATTCTCTCGAATGTCATTAACAAAATATAAGCAAGAAGGAGAAAAATGAAAATAAAACATAAATGAAGGGCGTCAAGCCGCCACTGGCAACGTCTTGCTTCATGGAGGCTTGAGATGGTCACTATCTGATACATAAATTCCATAAGGTGAATGTTCTCACTCACTGGGAGATGACTCTGAAAATGCTCAGAATCCTTCTCTCAGAAGAGCTCGAAATGGAGGCTGGTTATGGTGAGGGAGAAATAGTGCAGAGCTTTCGCCTCTTGAACTCGTCTCCTCTTTTTTTAAGAAGCTTTTGGGCTATTTATAGGCGTCAAAAGGTTGATATCATGATGATCTGACACCTTTGCATTAAATTTCACCCATGCTGCATAGACTTTTCAGATTTGTTAGCCTATTTGTTCTGCCATGATCTTGATAGGTTGCTACTCTTTTTGGTAATGACATGACAGCTGCTTGAGCATGCTTGAGTTTCTTCTTCGACGCATGGTTTTCAACGCATGACCTCACCGCATAGGCTCGACGCATGTTCTCGCCGCAGCTTCAACTCTTCGTACTTGGTTGTTCCTACTTTTCTTCTTAACCCTGCGTTAGGAACAGAAGCTTATCATTTTTCAGGCATTTTTCTTTTTGCAAGTAGTGCCAACTCATGTTGATATATTTTTCATCATTTAACTACCAAAATCGTGCGTTTAACTCCAAAGTTACTCTAATTAAATCAAATAATTACTATAATAACTTGTATTTCTACAAGTTATCACACCCCCAAATTTGAGTTAATGTTTGTCCTCGAACATTTATTTGAAGATTTATTACTTTCTACCGCCCATCTAAGTAAAAGCGCACTCTCTCAACATGCCTTCTATTCTTTGACTATATCAGCAATCAGATAACCCTACCAAATTCCTTTTCAATCGACGCTTTGAAAGTACTTCTAATTTTTAGATGCGGCAAGCTTATTCCTCAAAAATACCCTTACTCATTTCCAGCCAATCTGATGTCCTCGTTTTAGTAATGTGCCTTGGAGTTCATTCATTCGTATAGATTTTTTTTTTTTGAAGAGAATAATGGACTTGCGTTGATCCGGGCTATCTACCTTCGTTTTGACATACCAACGATGGGGTGCATGGAGGCAGCCAACATCGAGCAAATACCCTTTCACAACTTGGCACTTATCGCGTTCCTTTTTGGTTGCATCGATAGTGGTACCATTTATTTACTTTGCGCTGATCTTGGACTCTCACCTTTGATTATGGGGTGTTAAAAGAGCCATTCTCAACTCAACTCTTAACAGGCTAATTTTATGCGTTGTCAGCGGAGTTGTTTGTCCAAAGAAATATTTTTATTATTATTCTATTATTATTATGCGTTGAACACATGGCTCAAATTATTCTTACCCCCAAATTTGAAGGCAGCAAGGTCCTCATTGCTGAAATCGAGTTAAGAGATTGCCTTAGAAAAATTTTTGTAAAAGAGGCTTGAGGCAAAGCTTGCAACGCATACTAACTCTTAGAAGTAATTTACCAAGTGTAATATCCTAAGGCTTTGTGAGTCAATCCTCTTATTTCAATAAGTCCATAGGTGAAGTGCATAGTTATCATCATGGAGGGTGGATGCAGAAACAAAAACAGGGCGGAGAAAATAATAAAGCAAGAAATAATTGAAAGCACAAACAAAAGAGAACAAAGAGATTCATGAATTGAATATTGTATTGATGTAAATGTATTATGTGTTGTACTATTTACAAAAAGAATTAAAATGAATGTACAAAAAAAAAATAAGAAAAGTAGAGGAAGAATCCCACAGAATACCCCCAAAGTTAAGTTCTCCATGGGGCGTTGTCATTGTTGTCCACAGGGGGAGGATTTGGATCGTCAAACGGGAGGGGTTGCTGAAGGGATGGAAGAATAACTGGCGCTGGGATGCGTTGAACGAACACTTCATAGATATAATTCATCAAAGTGCTGAATTGTTCATCCTGACGCCGAGCTTGGGTTGAACAAAACTCCGAAGCTCCGATTGTTGCTGCGCCATCTGAGTCACTTGTTGACCCAATTGTGAAACTTGTTGAGCCAACTCTTCTTGCCGCTGGAGATTTTCCATCTCCTTGCGCCAAAGTTCATCTAGGTCTCCCATGATGGGGTGAAGGATCCCATCATCCAAGTGCCTCAGCAGATCATCCAAGTTTAAATCAACAAACGGCAGCGGAGCAGAGGCGTGCCGCAAGTGGTATGGTTCTTCTTGATGATGCATGCTGGTAGTTGCTTCTGCCTGTGGTTGAGATGTTGGGCGGGCAGAAGGTTCGATAGTTGGAATTGGAAGATTGGAAGCTTGAGGTTCATGGTGAGGCAGTGAGAATTGAAAGGGCACTGACTCCTCAGGATCCAGAGTCAGGGTCGGCTCAAAGTGTGGTGGTGGTGGTGGAGTTGCCTCTCAAATGGTGATTGATTGAGGCGGGGAGAGGGTTAACTCCAGATGGGGGGGAGAAGGCGGCGACAATTCCTTTGTTTCTTCGTTTAAGTCTGTGATAGGGAGTGGAAGAGGCAAAGGATGGCCGCGTTGGGTGGTAGGGGGGTGGAGTTGTTCATTTTTTATTTTAGGGGAAGGGAAGGGGAGTTGGTGGGGAAGAGGGCTCCTCAGGGATTTGATCAATGGGAGGAGTGTAAATGGTCAAGGCTTGGGAGTAGGCATCGAGCTGAACAGTTTCTTCAGCTTCTAGGTTGTGAGCTTGACGCCTGAATCTAAGAACGCTTTTTGACCGTCTTCCTCTTCTTGGGTTGAGGTTGGGGGGGATGATGGTTCTTGTGACATGGCGGCCTCTTCTTTGGGTTGGCCGCGTCAAGCAGATGTGGTGAGTCCTTTAATATTCGTCTCAAACTCTACGCTAAAAGGACTCCGTTTACTGCTCTGACTGGCGCATCCTCCATGAAATGTGCGTTGGCGCACAGTCTTGTCACAAGAAAGGGGAAGAATAGCTGACCCCTTGGCTGGAAGAATAGCCCCCGAATCTGTGGGGCAATGATGCGTCCCACATCCAGCTGAATTCCCCGCATGATGCAATAAATGACCATAGCAAGGTCCCTTGAAATTGAGGCGTCATGCGTTGTGGGGAGCAGTGACCGCTTGATGAAATAGAGCCATAGGTTGGCCTTAGTGATCAAGCAGTTAGGCGCCAATGACTGAATACCCTTTAGGGAAGTGTTCCACTCTGACCCCAGTTTGGCGATGATTGAGAGGGCGTCATTCATTTCGGCGTCTGTAGGCGTCGACATTATTCTGTTTCCTTCTGCCGTCGCGATGTTGGGCAGATCAAACAACGCGTTAATCTCTTGAGGCTCGAAGGAAATCACCTCATCTTCTACTTTGACCAAGTGTGCTCTTCGGTGAATTGTTCCTTCGTAAAAGGCCTCCACTGCGGTGGGTTGGATGACCTGGCCACTTTCACACAATTGCCTCCAACCCAATGCGTCGACTCCTTGTATGATGAAGGCTGGCAGCTCTATTGGTTCTGGGAAAAATCCCACTTCGGTGTAAAGCCCACTGAATTGCTTCTTTCGGCTCTTCGCCGCCTCCTTCGTTGGTTCCTCAACCACTTTTTCTTTTCCTTTCTCATTCCTTCTGATGGGACTAGCAGACATTCTCCTTGCGCTGCCTGCATCCGAATCCCGTATGACAACTCCAAGTGCCTTAGGCACCTCAATCTTCTTTTTCTCTGGTTGCTTTGCTTTGGTGATCGCGACCTCCTTTTCTTTCTTCTTCTCCTCCTTTATTTTTTTTATATTTTTCTTGATGCGTTCAGCTTTGGGTGGCCTCTCCGCATCACTCACTTCCACTTCTACTTCTAATTTCGTCGCAATCTTTGCAATGCGACGGAGAAACTCGGCTCTTCTGGCGGCCTTTGCGACAGTTTGCTCACTAGCCGCGATTTCCTCTTTTCTTTTCTTCTTGGCGGGGAGAAACGACTCCGTCCTTTCTTTCATCTTTTGGATGTCGTCTTTCAGCTTTTTAGACTTCTCTGCCGCTTTTGCTGCTAGCCGCTCAACAGATGATGTGGCGACTGGAGATACGACAGCCTCGGATGTCCCCGCGTCCTTTACTTTCTTACTTTTCCTTCTTAGCAGCGGAACATCTTCCTTGGCTTCTTCCCTGGCCCTCATTGGCCTGATCTGCTTTTCTTTGGGGGATTTCTTCTGTTCCACTGCCGCTATTACCTTTCTGATAGGTCTGTCATCGAAGTCTGATTCCTCAAGACCGCTTACCGCAGGGACTGACCCACGCGGTTCATTCTTCATCCTCTGGTCGACCAACCCGTCCAACCAGTCATAGTCTTCTTCATCGATGAAGTCTAGAATATCTCCGAAGACGGTGGATTCGTCATTCCTTCCCACCATTTGGGCTTCAGACAGGTCCCTGGAGCGTGGCGGAGGTAGGGATGATGTCGCCTCTAACTCAGGACTGTTGAGGCGAACGATGGTGAGGGGTTCAAGTGTGGTGGAGGTAGTGGACGGATTCCGACTACCCTGCCTCGAGGATGAGGCCATAGGTTTAGGGCTTTTGGAGGAAACAGGTCGTTGGGAAGCCATGGAGATGGTATCGGTGAAAAAAGAGAAAAATGGGTGAATCTGGAAACGAAAATCGCTGGAATTCGCGCCGGTAATTTGAAAACTGAGAGATATGGAAGCGTAACCTAGAAAAGGGGTGAAGAGGGGTTTATATAGGGTTTAGAAGGCGGAGCGCGTGGGTTATCGGCTCGATGCGTCAGGGACGTCATAGCTGCATTAAATGGTCTGACATCCGTCGATATACCCGACTTAAGCGCCGTCAGCCTTTTCGAATTCTTGATCTGAGCGATTTGACAGAATCGCTTCAGATTCCCCTCTAGGCGTCGAGTTGATCGTAACGCATCGTTTTCAATGTCGACGCCTTGAAATTGAGTTCAGTTCACTCAACGCAATATAATAGATAGCGCCAAACAAAATTTTTCAAGGCAACAAAAAAAATAAAATAAAATAAAAATAAAATAAAATAAATAAAAAATAAAAATAAAGTAAATCAAAATAGATTAGAGATGAACAAAAATGAAAATCAGATAAAACAATGTGGTAATATACAAAGAGTTAAGGCGCGTCCCTGGAATATGAGTGTTCGTTGCCAACGCAGGGCGCGTCCATCTTTTCCTCATTCGATCTTTGCTAGGTCAACGATTACTTTGTCGCGTTCCAAGCCATCTCCATAATATGGTTTCACGCGTTGACCATTAACTTTGAATGCGTTGGTGCCGTCTTCATTCATCAGCTCTACGGCACCATGAGGAAAGAGTTCCTTGATCACGAAGGGACCAGATCATCTTGTTTTTAATTTTCCTAGAAATAAACGCAGTCTAGAGTTAAAAAGGAGAACCTTTTGACCTATATGCAAAGATTTCTTACCGATGCGTTGATCGTGCCAACGCTTTGTTCGTTCCTTGCATATCTTTGCGTTCTCATAGGCCTGCAGTCTCCATTCCTCCAGTTCATTCAATTGAAGCTGACGCGCTTCTCCAGCTGCTTTTAGGTCCATGTTCAATTTCTTGGCAGCCCATAATGCTTTATGTTCCAACTCCAATGGCAGATGACAGGCCTTTCCAAAGACCAGCGTGTATGGTGACATCCCGATAGGCGTTTTGAATGCTGTACGATATGCCCATAACGCCTCGTTTAATTTGGACGCCCAGTCTTTTCGATAAGAGTTAACTACCTTTTCTAAAATAGTTTTCAATTCTCTATTGGAAATTTCTGCTTGTCCATTTGTCTACGGGTGGTATGCAGTTGCCACCCTGTGCTGCACATTGTATTTTATTAGCAAGTTGGAAATGATTTTGTTAATGAAATGCGTACCTTCATCGCTAATAAGGGTTCTCGGCGTTCCAAATCTCGTGAATATACTCTTCTGAAGAAAACTTGAGACTGTTGTCGCGTCATTCTTAGCGCATGAGATTGCTTTGACCCATTTTGATACATAATCCACAGCTACCAATATATAGTTGTGGTCGTTTGATGGCGGAAATGGGCCCATAAAATCAATACCCCAAACGTCAAAGAGTTCAACTTCTAAGATAGAGGTAAGTGGCATTTCGTTCCAACTCGAAATATTTCTGATGCGTTGACATCTATCGCATCTGCTCGTATAGTCCCTGGCATCTCTGAAAAGAGTTGGCCAGAAGTATCCGCTTTGTAGGACCTTGGCTGCAGTTCGCTGTCCTCCAAAATGTCCTCCATAGGGGGAGTCATGACATTGAGAGAGGATGCGTTGATATAAAGTCTCTGGGACGCAAAGTCTGAAGATGTGATCCGGCCCCCTTTTGTAGAGTTGGGGTTCGTCCCAATAATAGAACTTCGCATCATGCATCAACTTCTTCTTCTGCTGTGCGTTGAAGTCTTCGGGAAATTGCTTGCACACTGAGAAGTTGACAATGTCTGCATACCACCACGCGAACTCGGTGACTTTCAATACAGCTTCATCTGGAAAGCTTGCATTGACGTCCAGCTATTTACGATCGTGTTTCGTATTTTCGAGTCGGAGAGATGATCCGCTACGTTGTTCTCTGTACCTTTACGATCAATTATTTCAACGTCAAACTCTTGAAGAAGCAGAACCCATCGGATGAGCCTCGGCTTGGCATCTTTTTTAGTCATCAAGTATCGAATAGCTGAATGGTCAGTATGGATGATGACTTTTGACCCTAGAAGATAAGCTCTGAATTTCTCAACAGCGAACACTACTGCTAACAACTTTTTCTCTGTAGTGGTATAATTCGCTTGGGCTGCATTGAAAGTTTTGCTGGCATAGGCTATGGGGTGCAGCATTCTGTCTCTGCGTTAAACTAATGCAGCGCCCATCGCATAGTCGCTAGCATCACACATTAGTTAGAATGGCTGCGACCAATCTGGAGCAATTAAAATTGGTGCCGACACCAGTGCTGCTTTCAGCGTCTCGAATGCCTTGAGACATTCTTCATTAAAAATGTAGGGTCGATTCTGCTCCAGCAATGAGCTTAAGGGGCGTGCAATTTTTGAGAAGTCCTTGACGAACCTCCTATAAAAGCCTGCATGTCCCAAGAAGCTGCGAAGCGTCTTTATGTTTGTAGGCTGTGGGAGCTTTTCTACGGCTTCAATTTTGGCCTGATCAACTTCTAGGCCCTTCTTGGATATATTGTGACCGATGACAATTCCTTCAGTTACCATGAAGTGACATTTTTCCCAATTAAGCACTAGGTTGGTGTCCTCGAATCTTTTCAGTACTTTCTCCAAATTGGCTAAACATGCTTCAAATGAATTTCCGAAGACCGAAAAATCATCCATGAATATCTCCACAGACTCTTCTAGAAATTCAGAGAAGATTGCCATCATACACCTCTGAAAGGTGCCTGGGGCGTTACATAGTCCAAATGGCATGCGTCGAAATGCAAATGTACCATAAGGGCATGTAAATGTGGTCTTCTCCTGGTCTTCTGGAGCAATCATGATCTGGTTATAGCCTGAATAGCCATCCAAGAAGCAGAAGAATTCATTTCCCGCAAGTCTATCTAACATTTGGTCAATGAAGGGTAACGGGAAATGATCCTTCTTCGTCGCCGCGTTGAGCTTCCTGTAGTCCATGCAAATTCTCCACCCCGTGACAGTGCGGGTGGGGATCAATTCGTTATTCTTATTTGGGACTACAGTCATACCTCCCTTTTTGGGAACACACTGGACAGGACTTACCCACTTACTATCAGAAATGGGGAAGATGACGCCTGCGTCCAACCATTTAAGCACTTCTTTCTTGACAACATCTTTCATTGCTGGATTGAGCCGTCTTTGGGCCTCGATAGATCCGTCTTTTCCTTCTTCTAGACGAATTTTATGCATACAGTATGTGGGGCTGATCCCCTTGATATCAGCCAACGTCCATCTGACAGCTCGGATGTGCTTTTTCAGAATGAATAACAATGCTGATTCTTGACTAGGGGATAAAGCAGCTGAAATAATCACTGGAAGAGAGTTACCTTCTCCAAAGTAAGCATACTTGAGGTGAGCTGGCAACACTTTTAACTCAATTTATGGCGCTTCTTCCAGAGATGGTTTTGTTTATTGGTTGATTCGATTCAAAGTCAAGGTTTCAAAAGCAGAATGGACCAAAGCACAGCATTGTTCAGGCTGCTACGCGTCCAGATTTGCGATAGTTTTATCATTTTCTTCAAGCCACCTTTCATGGGACTCATCATTTTCTTCAAGCCACCTTTCATGCGTTGGTATGGCGTCGAAGTTCTGGCAAATTTCCTGTTCCCCTGGATATTCCAACGCCTTAAAGACGTTGAATATCACTTCCTGATCATTAACTCTCATGATAATTTCCCCCTTGTTGACGTCAATGAGCGTACGACCCGTTGACAGAAACGGGCGTCCAAGTATGATTAGGACGTCCTCATCTGCTTCATAATTCAGGATAATGAAGTCTGCGGGGAGAATAAACATGTCGACCTTTACTAACACATCCTCAATCCTTCCTTCAGGATACACCACGGATCGATCCACCAATTGTAGAGTAACTGTTGTTGGCTGTGATGCGATCCCCAACTTGTTGAATACTGACAGGGGCATAAGGTTAATGCTAGCCCCTAGATCACACAACGCTTTTCCTATGTGAATTCCTCCGATAGAACAAGGAATGGTGAAGCTCCCTGGGTCTTTCATCTTTGTGGGGACGCGTTCACAGACCATGTCACTGCACTCCTGCGTTAGAGCTATGGTCTCATATTCACCCATTCCTCTCTTTTTAGATAGTATGTCCTTGAAGAATTTAGCATAGGTAGGCATTTGTTCCAACGCTTCCACAAGCGGGATGTTGATGTGCAATTGTTTGAGTACATGTAGGAAGCGTTTGAACTGCCTCTCATTGTTTTTCTTCCTTCTTAGCCGCTGAGGATAAGGAGGCGTTTGCAGCTCGGCTGACATGCTTGTTGATGCGTCTTTTCCTGATGAACTTCTTTGCATGTCAGCTTATTTTTGTTGCGTTGATTGGTCAAATTTAGTTGTGAGGTTGGAATGATGAATTGTTGGTTGAGAGTTCTCTGTGTGGGGAAGTTCATTCATTGTTCTTCCACTCCGCAGTGTTACAGCTTGACACTGTTCTTTTCCTGAATTGCCGGTACCGCGTAGGGCTTCGGTGTTGCTCGGAAGAGAGCTTTTTTGCCGCGTCTTCAATTCTCCGGCGATCTGGCCAATTTGAAGCTCTAAATTCCGGATGGATGACGCCTGGGTTTGTAACAAGGCGTTATTCTTCTGAATATATTCCTTTAGAAGAGCTTCCATGGATGATGATGGACCAGGCACTGACTGATGTGAATTTTGCCTCTGATGTCCATGGGAGAATCCAAATGATCCTCCTCTTTCGTGCATCGGGGCACCTTGCTGCTCAGGCTGGCGATTATCAACCCATGAGAAATTCGGATGATTCCTCCAGCCAGGGTTGTAGGTATTGGAATAAGGGTTGTTACGTATAAAACACACAGACTGAGGGTTCTGTGGGCATACTTCATACGCATGCGGCTCCCCGCATTCCACGTATCCTGCAGCGTTCATTTGATTTACTGCATTCACTTGGCCGCCGCCTCCTGTATTCGACTGAGTCAAGGCCATAGTCTGTAACAGGTTAGTCATGGCGGTGATTTGAGCTTGCAATGCAGCAACACTATTATGCTCAGGTGCTCCTGACGCATGGTTTTGCCTGCGGGCAGATCGGCTATATCCATGGTCCTCCCAATCCTCGTGATTTCTTGATATTCTGTTGAGAATTTCCTTGGCCTCAGTATAAGTCTTATCCAGCAATCCTCCTGCTGCGGCAGCATTTGCAGCGGTCTGAGAGGCCTCGGCCAATCCATCATAGAATATCTCCATTTGAACACAATCGGGGAAACCATTATGCAGGCAATTTCTCACCAACCTCTTAAATCTTGCCCAAGCATTGCTCAGGGTTTCTCTGTCTTTTTGTTGGAAATTGGCGATGTCTCTTCTTCTTCGAGCATTCTCCGTTGGTGGGAAAAACTTTTTCATGAACTTCTCTATCATTTGGTTCTAAGTGGTGATCTCGCCTGGTTCCAAGGAATATGCCCACTGTCTCGCCTCATCTCTAAGGGAGAATGGGAACAGCGTTAATCGAATGTCATCAGCACTTATGTTTGGGATAGCGAAAGTGTTGCAGATTTCAATGAAGCTCTTTAGGTGAGCATGAGGGTCCTCACCAGGTGATCCCCCAAACTGTCCTGCTGTTTGCAGCATTTGAAGCATGACTGGCTTCATTTTAAATCTTGATCCTTGGGACTTAGGTCGCATAATTCCATGTGAAAAAATATACAAGATGGGCGACGCATAATCCCTGATTGGACGATTTCGATCATGTGCCAATAAGATGGGATGAGTTTGTTGATCAATCTGCTGAGCTTGAAGTTGTGCTTGGGCTAACGCATAGTTTACTGCTTCTTCTCGTCTATCAGCCTCATTGTTAACCCTCAAATGCTGGTTGGCGTTGTTTGCTTGATTTTGCATCTTTTTCTCTCTGTAAAGTTGTCGCTGCCTTTGAAATGTCTTATTTCTTTTCCGAAAGGTTCTCTAGATCTCAGGGTCAGAAATGAACATAGGCTGCTCTTTGTTCATAAACTGTCAGATACGTCTTCGGCTAAACGCTCAGTACAGCCCAAGATTGAGATTTTCTGCATAAATCAAGAGATAATATCAAGACCTAAATTATCAATTCAAGTCCCCGGCAACGGCGCCAAAAACTTGTTCGCAGCTATTTCTTATTTGAATTAAGTTGTTTCTTAGCTTGTTGCACAAAATAGATTTTAACATTTCTTTACATGGATGCGTCGAGAATTACTCTAAATGTGCTCATGATTTGCAAGTTTTCCTATAAAGACCTAAGTATAAGTATTTATAGGTATCTTGGTGAGTCCAGGGTCGAACGCAGGGACTTGTGATAACTAGGTGCTGAGATTATAAGCCTGACTATGCGGTGAACTATACATGTAATATATGCAATTGTTTGTTGTGTAAAACTATACATTAAGAATAAAAAGAATTTCCTACTACTAATAATGAGGTGGATGCGCTGATGGTTAGTCATATGTCATTTAGTATCAGATTGCATGCGTTGAGAATGAATGGAACCATGCGATAGGAGTTAATGCAAGAGTTAGTTGTTACCTAAACCTTCTGAGTATAACTTCATACCTACAAACTGCAATTGTGAATCCATTTCTCGATGTTTCGACGCCACATTAATCTTATTTCTAAGACGCATGGTAAGTTTGTGTTGGCAAAAGATGAACTACATTTCTGAAACTCATCTAGTCTTAATAAATGCTAAAGATTAACTATCCACTCTCTCAAGCTCGATAGTTATGCTTACTACTTGTGTTTGTCAGACAAAGTCATGCAAGCTAAAGATATGCATTAATCAAGATGTAATATGCTCAGAATTGTTCAAGAAAACTAACTCTTAACATCAACTCATTCATTCAAGCATGGTGTAAGATGTTCAGAATAAAGATAGATGGAAGAGAATAGTCAATCAAACTCGTATTAAGCGAATAAGTCATTCTCTCGAATGTCATTAACAAAATATAAGCAAGAAGGAGAAAAATGAAAATAAAACAGAAATGAAGGGCGTCAAGCCGCCACTAGCAACGTCTTGTTTCATGGAGGCTTGAGATGGTCGCTATCTGATACATAAATTTCATAAGGTGAATGTTCTCACTCACTGGGAGATGACTCTGAAAATGCTCAGAATCCTTCTCTCAGAAGAGCTTGAAATGGAGGCTGGTTATGGTGAGGGAGAAATAGTGCAGAGCTTTCGCCTCTTGAACTCGTCTCCTCTTTTTTTAAGAAGCTTTTGGGCTATTTATAGGCGTCAAAAGGTTGATATCATGATGATCTGACACCTTTGCATTAAATTTCACCCATGCTGCATAGACTTTTCAGATTTGTCAGCCTATATGTTCTGCCATGATCTTTATAGGTTGCTACTCTTTTTGGTAATGACATGACAGCTGCTTGAGCATGCTTGAGTTTCTTCTTCGACGCATGGTTTTCAACGCATGACCTCACCGCATAGGCTCGACGCATGTTCTCGCCGCAGCTTCAACTTTTCGTACTTGGTTGTTCCTACTTTTCTTCTTAACCCTGCGTTAGGAACAGAAGCTTATCATTTTTCAGGCATTTTTCTTTTTGCAAGTAGTGCCAACTCATGTTGATACATTTTTCATCATTTAACTACCAAAATCATGCGTTTAACTCCAAAGTTACTCTAATTAAATCAAATAATTACTATAATAACTTGTATTTCTACAAGTTATCATGCTCATATATATATCACCATTCTTTAATTTTCCAATGTGGGACAAAGGTGATGTGATTCACTCCTAACAAGTTTTTTGAAAAACATTTTTTTTCTCTAGTCAATCCAAACATGCCCTCAATTTATCTAACACTATAACTAGTTTTTTCTGTTTTAATGTTTTTTAATGATAATTAATACGAGTCATAGATTGACGACAAAAAAAAAATAATCATACAAGTTGAAATATTAAAAGTATTTTAATGACCGAAAAAAATTGTGGCAATTTAATGACTATTAATTATAGTCATAATTTGGTGACACAAAAAAATGTCAAAGTAGTCGAAAAATATGAAATTTCGCGTCCCTTCTCGCCAAAATTGCGCCTTTTCCGTTTACTCACATTTAATGACTGTTTTTTTCAGTCATAAATTAATGACACAAAAAAAGAGTCATATACTCCAACAAATTCGAAAAAGTTGTTTTTTCCTACAAAAAAACTCGTGATTTTGGCTTTAATGACTTTTTTTTCTTTTTTTTTTTTTTTTTTTT
>QLSR01000124.1:561743-582421 GCA_031780015.1 Citrullus colocynthis | reverse complement strand
TTTTTTTTTTTTTTTTTTTTTTTTTTTTTTTTGCTTCTCTTCTATTTCTGCCACTGTTCAACAGTCATGGAAGGTGAAATTTGTTGTAGTGCTTCATCAATCACTATCATTATCTAACTACTCTAGTGTGTTCAAACGATAGTTTAGCAAGCAAGATCTAATATAAAACCCTCTTTTTAAAGCAAGGTTTTAAACCATGAAAACATTCAAATGTTGATCAAAACGTTCAAAAGCATTAAGAATGGTCATGCTAGAAAGTATTAACTTAAATTGACATTCAAGATCCACAAAAATATTTAGCAATAATCCAAAGAATTCATCTATCACTACAACAATGAGAAACTCAGCCTAACATGAATTCATAGATAGAACCAACATTAGAATGCAAAAATACAAGAAGAACTAAAGATACAAAAGGGAAAGAAAGGTGTTTTTCGGTGTTCTGATCCCATCTCCTTGGTGGTATTGACCCTCCAACGCTCTACAATCAGCTTTAGCATCAAGGACTCTCTATATGCAACTCAAAACTCTCTCTCTCGAACTTAAAAACTCCAAAAATTGATGTCATGGGCAGCTGCAAGCCCTAGCTTAGATAGGGAAAACTTTTCAAAAATGTAGAAAGTTTCCAAAAATAGATTGGCTCTACGACATTACAGGATAGAGTCGCGATGCCGTGTTGAAACCATTCTTCAAAAGCTTTATCTTCTGTCAAGGTGCTACAATGCCCTCTTTACACTACGATGCCTCCTCATTTGATGCTCTCAGGTTAGGGTGTCGTGCCTAGCAGCATAGAGCACCTCAGTGCCCCATTTTTTTGTACAATTAACCTTGTTTTCTTCCTTACTTTAGAGTCTTAGCCCTTCCTTGACTTTATTGGCCAAATTTGGTTCGTTTTTACTCTCTTGAACTACAAATCTTGTTCTAATGCTTGAATCTTGAAAATCACTAGCAAACAACATCATATGTAACAATATTAAGTATAAACAACTCTAAATAAAAAGTAAATAAATGCACTTTTTAGGCACTTTTCAGCAGCCTATAGAGATTGGGAGAACTAAATCTTATGAGGTTAGGAAGCTATGTCTTCAAAAAGATTCATACTAATTGTTACATTTAAAGAAGCTTACTTGCTAACCGGACCAATCCTATTTGCCTAGTGTTTTTGTCTCTTTTGTAGGAAGAGTCTTTTTCGAGGAGCTCCTTGATAAATGAAAAGAAAGGGTGTCGTTGTAAGCTCCACACTTAGCCTTGGAAAGTGGCAAGCTAAAAGGCTTATTTTTGGAAGATGGCAAGCTAAAGGGGGTGATGTATCATGCGTTGGTGAAGTGAAAGGTTGGCTGAGTGTAAGTACTGGCTTAAAATACTAAGTGTTGGGACAAGGCAAGTGAAATTGTGACCATGCGTTGTTAGAGAAAAGTAGCCGGAAATGGAAGAGTTAAGCATGGGCCAAGACTATGCATTGATGAAAGCAGAGAAGAGTGTTATTCTTTTGAGTAACCATTCGTTGAAGGTGAAAATCACGAAGAGTCATGAGCTGAAGCAGTCACTTGTGTTGGAAGAGAAATTGATCATTGGCGGGGAAGGAAGTGTTTTGAAAAACTATGCATTGGTGAGGTTGCATGCGTTAAGGTCTCCATGCGTTGGAGACAGATATAACTGATTGAATTGTATGCATTGAAGGTAGGAGGCGTTGAGGACACCATGCGTTGAGGGTGGCCGTCTACTGAGGGCGTTGATGGTAGGCTGCGTTGAATGCCTTACCTTGAATTGAGAAAGGAAACCCCGCGTGTCAGCCTGCATAAGAGAGTTAAGTCGGCAGTATATATAGGTGGGTAAATTGAATCTTTTATCATTTTTAGACATTTTCGAGAGCTTAAGTCGGTTCCATTCTTCAGACGAACTACAAGGGAAGGTAAAAGAAGGTGTTCTTGTGGATTTCAGATAGAAGTCTACTCGTTTTGGTATCGAAATCTAAGCTGGAACAGCACGTTATTTGTGGACGCACAAGTTGGACAGTATTGGATGTTTGGAGTGAAACGAATCAAGGAGATCGAGTCTAAAGCTGAAATTTTAAGGTTAGTAAGTTAACTCAATTCTGAACAAATTAGATGAAGGATGTTTAAGTTGAAATGGAATAGAAACATGTAAACTTTTAGCTGGAAGTGACTGACAAGAAATTTCTGTGCAAGTTGTAGTAGTGCGAGAAGTCTTGCAATATCTGACGAACAAGGACAAGTTAAGCTATGAAAATTTGTGGTAAGCTAGAAAACATATTTCTCTACAAGTTTGTAGAAGAAAAGAAGTTCTAATTTTGGCTGGAAATATGACTTTTAATCGACAGAAGTGAAGAACAAAAGGAAAGGAGGGAACTCTACTGTCGGGCGTCGCTAGGAAGCTGATATCCCGAAAAATTGGAGAGTGAGTAGCGAGACAAATCACGCTAGTGGTATCGCAAAGCTTTTTGTCTCTCAAATCTTGCTAACTCTCGCTAGGTATCGCTCGTTAGGTAAATCACGCTAGTCTCGCTTATCCTGGTGTCGTTAGTATCGTGCCCTGTTGGTAGTATCGCTAGTAATCTCGCTGGAATGTGGGAATTTCATTAGTAGTCTTGCTTATTAAGTTCACTTTGGATAAATAGGAGGCTCGGTGATGAATCATGATTTTAGTTTAATTATGAAAACCAAGTGATCAAGTAAAAGAAGTGTAATGTAAGGAAAAATGTTTATTTCTGGCCAAGAAGAGATAGGAAAGGCGTAGAATCCACTCAAGGCCTAGAAAAGAGCTGTGAGTGACACTTCTTTTCTTGTTTCAACGATTCCATTGTACATGTTAAATTGGTTTTTCCTATTTCTTTATGTTTTGCAAAACAATGTTGAAAAGTATGTTATGGAATGTTATTGATTTATGAAGTGCCCTGTTTCTTATGAAATATTTGACTATGCACTGTTTTGTATAAAGTATGGCATTACTTTAAAGGAAAAATGTTTTAGAGGAGACTCAGTGACGATGGACATGGAGAAGGCACGTCAGTTTCCTCGGGACCCAGTACTGATGGACATAGAGAAGGTACTAAAGGAAGCATATGAGCATATGAAATGTGATTTATGATGATGAGACTAAAGGTAGCATATGAGCTTATAAAAAGTATTGTGATGTATGAGACGTTACTAGAGTATGAATGAGAATATGAATTATGGTGTAAGAATAATGAAAGCGTGTGAGCATATGAAAAAGTGTTGTGATGTATGAGATATTACAAACTCATGATTTTATGTTATATTGTATTCTTATTTGAATGGCTCCCAATGCCTTTGGTACAAAGAGAAGGCATGTTGGATATTTGTGTATGTAATTAGCTTCATGCTAATATTGTTTTGTTTATCATGAAGATTTATAAGGAACTATTTATGCAAAGCATATTTGCTTTATAATGCTTTCTAAGGGACACAATGCTGAGGGACGATGTGAAGGCATGTGGGCAATCTTGTATTTGAAAACTCAGTGTTGAGAGATATAGAGAAGGCACTTGAGTATCCTAGGGATCCAGTACTGAGAGACTGGGAGAAGGTACTTGGGTAGCCACTGAGCAAATTGTGATTGAGTGATGTTGAGGTGTTGTGAGTCTTCCACTAAGCTAAGGAATATCGACGTTGGGTGCAGTGAGCTTCACTCCGCCTCAACTAGGGAAGGAGATTTAAGGAAACGGTTTATGAATAATGTTTCCATAGATAATCAGATATGGTTAAGCTATGATCTGATGTATGCTAGTGATGGATATGGCTGGATTTTATATTTTCATACATTGTCAAGAAAAACTTTAATTAGTCACTCACTGGGCGCTTAAGCTCACGCTTTCCTTGTTTTCTGTTTTCCAGGTAGCGAGCGAGTCCAAGGTGCTTAGCCTACGCAAGATCTCGTCTGGGTCTATCGATGATGTTTAGTATTCTGAAAATTGTAAATATTTGAACTGGATCATGTGTTGTACATATAGAGAAGGTTAAGGGAGTTGTGTGTTTGTGCTATTATATGACTGAATGAAAAGGATGTGCGTATGGCAAGTTAACTTTGGTGTATGTGTGAAGGAGTTTATGGTTTATAACTGTTTATTAGGTAAAGGGAAAGTTTATGGTTGACAGTAGATGTCGTAAGAGGGTAGATGTCGTAGTTTATGTCATGAAATGCATGTTTTAAGGCTTTATTTTAGTATGTTTTCTTAACAAAAATGGCCTTTTGTTTGTTAAAAGTCCCCAAATTATGTTCTAAATGAGTAAAATGAATGAGTATAAGTATTTTGGCTGCTTAAAGTGTATTTTTATCAGTTTTGGCATGTTTTAGGAGCTTTTACATTGATTTTTGGCTCCTTTGTAGGAAATTCCCGTGATACACCCACATCGCCAAAACATGATGCGGTCACATTGAAACCCTAATTTCTAGAAGTCTTGACCGGTCATTTGCAATTGCAAAATACCAGGTCTTTAGTTGTTCTTCAGTGCTGAGATTGACTAGGGAGCTCCGAGAACTCTCATCTAACTCCTTTTGGTGCCTATAAAAGGGAAGGAAATCTTCTCCTCCAAAAAGCAACACATCCACCATGAAATTCAGACTTTCAAGGAAGATTCCCCACTAAAAATTTTAGAAACTCTCCAAGAACGAAAGTTCCTTTGGAGAAATTAGAATTAGGACCTCTCCATCCCATGAGAACAAGTGTCATACCTCGGTTGCTTGTACATTTCTTTTGTTGATTACATGGCAATCTAGTGAAGTCCTAATTTTGAGAAGGTTAGGATGTAAACGAAATTCAAAGGGAATATGGGGTAGAACCTAAAGATAGGGTCACAAAGCTGTTGGGTTTTATGCCCTAAAACTCGTAGATAGTAAATGTAAACAATTGACTGTCACTAATAAAGTGTTATTGATGTTCTTCCAACAAATGTTATTGATTATTTTTTATTTATTTTGTCTTAATAACCTTAGAATCCAATAAACTAACATCCTAGGTTGTCTTGTGAGTCTTAAATAATATGTGGAGACATACGGGGATTAACGATCAAGATACAACCTGAAGGGTCTATAGTATAGGGATAAGACTGGGTACCTTATCCTGGTAACACTATAGATATGATCCACTTTGTATTTGATACAAACACAGTGATCCAATGTGTTCATTTAGGTGACATGCTAGTGAGGGTATCCTATGTAATGAGTTTGCATGTAGGCCCTACTTTTTATCTTTGGAAGATGGCAAACAAGTGGCTATGCGTTGGTTGAAGTATGCGTCCCTGAGGGTGAGCATGGGTGATGGTTGGTGCATTAGGCAAGTGGCTATGCGTTGGCTCGGTTGCAGTATGCGTCCATGAGTGTGAGCATGGGTGATGATTGGTGCTATGCGTTTGTTGAGGCCGTTGGGCAAGTGGCCATGGGTTGGTTGATGTTAGTTAGGGGTGGCGTCGGTGAAGCATGCTTTCAAGAGAGCCTATGGGACAGACGCATGGTGCTATGCGTCCAAGCTAAGTGTCAAAGTCTGCTATGAGGGTTGCGTGCATATGTTAAAGGAGTTACTTTGTTTATTTGAAAATAAAATAAAATAAAACGAGAAAGTGGAAGTAAATCACCAGCTCGTTTGAGGTGATCTTCAAGGAAGAATGAGAGTTCTTCCTACTTGTGTGATCTCGGCGGTGAAGGCCAAGAAGTTGTTGAGTAAGGGCTGTGAAGTGTACCTGGCACGTGAGACTGAAATGAAGATAGAAAAGTTGAAACCTGAAGATGTCCCAGTAGTACGAGAGTTTTTAGATGTGTTCCCTAAGGAGTTGTCGGGGTTGCCACTTGATAAAGAGGTGGAGTTTACTATTGATTTAGTACCTGGCACAACCCCTATTTCTCAGGCACCATATCGCATGGCACCGTCGAAGTTGAGGGAGCTGAAGGTGCAACTATAGGAGCTAGTAGACAAGGGATACATTAGACCGAGTGTATCTCCATGGGGTGCACTAGTGCTGTTTGTCAAGAAGAAGGACGACACAATAAGGTTATGTAATGATTACCGCCAGTTAAACAAAGTAATAATACGAAACAAATACCCTTTGCCTCGTATAGATGATCTGTTTGATTAACTCAGAGGAGCGTCCGTGTTCTTGAAGATAGACCTGACGTCAGGATATCACCACCAACGGAAAGTTAGGGAATCGAACATACCTAAGACGACTTTCTGAACGAGGTATGGACATTATAAATTTTTAGTGATACCATTTGGCTTGACGAATGCACCAGCAATATTCATGGATTTGATGAATAGGATCTTCCATCCCTATCTGGACCAGTTTGTAATTGTGTTGATTGATGATATATTGGTGTATTCTAGAGATAGAGGAAAACATATTGAACATCTTAGGACTGTTTTGTAGACTTTGAGAGAAAAGAAATTGTGTGAAAGTTCAGTAAATGTGAATTTTGGTTAGATTAGGTTGTGTTTTTAGGCCATATGATATCAGCTGCAGAAGTCAGTGTAGCTCTCCAAAAGACTGAGGCTATAGTCAGGTGGGAACGACCTAAGACTGTGACAGACGTGTGTAGTTTCCTGGGTTTTGCAGGATACTACAGGAGATTTGTTTAGGGATTTTCCAAGTTAGCTCTACCTTTCACTAGTTTGACTAAGAAGAATACTAAGTTTTAGTGGAATGAGAAGTGTGAGTAGAGTTTCCAGGAACTAAAGAGGAGATTGGTGATTGCACCTATTCTAGCACTTTCGGAGTCTGGAAAGGAATTTGAGGTTTATTATGACGCTTCCTGTCAGGGGTTAGGTCGTGTGTTGATGCAGGGTGGAAAAGTAATAGCTTATGCTTCTATGTAGCTAAGGTCTCACAAGAGTAACTATACTACTCATGATCTGGAGTTAGCTGCAGTTGTTTTAGCATTGAAGATATGGCGGCATTATTTGTATGGGGAAAATGTCATATCTATACAGATCACAAGAGTTTGAAATACATCTTTGACCAAAAGGAGCTTAACATGAGACAAATGAGGTGGTTAGAATTGATCAAAGATTATAACTGCACTATTGAATATCATCTAGGGAAAGCGAACATAGTGGTTGATGCCCTAAGTAGGAAATCCAGAGGTGGGGCAAGTTATTTAAATGCTGTAAGAGTTACTTTGCTCAAAGAATTTAGAAATAGTGCTGCTAGTTTAAAAGTAACCGATAAAGGAACGTTGTTGGCACATTCCAACTGAGACCCAAGCTAGTGAATGAGGTCATAAGGATGCAGTCAGAAGACCCTGTGATTAAGAAACTGATAGAGGAAGTAAAAGCTCAGCAAAGAATGGACTATGAGCTTAGATCTGATGGTACATTGTTGAAACATGATAGAATTTATGTGCCACAGAATGTGGAAGTTAAACAGGTAATTCTTGAGGAGGCACATAGCTTGGTTTATGCTATGCATCCTGGTAGTACCAAAATGTATAGAACATTACGGAATTTTTATTGGTGGCCAGGTATGAAAAGGGAGATAGCTGAGTATGTGGCAAGATGTTTAGTCTGCTAGCAGGTAAAGCCTGAACGACAAAAGCAGGCAGGGTTATTGAATCCACTCTCTATTCCTCAGTGGAAATGGGAACACGTTACGAGGATTTTCTGTTTGGATTGCCAAGAACTCCAACAAGTGTTGACGGAATTTGGGTGATTGTTGATAGATTGACCAAGACAGCATGTTTCTTGCCAATTAAAGCAACTTATACACTGGATAGATTGGCACGGATGTATGTGGATAAGATTGTAAGTCAGTACGGAGTATCAATGACTATGATATCAGACAGGGATCCTCGGTTTACTTCTAAATTCTGGATGAGTTCAACAAGCATTAGGAACCAAGTTGCAGTTCAGTACCACATTTCATCCTCAGACTGATGGACAATCAGAGAGGACGATCCAGACATTAGAAGATATGCTTCGAGCCTGTGTTTTGCAGTTCAAAGGTAGCTGGGATGTACATTTGTCTCTAATGGAATTTGCTTATAATAACAACTACCAGAAAAGTATAGGTATGGCTCCATACGAAGCTGTTGTTGATAGATCTAAAGTCCCCAGCAACGGCGCCAAAAACTTGTTGTGCATTTATATTTTATTAAGCTTCTTATTACTATGCGTTCAACTATGCTTAATACTATGCATTACTGATCTGTCAAGTTTTCCTATCCTTCACCCAAGTATAAGCAAAGAATGAGGTTTTCTCGGTGAGTCTGGGGTCGAACACATGGACTATGCAGATTTTATAATTATTTGGATTATTTGAGTCATGTGTTTAAAGAATGTGATGAGAAGTGATGCGTATAAATAACTAGAAAGCAGTAAACCTATGCTAATGTGGGTTGATGGAGAGGTATGTGACACAGCAAAAGCAGCTAATTGAATTGTATGAATGGTAAAACATAGGGCTGGGGGTCGTTATCATCTAAAGTTGGAAACGTATAGTTGAGTCTATTTCATACCAGCGACTCTTCTCCCAGTTGTCAGTCGCAATGCGTTATATGTCTATAACGCATATGAGAGTTTTAAGTACCAAGGTTATTCCTATCCCTAGGTAACACTTCTTAGCCTTGTCAACTGAGTTCCATAATCACTTACTCTCACGAGCAGTCTGATTATTACTACTTATATCGATTAGCTAGATGGACATAAGCATTTGATTAAAAATTACATTTGATAAGATGAAATAGTCTTCTATGGTTTTTTATTTAGATGACAACGCAACTAGTGATCCTTGAGAGAGTTAGTTACTCATGGAAGATAAACAGCAAATGAAAGTGATGAGAAATGAATAGCCATGGAAGATGTATAGATTGATGAACAGAATAACTATTTTAGAAAATACAATTCCTTGCTAATAGACTAAAACAAAAGTAAGAAAAGAGATAGAAAGCATGGAATGGCTTCTCAGTGTCTTGAGCTCGCCGGGAAGGTAGCGTGAGTTCTGTTGTGAAGTGGTCAGGCAGAGGGAAGACTCTTCTCTTCCAAGCTATTTGTCTTCGGTTGTCGTCTGGAGAGAACTCTGCTGTCACTTAGGAATTCTTCAGAGAGGTCCAACAACATTTTGTTCTACAAGTCTGCCCTTTTATAGATGTTGCGTTGCAATCGCTGGCAAATCTGCATGATTGGAGACTGAATTTTTGCCTTGCATCCATCTCGCCTAATCACGTGATTTCTGGTTTAATTTCGATCCACCACCCTCCCTACATATCAAGCATATCAATCTCCCGACAATCTCTCAAGATTATTATCTGATTCTCCGCTGCCTTGTTGATATGCGTCCACGGATAACTTTGGGTTCATGCGTTCAAGTATGTCAACGCATCCATGGGTTGCTAACCCATCAACCTGCATTGAAGGGTTGCCAACGTATGGTCCTGTGTTAAGAGGTTGCCAACACATCTACAGGTTGCTCTCGTTCCTGTGTTAAAACATGCGTTTTAAATTCAAAAAGCTATAAAACAATTATCTTCATCAATTTACAAGAGTAGAACGCATAGGAAGATTTATCAACATAATTTAACACTAACTACTGCATGATTCTCTATTTAAACTCTATTTTTCTAGGAGAAAGACATATAATAACTTGTATTTCTACAAGTTGTCAGAAGCATTATATGGTAGACCGTGCAGAATACCAGTGTGTTAGGGAGAAGTTGGAGAAAGGAAGTTAGTTGGACTAGAGATTGTTCAAATTACAACAGAGAAGGTAGAGATGATCAAAGCAAATCTTAAGTCAGCTAGGGATCGACAGAAAAGTTACGCTGATAACAGGAGAAGAGATCTCGAGTTTGAAATTGGTGATAGAGTATTTCTAAAGTTGTCACCGTGGAAAGGAGTTCTAAGATTTGGTAGGAAGGGAAAGTTGAGTCCAAGGTATATCGAACCTTTCGAAATCTTGGAAAGAGTTGGACCAGCAACATACCGGTTAACCTTACCAATGGAGATGTCAAAGATTCACAATGTGTTTCATGTTTCAGTTTTAAAGAAATATATTCCTGATTCTACTCATGTATTTGAGGTGCAACCGATTGAACTAAAAGAAGATCTGAATTATGAGGAAGAACCGGTTCGAGTGTTTGATGAGAAGGAACAAGTTCTGAGAACTAAGGTGATTCCATTAGTCAAGATTTTATGGAGAAATCATGGTGTAGAAGAAGCTACCTGGAAAACCAATGAGCAAATGATAAAGAAGTATCCACATTTGTTTTCGAGGAACTAACAACCTGCTGAATTTCGAGGACGAAATTCTTGTAAGGAGGTGGTAAATTGTAAGCCCTACTTTTTATCTTTGGAAGATGGCAAGCAAGTGGCTATGCGTTGGTTGAAGAATGCGTCCATGAGGGTGAGCATGGGTGATGGTTGGTGCGCTGGGCAAGTGGCTATGCGTTTGTTTGGTTGAGGTATGCGTCCATGAGAGTAAGCATGGGTGATGGTTGATGCTATGCATTTGTTGAGGCCGTTAGGCAAGTGGCCATGCGTTGGTTGATGTTAGTAAGTGGTGGCGTTGGTGAAGCATGCATTTAAGAGAGCTTATGGGACAGACACATGGTGCTATGCGTCCAAGCTAAGTGTCTAAGTCTGCCATGGGGGTTGTGTGCATATGTTGAAATAGTTACTTTGTTTATTTGAAAATAAAATAAAATAAAAAGAGAATGTGGAAGTAAGTCGGCAGCTCGTTCAAGTGTGTAAAGCTCAGTTTTCGATCATTTTTCACCATTTTCAAAAGCTTCAACCGACTCCATCTTTCAGCTGAGCAACAAAGAGAGGTAGAAGAAGAAGTCTAGGGCAAGTTCGTGTAGAATTCTGGTCGGTTTCATGGTGTAATTGAAGTTGGAACAGAAGGTTTGGTTGCTGATGCTCAATCTGAGCAAGGTCTGGTATTTGGAGATTAGCAAGCTGTGGAGATCGAGCTTACGGCTGAACATTTGAGGTTAATAAGTTAACTCAATTCTTAACAACGTTTGTGAAGGATGGTTAAGCTGAATATGAAGAGAAACATGTTAAATTTTAGGTGGAAGCGACTGATACGGATTTTCTAAGTGATTTGGAGCAGCTCGAAGTAATTTAGGAATATCTGTCGAACGAAGAAAAGATAAGCTTTTAAATTTTGAGGTAACCTAGAAAATAATTTCTTTATAAGTTTGTAGAAGGGAAGAAGTTCTAATTCGGGCTGAAAATACGACTTTTAACAGATAGAAGTGAAACTAGAAGTGAAGGCTGAAGCTGTAGGAGACAGGTATCGCTGGAAAAGCAGCGACACCGAAGGTATAAGGGTGAGCAGCGAGACGAATGTGGCTAGTGTTGCTAAAAGCTTTGCGTCTCACAACTCTCGCTCGGTATCGCTGGTCTCGCTGATCAAGCAAGTCTCGCTGGTCTCGCTAGTTCACAATCTCACTGGTACAGTTTTCTTTGTAACTCAGTTTCGCTAGTCTAGTTTCGCTGGTTGCTTGAATCTCGCTCATTAATGATTTTTATTATGGAATTTGGTTTCGGTGGTGAACAATTGGACAAGTATAAATGTTTAAAATTTGTTGGTTATGTTAAAGGAAATTTTAAGGAAATCTAACAAAGAGAAATGTATTATTACAAGCCGAGAAGAGCAAGGAAAGGTGTATAACCCACTAAAGGCCTGGGACAAGTAATGAGTGACAATTTTATTTAAAATGTGTTTACTTTGAACAAAGTTTTATTGTTGAAAGATTATGTTTGGAAACATGTTTATATGTTTGTGATTTCACGGGTTTTAACGTGCATATTATGTGTTTTATATTGGAAATCATTTGAAGCATGTTGGTTGCTAAATGAGATTTATGAAAGGCATGTTGTTTGTTAACATTTGATTTTATGGAAAGCATTGAAGCTTGTGAATGAAATTGTGAAAATTTGAAATGTTGAAAACTCGTGAATTTATATTATGTTATTTCTAAAGCATGTTGTTTGTTAATAATATTTGTGAAAAGGATTCCAATGCCGAAGGACACGGAAAAGGCATGTGAGTAGCTGGGATATGGAAATGGTTCCTAATGCTGAAGGACTCGGAGAAGGCATGTGGGTAACCTGAGTATAGAGATAGTCCCCAATGCTGAAGGACTCGGAGAAGGCATGTGGGTGGCCTAAATCTCGTATATGGGACCCAGTACTGAAGGACTCGGAGAAAGTACTCAGGTAACCCAGGATATGATACTATGTGCACATAGAGGGATGATAGACACTGTTGTGTTGAGATTACTCCACATTGCTAAGGATTTTCGACGTTGGGTGTCTCGAGATTTCTTCGCCCCAAATAAGCATTTTTTCGACGTTGAGTAACGTTGAGCTCTGCTCCGCCTCAACTAAGGAAAATATTTTTAAAATAAACTGAATTGTCGTGTATCTTTTTCGAAAATGAACATATATGATTTGACAATGCCATTTGAGAATGTTTTGCATGGATATGACTTTGAATTGATGTTATTTACGCATTGTGTTGAAATGATTATACTTTGATTAACTTCCGAGTTAAAGGAAGGTTTTTATAACAAGTCACTCACTGGGCAACCTAGCTCATGTTTTTTTTGTTTTTTTGCTTTTTAGGTAGCAAGCAAGTCCATGGTGCTTAGCCTACATAAAAACTTGTCTGTGCCTGCCATAAGTGTTTAGTATTTTGAGAATTGTAAATATTTGAACTTAAACATGTGTTGTACATATGGAGGGTTAAGGGCGATGTTGAGGAACTTATGTAAATATATGTTTTGAGTGAAAAGCAATGTCTGTATGATATCTTAACCCTGGTTAAAGTTTGTTGTTCAATCATTGTGTATATATGCTTATTAGGTGATGGTCAAGGTATAAGGTTGGCAGTGGATGCTGTAAAGGGATCGGTGTCTGCTGTCCTCACACTTTCTCTTGGGTGAGGAGGTACCTAGGAGGGGGTGTGACATTGCATAAGACCGAACCTCGAAATAGTAACCATTAGATGTAATATCGTTGACTAGTTTTGTCACATCCCCTCCCAGATTTCCTTCCTAACCTAGGAGTAGGTTGCCAGATTTCCTTCCTAACCTAGGAGTAGGTGCAACCTACACACATGCACGTCATCTTATATCTTGAAACACAATTCAATACCAGATCAAATATACAAAATGTTATGCTAGTGAAACATTATAAGGTAAACATAAGTTTTACATAAGGTTTCTTAGCTCATAATTTATCATAAATGTGTATTTGTTCAGCATACAGTACAAAACTCACACTCGTTATGCCACAAGGATCATATATGACAAAACATGTACTTAGACTGAGTATTTACAACTATCCCAGAGAACTAAAATCAAGTAAGCCCAGATGAGGATCTTCTGTAGGCTAGGCGTCCCGGACACGCTCGCTACCTAAAACGAACAACAATAAACAAGAAAGCGTGAGCTTAAAGCCCAGTGAGTGACTAAATTATCAATACAATTTAATCATTGAGTTCATGTTGATCATAAAACTACTATATATCTTATTAGTACTGATTACTGGGTCACTCATGCCATTTAACAATATAGCGTAAATATCTTTCTAAGAAGCAGCGGAGCAAGGCTCAACACTATTAACTTCATAATTCAATTCCTATTATTCATATATTCATACGCCTTCACATTTCGCCCCTCGGCATTTCAACTCTCAAGTACATTCTCATATTGTCCCTCAGCACTGAGTTTCATTAATGATTCACTGCTCAAGTGCCTTCACTCATGGTCCCTCAGCACTGAGCCATCATGTACTGGTTTCCATATGCCTTCTCACAAGGTCCTTCGGCATTGGAAACTATCTCAATCAATTTCTCAAGTGCCTTCACTCATGGTCCCTCAACACTATGTATCATATATCATATCCCCATAGGCCTTCACACATGGTCCTTCAGTCGTGGTTTGCATTTAGATAACGCACGTACAGGAGTTCATATATTATCCTCATTTTCACTTGCGCAATATTAAAGATAATCCTTGGATAAATTAGAAAGTCACTCACAATTTGTCTTAGGCTTCGAGTGGATTATATGCTTTTCTGAGCTCTTCTTGGCCTTAAGAAGTGATACCTAGCTAGACTTCAGCGAGAGTTGTGAGACACAGAGCTCTTTGCGGTTATCAGTGACACTCGTTCCGCTGCTCACTCTCCAGCTTCTTAGCGATACCACTGTCTAGTGACACCTGATATCACAGTTTCCTTCCTTCCCTTCTAACTCTTTCTTTATCCTGCTAAAAACCATATTACAGCCTAAATCAGAACTTTCCTTCTTCTGCAATCTTGTAAAGTAGTGAGTATCCTAGCTTACCCCCAAATTTCAGACTATGACTCGTCTTCGGTTGAGAGTTATTCCCAAATAACTTCGGCTGCCTTATTTGTTTAGCAGTTCAACTCCACTTACTTCCTCCTAGAGATTAACACATTTTTGCTCGAATTTAACTTAAATATCCTTTATGGAAGTTGCTAAGAATTGACTCAACTTACTAACCTCAAAATTTCAGTTCTAGCTTCAACGTCCTCAGTTCACTCTCCTTCAAATACCGATTGGTGTCCAGATTTATCAGTACAATCAAGCTTCTAGTTCCAGCTTCAAAATCATCATGAAAATGATCTGATTTCTACCCTGAATTCGATATAAGCACCTTCTTCTACCTCTCCTCGTTGTTCATCTGCAAAATGAAGTTAATCTGAGTTCGAAAATATGTCCAAAAAAGCTTAATTATTCGATGCACTCCTTTATATGTCAATATAAATCACCGACTTACCAGCTCTAACATCATCTTCCTTCTTGAATTAGCCAACGCAACCTTCCGCACATGGCTTCGGCAACGCATAGTCTCAACTTACTATGCCACTGATTGCCCAATGCTAAATAGTCGACTACCGCATGGCCTTCTCGGCTACTTTTCTATGCCTGACGCATATCATCCTTCAACACATAACAATACCAACTTCTGGCACATAGTAGCCTTCAACGCATACTTCTACTAACGCATATTGCACCCTTCTTCCTTCACATCTATTTCCACGCCAAGCTATCCTCTTCAACGCATGCCTACTAGCGGCCACTCTTGTCAAGCTTTAGACATATCCTCAACGCATGGTCACCCATCACATGGCCAACACTTAACCATTTTTACTCTCCCACAACTTGGCCAATTTTTTTTACTCGCCTGCCCCATAATTTCTTCTTACTTACCTCTTCTCAATAACAAGTACGGGGCTTACAAGTTTCGTTTCCATTTCAATAGGATGACCTAGGCAACTTAGTCTTAATCTTGAGTATATTATGAACTCCTGTTCACGAGGGATTGTCCTTTGATTTTTATGGGTGAGAGTGGCCGATTTTTCGACTCAATATGCCTACCATTTTGGGAACAAAATCGAGTGGGGAGCTGGAAACATAATTATACAAGATGGATTTCGCTCCTTCCCGACTTTAAGGTAAGTAGATGACTGTTCCCTTCAGTGGTGTCTCTAAGACTTAAACAAAGGGCTATACCCTCTCACTGGCCTAGGAAGGGTTTTTATTTAATCTTGAACCGTAAACAGGTTGTTCATTAGAGGAGCACTGATACTTAAGGATCTAGAGGTAACCTAGCGGTAAAACAGTAATTTGACCAAATTGGCATTATGAACACTTGTGAATGACTAATTTGCTATTACTGGTCTCTATTCATGAACATAGAAATATATCAGTAGTGAGAAGAGTGCAGATGTGGGTCTTTAGTGGAGTGTATCCACAATAAATTAATATTGATTAATGTGGTTAATGAGTTTAGCCAATTAATCTCATATCGTTAGCGCTTTTGATTTGTAGGTCCCCTTCTTAGCTCATTAAGTTATGTGAGTGATATTCATTTAAATATGATTTAAATGAATTTATTAATTCAATTAGATTCAGTTAAATAAATTAGTTTTTTATTATTTTTAATTAAATAAAAATTATTTTTATTTAATTAAATAAATAAAATTAGATAACTCCCATGTAGTGGAGAATATCTTAAGAAAGAATTTGAGATGAAAGATCTCGGAAAAACAAAATTTTTCTTTGGATTGCAAATTGAGCATTTAGCAGATGAGATATTTATTCATCAATCAACTTATATATGAAAAATTTAAAAAGATTCTATATGGATAAAGCACATCCATCAAACATTCTAATGGAAGTTCGTTCATTAGATGTGAAAAAAGATATGTTTCGACCTCAAGATAATAATGAAGAACTTCTTGGTCCTGAAGTACTATACCTTAGTGCAATTGGTGCACTTATGTATCTTGCTAATAGTACAAGACTAGATATTTTCAGTAAATTTATCAGCTAGATACAGTTCTTCTTCAACAAAAAGACATTGGAATGGAATTAAGCATATACTTCGTTATGTCCGAGGAACGATCGATATGAGTTTTTATTCAAATAAATCAAAATTTTGACTTAGTTGGTCATGCAGATTCTGGATATTTATCTGATCCACACAAAGCTAGATCTCAAACAGGTTATCTGTTCACTTGTGGAGAAACTACTATATCTTGGCGATTAATGAAACATACCATAACAGCTACTTCCTCAAATCATACTGAAATTCTTGCAATCCATGAAGCTAATAGAGAACGTGTATAGCTAAGATCAATGACTCAACACATTCGTGAAACATGAGGCTTGTCTTCATCCTCCAACAACATTATACGAAGACAACACAGCATGTATAGCCCAAATTAAATGAGGATATATTATAGAAGATAGAACAAAGCATATTTCATGATCTTGAAGAAAAATGTGACATCACTGTACAACAAATATGTTCCAAGGATAACCTTGCAGATTTATTTACAAAATCATTACCAACCACAAGCTTTGAAAAATTGGTGTAGAACATTGGAGTGCGACGACTCAGAGATCTCAAATGATGTTCCTATGAGGGGGAGCAAATGTATTTAATTTTTGTAGAAGTATTAGATTATATGAAATATGTACTCTTTTTCCTTCATTAGGATTTTTTTTTTCCCATTGGGTTTTTTCCTAGTAAGGTTTTAACAAGGCATATTTTATATATATAACAGGCATCTAAGGGAGAGTATTATGAATATTAGAACAAATTAGATGTCCATTATATAAATGTGCTTAGTGGATAAAGGCCATGTGTCTAATAATGACACATTCTTAGTGCCCATGAAATGCCACTACCTACTTGTCAAATTGTCTATAAATAGAAGCTTTTGGTGGATATTGTAACACACACATTGGAGAGAACAAATCAGAAAAGATTGGTGAAATTTGAGAATTTTCATTTTCCATAAAATCCCACTTTTTTTTTATTTTAGTTTATTTTAACTTTACTTTATTTGATTTGATTATTTTAATTACTTTGAAATTATTTTATTATTTATTATTTTAATATTATAATTTCTCGATTTTTGTGCTCCCGTTTTTTCGTCATTTTACTCCTCAAGTTCATTATTTTTTAGAAATTAATTCCACAAGAAAACTATAATTCTTATAAAAATAAAACGTTATTCTGATTATTCCAAAATTTATTCTATTTTCTATATATATTTTTTAATAAAAGATTAAAGGTGCCTTTCGAGTTGCTTGTTGGGAGGGATAAAAGCAATTAAAAGCAAATTTTAAATGTTTTTTGTGTTTGATAAAATAGATTGAGATTGAATCTGTTAAAATCGATTTTAAAAATACGTTCATTTTAAACATGTTTTAAAATCAGTTTTCTACCATATATCTGTTGGGATTTACGTCCTAAATCTCATAGTCTGTAAATTTGTAAACAAATTATTAATAAATGAAGTATTATTTATTGTTTAATAAGTGTTATTTATTAGCATAACTCAAAATCCAATAAACTAAAATCTAAGTTTATTTAATGTATCTTGAATAGTACTTGGTTGACATACAAATGAACCATGTTCAAGAATTAACCTAAAAGGTCTATAATATATAGATGAGGTTGGGTGTCTTATCTTGATAACACTATGGATACAAGTCACTTTGTAATTGTTACAAATGTTGTAAGTGTTACAAACGGTTTGATCCAAATCGTTCATGTAATGACATGTAAGTGGAGGTATCCTATATTGTGGGTCTGTATAAGACTGGACTACGAGATTAAATCTCTCTTTGTAACTTCGTTAAAGGAAGAGTTCTATATTTCAAATGATAACTATGTAACTCAATCTCTATTGAGTGAGTGATGAACTCTTGCTCATAAGAGTCGTTCTTTGATTTGTATCGGTGAGAGTGGCCTTAGTTGCCAATTCAATATGCCTACCATTTTTGGAATGATACCAAGTGAGGAGCTGGGAACATAATTTTACAAGATGAAATTCACTCTTTCCTAACTTTAGGAAAAGTAGATAGGTTGTTCCCTTAAGTGCTAACTCCAGGACTTGAACAATGAGGTTTCACCCTCTCATTGGCTTGAAAGGGACTTTGTTTATGGTTGGACCATAAACAAAATTGTTCATTAGAGGATCAGTAGTATGTAAGGTAACAAGAGGTAATTGCAAAGTTAAAACGGTAATTTGTTCCAGTTGTAATTACGAACATCTTGTAAAGGATTGACTTGCAAAATATAGTTAAATCAATGGACACATAAATATACCGTAGTTCATAAGAGCGGAACTATGAGTATTTAGTGTTATGTCCTATAGTTAATAAAGATTGATTAATATTATTAAAGAATTTAATTATTAATTTTAGATCATTGAAGCTTATAACGGTAGGTTCATTAGGTCCCATGGTAGCTTACAATGAGTTGAAATAAGGAAATTAAGTAGTGAAAGAATTTGAATGTTCAAATTAATCAAGGGAATTAATTGTATATGATGCAATTAAAATTATTATGAAATACATTATAATATAAAGTTAATTTTTGAATTAGATTCAAAACTAAAACTTTACAATATGAGAGTATTAATATTTGAATAGGATTTAAGTATTAAATTAATATGAATTGGATTCATATTAAAACTATAGGTTATGAGAGAATATGTGTATTAGAACATGATACATTGCATCAAATATATGATATTTGATTTTTTTAATTAATTGAATAAGATTTCATTAATTAAATTATTAATTAATTAGTATTTAATTGTTATACAAATTAATTGAATTTGATTTTATTAATTTATATTAATTAAATATATAATAAATAGATGAATAAAATAACTTTCCTGCATTGCAGGGAAGTGGTGAGTGGGGTGGAAAGTTCAACTTCCCTTACGATAAATTGAGATAGAATCTCAATTTAAATAGTGGAAAACACACGGTGAAAAAAATCTCTCACAATCTTTCCTCTCTAGGAAGGAAGAATTCTTGAATTTTTTTTTTTTCGATTTCCCTTCTCTTTCACAAGGTTCCCACAAACCACCTTGTTTCAAGAGAATATGAGAGAAGATCCATAGGTGGTGTACGAAGCGTGTTGTATTCTTTATTGTTTTGAAGATTAAAAGAATATTTTGAAGATTTGATCTACAAAGTTATTAACCTTCTTGCTTAATGAATTTGTAAAAGTATGTTTTTCAGTATTATTCTCTTTGTTATGTGAAATTCATTGTAACAAAATTGGGGTAAAACGATCAAACACTTTCGCCAAAGAGATTCAATCCCTTCAGTTTCCATTCTCCTAAAATTGGATACAATTTGAAATTAATTTTTAATTTTTAATTTTATTCTTTAAAATTAATATTTATTTCGTAAGTTTATTTCTTTTTCACCCAATCAAATTTATATCTTCTCATTTTAGAATAATTATGCCATATTGATTTTTTTTTTTTTTAAAAATATAGCTATTTCACTTTGTATTTAAAAATTAATTTAAAGTAAAAAATATATGATTTTAAATAATTATTTAAAGAAAAATTATTTTAAATGACAAAACTGTAAAAAATATTTACAAATAATAGCAAAATATCACAGTCTATCTACGATAGACCACAATAGATCGCAGTAGACTACTATTTATGTCATTGACACAAATGATAGTTTATGCGATCTATTGTTGATAGACAAAATTTTTTTGCTATATTTGTAAATATTTTGGTTCATTTTCTTATATTTGAAAACATCCGGTTATATATTATAAAAAAAATAAAAGTTTTAGTAATAGGTCTATTTTAGCTTTTATAACTAGAACAATATAATTTAATGTTTACTTGCCAAATATTTATACCTATTTTTTCGATTTTTAAGCTTATATTTACTCACATTAATTTACTTCATTTCAGTTCTAATAGTTGTCATGTGACACTTCAAAATTTTAGGTAATTTCCTTTAGTAAGTACTCGTCCTTTTAATAAGAAGTTTGGAGAACTTAAAAAAATTTTTAATTATTAATTAATCAATAGAAATATTAAAAGAAGATTGAGTTTTACTAAGTGTTATTTGTTTAAGAAAGTAAAAATGTAATTTAATTTGGAAAGAAACAAGATTTAATTTAATTGGAGAAAAGAAGAAATTTAATTTTGTTCGGAAAAGGAAAAGATTTATTTTTTGGTTATTTATTGGTGTCTTGGTCTGCGTGCTGAGTTAAAATAAAGAAAAGAAAAAGAAAAATAAAAAGAAAAATTCTTTTTCCCTCTCTCTCTTCCTCTCGTGTACCAACGCCACCTTCCTCTCTTTCTTTTTTTTTTTTTTTTTTTTTTTTTTTTT
>QLSR01000124.1:443888-561420 GCA_031780015.1 Citrullus colocynthis | reverse complement strand
CTTTTTTTTTTTTTTTTTTTTTTTTTTTGTTTCTTCTTCTTCTTCCGATCGCCGCCGCTCCTCCCTCGTCCTTCTGCGCAGTTTTCTTCCGCCAACCAATAGACGTCGTCGCCTCCTCGATTCGCGCCGTCCCTGCTGCTTTTCCGCTCGGGTGGAGCTCGCGGCCGCGGCCATCCTCTTCGCCCAGTGGCGCCGCCTTCAACAGCATTCGCCCGGTAGCTTTTTGGCTGCCGCTAGTCTTTCACCGCGTTCCACGTCCGTCCACTACCAGCCGCTCATGAGTCTGCCGTCTACCGTTGCCGCCTCCCCACCTCAGTTTGGTTGGGTAAGTCTTGGTCGATTCAGATTTTAAACCACGTATTCGGGTAAGATTACTTTGTTTAAATTAGACCTAATTGGGAGAAATTTACATTGTAAGTGTTAACCGGAGGACTCTTGTAATTGGTTGACTTGACTCGTTAACCGAACTTATCACAGGTAAGGGACTTACTACCGGGTCTAACCACACCTAATGCCCAATTATGTTACTATATGGATAAGTATTTCATTTATGAGTTTTGCCTAGTATATGAACTGTACTATTGTCCTCCTGATTGATTATGACCAATCATGTTATATGAATTTTGGCTGGTTATGTGTTATGGTTATGTCTACAGTGCCTCTATGTGATATTGTAATTTACTGCGATGAACTGGAATCCTCTTACTTATGTTATGACATGTTACATGACTGTTATCCTTTCATCGTGCCCGGTACCCCTAATATGAATATGATTGCGACAGGGTGTTCCTTGGGATCAGCATCTATGCGATGTTTACAACTGTGATCACTGTGTATCTTCGGATTGCTACCTATGCTTATGCCTATGTCGAATACACGAGTGCATGCGGATAACCACTTCACCCATAGACCCAGTAGTAGGTCTCTTACTGTATAATTACTACCCTTTCCTATGTTTTTTTTACTACCCTTTCCTATGTTTTTTTCTCAGGTAAGGGATGGGATGACCAGACGAATAACAAGAGGATGCCATGGGACAGTCGTCGCTTTCGCATCTTAGACTAGGACATAAAGTATTGACCAATGAATGTGTAGGGTAGTAGCATTCGTTCATTTATTTGACCATTGGTTTATTTCTCTTTCTTTCGTGTTTTGACTATTTTTTGAGATTTTGATCAAACTATTAAAGGGGACCCTACTAAAGCATTTAATTTCTCTATATTTGATTTAGTAAAATATTTGAATTTAAGTATTTAATATTTTTGACAGAATTTAAATAAATTATTTAATGCTCAGCTCCAAAGTACTTATGAAATGGTCATCCATAGCGTAGTGCCTGTTAATTGTAAAGTCGAATCGTTACATGTCAGCAATTATTTTGAAAACTACAATAATTCAAATGAAATTTAAGAAACATATTTACTCTTAGAATTTGCCAGGAAGAAACAATTTAGGGCAAAAAATTTAGTGCATTCAAATGACCTTGTCTTGCAAAAGTGAGCATAAATATAGTAACTAACATGCACTACCTCTTTTTAGGTTTTGGGTTTTGAATTATTTTGTTGTATAAAAAAAAAAAAAGAAAAACCTCGTCTTGCAAAAATGAAAATGAAATATTATTAAAATAAATCTATATATGTTATAAAATTGAGGAGCAAGAGTGATGGAAAAACGGATCATGAAAATTGAGGAATTATAATATTAAAATAATAAAATAAACTTAAAATAAACTAAAATAAAGAAAGTGAGATTTATGGAAAATAAAATTTCTCAAATTTTACCTTCTCTACAGTTTTTCTCCAATGAGTGTCCTTCAATATCCACCCAAAACCTCTATTATTTATAGGCAATTTGGAAAGTATGTGGTGGAACTCTATAAGATACGTACACATGATCCTTAATCACTAAGCTTAGCTACATAATAAATATTTATTTATGGATAATGTTTATAGTAGTAAAATATATATACTTTAAAAAATTGATTGTAAAAAAGAAAAATAAGATTTTTAGCGTAGAAAAAAAGGAAGATTCCAAAATGAGAGAGAGAAGAAAAAGAAAGGAAAAGGAATAAATGGTATGGATCGTTCATGAGATACATTCATTCTCTTATTCCTATTGTAATTCTTCCAAACGTGATTTAGCCAAATACCTCTCCTCTCTCTCGTTTATGGCTTCTTGCTGACCCCACCACTATATATGGCGAACCCAATTTGCTTTCTGGATCTAATCCCTACCCTACTCTCCATTTTTAGCTCTTCTTTACCAGCCTCTAAAATCCTTTCTTCCCTTCTTTTTTTTTTTCTCCTTTTTTTGCTTCTGGGTCTCCTCTGCTCTTTGATTCTGTGCTCACATGGACAAGTACGAGGTCGTTAAGGATTTGGGTGCTGGCAATTTCGGCGTTGCCCGACTTCTCAGGCATAAGGACACCAAAGAGCTTGTTGCCATGAAGTACATAGAACGTGGTCACAAGGTTTCTTCTTATCTCTTTTCAATTCTAGCCAATTTCGACTTCGGTTTCTGGATTTTTGCTGTCTCGTTCATAGGAAATGATATGAATCACCTGTTTGAAAGAATTTGGGGCTGCCCAGAAGTTTTCGATTCCAATATTTAGGAATCGAGAGATTAGCTTCGGATTGAGCTGATTCTTTTTCATTATATAGGTGTTTGAATTGGGTGATTTTGACAATATAAGACGCCTTATGACTATTTCTGGATTTCCTTTTTAATTGTATTGACAGATAGATGAGAATGTGGCAAGAGAGATAATAAACCATCGATCACTTCGGCATCCAAATATAATTCGTTTCAAAGAGGTAAGTTTCACCCTTTCAAGATTTATTTCCTCTAATATCATGTAATTGTCAAAATGTTGTTCAGTAAACTGGGGTTTGGCTTTGTTGTTTCACATGCCAAGAATTTGATTCTCATAAGTAAGAAATTGAGCGAGCTATTGCTGTTTAAAGTGCATTTAAGTTTTGGATTAAGAAACAGATGCAATAAAATATAGATTTGAAGGTGAAGTTGGTTTAAGATTTGCAGGTTGTTTTGACCCCAACGCATTTGGCTATTGTGATGGAATATGCTGCTGGGGGAGAGCTGTTTGAAAGAATTTGTAATGCTGGCCGTTTCAGTGAAGATGAGGTCTACCTCCTTATCCACTCTCTCACTCATGGTCATATTCATTTTGGATTTGAATACACTCCTGCTTATGAAAGACTACTTTCCAAGCATATTACTGAAGAAAAACTACCGGGAGTGACAGACTCCCTAATGATGGATTTTAGGAGATTAGGATAATCAAAATTTGGTCCTAAACTTTTTCTAATCTTCATTTTACAGGCTAGATATTTTTTCCAGCAGCTAATTTCTGGTGTCAATTATTGCCATTCAATGGTAAAATCAAATGCAGATTGTGTTTGCCTCTAATGTCGTTTCCTTTTCAATAATAGAGTTCTCTATGGCTATCTAATTTGTTTTACTTTGCAGCAAATCTGTCACAGGGACCTAAAGCTAGAAAATACACTTTTAGATGGAAGCACAGCACCTCGCTTGAAGATATGCGACTTTGGTTACTCTAAGGTTTGTTGAAATGCAAAACTATTTGATCATTTGACATTGGCATCATCTATCTTCTTCTTCTTCTCTCTCTCTCTTTTTTTTGTTTGGCTGTATATTTCTAACCAGTTTGAATTTTATGTATAGTCATCCTTGCTGCATTCGAGACCAAAATCAACTGTTGGTACTCCGGCATATATAGCACCAGAAGTTCTTTCTCGAAGAGAGTATGATGGCAAGGTGCTTATGAACATCTAGTTCAGTGGGTTGTATCATAATGGTGAAAACTTAGCTACGTTCAATATCCAATAGTGCACTACAATAAGATTCTGAAATATTAAAATATATCATCATTTCATTTCTATTCAAATATCTACAGAATGTATGTCAAGATTCTTTTCGCCTTCTAAATTTGCAGAATACTCTCGTGAAGATCTCTTGCACTTTCAACCAAGAAATAGTGGATTACACACTATTTAGGCCTTATGCACGTTAGCAACACACTTGGTTGTTTCATGTCCGTCTATATTGAGCTATGACTTTCATAGATAATAAATTAGTAACCACGATAGAGTTTTGTTTTTCTAATAAATGGTAAGATACTTATTGGTAGGAGAATAATTAATGGATATCCATTCTTCTCAAATGCAGCAGCTATTTTTACTTATTTATTTCTAATTTTTTTTATTGAATTCCATCCTGTTTTTAGATGGCTGATGTGTGGTCATGTGGAGTAACTCTTTATGTCATGTTGGTTGGTGCATATCCTTTTGAGGATCAGGAGGATCCTAAAAATTTTAGGAAAACAATTCAGGTATATTACCTCCCTACCGTGCCATTTTTGAAACAAAAGTAATTCATCTTTTTTGATACTTTAAATTTTATTTGGCAGCGTATTATGGCTGTTCAGTACAAAATTCCAGACTATGTTCACATATCTCAGGATTGTCGACACCTTCTGTCTCGCATTTTTGTCCCTAATCCATCAAGGGTAATTTTCATTGATGAGTTTATTTGCTTTTCGTTCTTTCTTTCTTTCTTTCTTTATTTATTTATTTATTTCCTTAATATGAAAGCTAATTTGTTAATTTGTTTATCATGTTTATTCTTTCTTTACCCTCTTTAACCTGGATATTATTTTTGGATATCAGAGTTAGACATCCTCCACAATGAGAAGCTTTAAGAAGTATCTAGATGTGCAATGTCTATGCACTATATTTATCTTTTTAAGATATCGATACTGTAGATAGGATCTACATTTTTTTTTTTTAAAACTTATATTTATATATATATATATATTTTTTGTTTTTTGTTTTTTGTTTTGTTTTGTTTTTTTCTAAATAAGAAACTAGGAAAGGAAATATAATCACACAAAAGAAAAAAATAACAATCTAGAGCTAGTGGTAGAGAAAACCCCTCTCCTCAGCTCAACTTAAGGAAGGCTTCCAATGTGTAGTTTATACAGAATAATAGGTTTATCAAATGAAATCTAAGTGTATTTTCAATTGGTGGATGCAATGCAAGTTGCCAACTGTATGCAATATGCTTGTAGCAAGCTAGTTACTATCTGTAAGCTCATTTCATAGTTTTTTTCCCCTGCTGAAGTGATGTTTTAATTTGAGACATGGTCATCGAATATGTCACCATATGATCCACTAGTTCATATCAAAGTATGTTCTATGAATTTTTTTCCCTGCCTTGGGGTTGCCCTGTTTTCATGAAATTTATGAGACTGACCCTCAATGAAATTATAGTATGGGTAGATTAATATGAGTTGCAATAATAATAAATTCATCAAACTACATAACACATGCTCTGATAATTTTCTTGTCATAACAAAACCTAATGGGCCTTCAGATGGTTTCCATGGATAATCACAAAGGCTCTATCCCCCGTTTTTTTCCTATGGAAGAGTGGGGAGGGGGGTGGGTGGTTTGAGATACTAACAAAGGGTTGAGGGAGGTGCATTTAGAGTGTTCCATCTTCCATCAACTAGATAGTGTAAGACCCCTAGTTATGGAAATAGTAGGATTATTAGTGAATATCAGTATGGTTATTAGAAGGGGCATATTTGGAATAAAATAGTAAGTTGTTAGGGCTTTTAGTTAAAATAGGGGGAGTGGGATGGGAGCAAGGGATGAAGAATTTTGTGGGATTTCCTTAGTTGGGAATTTGGGAGAGTCTAGCCCTCTTTTCGGCTGGTTACCTTGTTACTTATTCTTATGATATTATAACATATGTCCTTATATTTTCATATATTTTCATATTTCAGTGTTCTTGAGTTTGTTGTGCGTTCTTATTAGGAGGTGTCCTAACAGATAGATGAAGAGTATCTTCTGAGTTGGAACCTATAGAAGATGTCTGCTAGTTTTATTTCGAGTTGACTCTGATAGCAGCTCTTCATACTCTAAGTAATATAGGTAAAGATTTGAATCGAGAAGAAGAAGGGTTGGATCCTTTAAGTTTCTGAGTTCATACCCTGTAGAAGATTTGTGCTAGTTTTATTTTAGGTGGAAAGGCCGACATTTATAAAGATTGGCAAGGACCCTTTCTAGTTTTGAATCCAAACAAATAGCGAAGAGGACAGTGGCAGAAACTCCCGTCAGGTGATTCAACAGGAAGAAAACTTCTATTCCTCTAAATGCTGCTGGTAGTGAAGACGTTGAAAAGTCACCTTTCTTGAAAGAAATAGCTTTTCCAAGGGAATGTGACTTGTATTATGCAAAGCTCAGTAAGAAGTCTTCAGGCGGTAAAGGCAGGCCTGGACATAGGGACTAGAAGAATCTCCTGACCGATTGGGTTCCATCATCCATGAACAACTTTCTTAAAGAATAGGAACAAGCAGGGTCCACAAGTTCCTCATGCTAGTTTCCTTCTTGAACATCAAAAACCTTGGAAATAGTAGAAGTCTTATCAACAGGCTGTATTTTTAAATTTGTAATATTTCCCTGGCCAGATACGGTTACCCTGTAAGAAGCATAGTTACAAGGTTGGGGCAGAAAATTGGCTAACTTGTTCTAGAGTGCTAAAAGGTAGAGTAGATTTCTTAGGTTCCTTAGAGCTATGGGCTTGGCAGGAGGGATTCTTGTAAGTGGAATGAGGAGCTGTGAAGGTGGTAGATGTTCGCTTTAATTATCAAGGTTGGAGGCTTAGGCATTGGCAACCTGAGATTACAAAATGAGGCATTATTAGCAAAATGGTCAAAGCAATTCTCCAAGGAAATTCATACTCTGTGGTATAGAACCATTGTGACTAGATATGACCTACACCCTTTTTAGTGGCTCTAAATGGTGGGTTGAAAGGCTCTTGTAAAAATCTTTGGATTGCTATTGCTTTAGGATTTCCTTTATTTTTTCAGTTTGTCAAATGGTCTGTCAGGGATGGGTTTGATGCCTATTTTTGGGAGGATTGGCCGTTGGGTGTTAAGCCGCTTTTTTGCATTAATTCCTGTATCTTTTATCATTTGTCTGACAAGATGTTGCACTCAATTGCCTCTATTTTGTCTCCCTCTGAGTTGCTTCCCTTGCCTTCTTTGGGTTTTTATTGTTCTCTGACGGACTGAGAGTCTTTGGAGTTGGTAGGGTTACTTTCTCTTATTTCGATCATATGGCTTTTTCAGAGAGAAGGGATTTGCGAGTTTGGGATCCTAATCCTATTGAGGCTTTCTCTTCTCGATCATTTTTCTCCATCTTTTGTTCTCCTCCTCCATTCAGGGGAGCTCGACTTTTTCACCTCCATGGAAGGTTAAAGTCCTAAGAAAGTGAAATTTTTTTGTTTGGAAGTCTTATATGGTAGAGTAAACACTCTGGGGATCTATTCAGCATACACACCCTTGGTTTTGTACTTGCAGTCGTGTCTTTTTTTGTACACAACAAGAGAATAATCTTAATATCTCTTGTGGGGTTGTCAGTTTTCTTTTTTGCTTACTCCCTCTAGAGTCAGTGCTTTAGTTTGTTTGCAGTTGCTGTGGTGCGTGATAGTGGTGGTGAGTCTTTGTTTGAGGGGTCAGTCTTTGTTTGAGGAGACTGTGATGAACTCACCGTTTTCTGGTATGGGGATGGTCTTGTGGCAGGCTTGTTCTTTTGTTAACTTTTGGGGAGTGTTGATTGAGAGAAACATAGTGGGGTGGAGTGGGGTGCAGAGGTATTTAAAGAACTTTGGGAGGGAGTGAGGTTTATTGCCTTTCTATGGGCGTTGGTTTTTCGGACTTTTGTAATTATTAGCTTAGTTTTATTCTTTTTGGACTAGAACATGTTCTTGTAGGTAGTTTAGAGTTTTTTTCTCAATGAAGAAAAAAATCAAGCTCTAGTAAGACTAGCTGTAGTTGGCTGATTCTCCAAAGTTTGCAGTTACCCCCATCCTAAAGGGAAGACTTTTGGGGGAAGTCCACCGTCACTACAAGCTGTCTTATAAAAGGGTGCGAGGAGACTTCATTGTAGTTTGCTGGATTTGAGATAAGTCTAATGTGGGAGAATAAAAACAGTGGTTGATAGGGGAGCTCTTCTTCCTTACATTACCCTCGGTAATTCTAGTTTTGTGTAGTCAAAATATGATAAATGAGCTTCTCATTCTGATTTTCTTAGTGGATAAATTTCAATTTTGAAGTTTCAGAGGAGTTGCATGTTTGGACGAAAATCACAGGGTCAGAGTTATTTGGATCTGTCGGAGGGAAAACATAATTTGATAAGTCGTCTGCTAAATTGGAAGGGCAATCCCAGATTATCGATTATATCAAAGGTATGCATTTCGTTGATAACAGTCAGAGATTTCTAGTGTAAGATGTTTAATGGAGTCCAGTAGGTAGTAGCTAGAAATTTGACTTGAAAGATTCTTTGAAAGAGATAGAAAATCAAGTCAAGAGGCATTTAGAGATTTGAGAATCATGAAATCTCCCGCCCCTGATGGTCTTGCAACTGAGATTCTTAAAAAAGGGTGGAAGATATACCTTTTCAGCCTTTTAGTTAAAATTGACCTAAGGCATTGTAACCTTGATCAAAAGATCGTTTGCTAAAAGAATCTATTCAAGGTGTTCAAATATATTTTCTTGTTCAAAGATTATATAATATAACAACAGCTGCAAAAGTGAGTGCCATAACTACGAGACATGACAATATTTGGCTATGATAAAATTTATTTGATTGACAAGTGGAATGAACATTGCTTTCAACCAGCTTGAAAGAGGAGGTTATCTGATTTGGAAGTTCGATAGTTGTGGATTTTTCTTTTTTTCACAATTAAGTTCCTTCTGTGAACTGCTGCATGTAGAAGACTAACTACTAAAGACAGACTCCAGACAGAAATCCACAGCTCCAAATGTCACCATAGATCTGGCTTAATTGTTGCATTCTGGTAGGGGCAATGAAACCCTTGACCATCATTTAATTCACTGAGGGCAAGCCAATAATCTTTCTTTGTGATAGGAGTGCTATTTGGAGAGAATTAGGAATATTATTAGAGTCATAAGGGTATATTAGTAATTTGGTAAAGAGTTTGTTGGGAGTGGTTTGTTATTAACAAAGGATGAAAGTAGGCAATTGTTTAGTGGCTTTAGCTTGAGTTAGAAGACTCCGGATTGGAAGGTCCAAGCACCTTGAATCACTTGCGAGTTATTGTATTCTTTTATCATTATTTATATTTATTTATGTATCATTATTATTATTTTTGTGGGAGCAGCCGAAGTTGAGTATTTCACTTGCATCTGGTGAAGACATTCAACTTTTCATAATTAGTCATTGTTTCGTTCATATTTCCAATCTTCTGTTTTCATATTGTTGTGTTCCAATTCCTTGCCAATAGCGACATTCCCCCTGACTTTGTTATACATTCCTCATTCCTTTTGGATATTGAGTACCTATGTATGGTTTAACAGAGAATTTCTTTAATGGAGATCAAGAATCACCCATGGTTCTTGAAGAACTTGCCAAGAGAACTGACTGAATCGGCTCAAGCAGCTTATTACAAGAGAGACAACCCGAGCTTCTCTCTCCAAAGCGTGGATGAAATTATGAAAATTGTTGGGGAGGCTAGAAACCCACCGCCATCATCAAGACCTGTCAAAGGTTTTGGATGGGCAACAGATGATGACGAAGAAAGCAATGGGGATGTCGATAGAGTCGATAGAGATATGGAAAAAGAGGAAGAAGAAGACGAGTATGATAAGAGAGTGAAAGAAGTCCATGCAAGTGGAGAATACTTGGTCAATTAGAAGTGCAGTTCTCCAATTACTATTCATTCAAGTTTGTGTGCTTAGATTATTGCGCATGTTTTTGTCGTCTTTGTGTGTATAGTCTGTTAATATTTATAATAGCACACTGCAGTCGTATTTTCGCAGACTTGAAGATCAGTCTTTCACATATAGTTTGTTGGTTTTTAGGGTCTGCTGTGCTTGTTAAGTCAATCATTTTTGTTTGTCACTCAAATGTATGATTGAAGAAGCTGCGTTATTAGCATATAACTCATAGTAGGTGGAAGGATTTTTGGTTTGTAAAACCTTGTGCTTACTACTCAATGACGATGAATGAAAGAGTAGTTACATTGGAATGTGATACAAGTTTGAAGCATCAAGTAACTGAAGTGAGAAGTCCACATCTTTCAACAGGTTTTACTCTTTCAATTTTCTACCAATTCAACGCCTTATTCTTAGTAGTACATTTTAAATAATTATGTAAATAATTTTGGAATAATTTGAAGATTCCCTTGTTCAGGACCTGGAAAAGTGATTCTGTTATTTCCTTGGAAGATTTTGTGGTTTCTTACCATTTTATTTTCTATAACATAAAAACAAACAAAAAAGTAGGGATGGAAAGGTGAATGGTAGATAATTTCTCTCTTTGTTAAGTACATTTTACCTGGTTTAAAAAATGGAAGCCAAATTTTAAAAACTAAAAATAGTAGCTTTTAGGTCCCGTTTGGTAACTATTTCATTTTTTGTTTTTGTTTTTGAAAATTAAGTCAATTTTCTCTCCATGTCTAACATTGATTTGCATCTCTCGTTAAGTACAATAATTGAATTATTTGCCAAGTTCTGAAAACAAAAACAAGTTTTTGAAACTGTTTTCAAATTTTGGCTTGGCTTTTCAAACCATTGGTAAAAAGTTGATAATAAAGGAATAAATTTGAAGGGGGAAGTAGTGTCTATAAACTTAATTTTCAAAAATAAAAACAAAAAACGAAATGGTTACAAATTAGGGCCTTAAAAATTTGTTTTTGTTTTTGGAATTTGGCTAAAAATTCAACCATTTTACTTGGGAAAGATACAAATCATTATAAAAATGAGAGGAAATAGACCTAATTTTCAAAAACCTGACCAAATGAGACTTTAATAACTAGATCAATATCTCAACATATTGAACTCCTCAAAGATCAGGTACCTTAGATACGTACTTGTTTCATTCATTCTAAATACTATTGTCCTATAGTACATAAAAGTGCAATTATAGGTCTATAGTGGAGTGACCAATAGTTATTTATGCATGAAAGTTAATTAATTAAATATTATAACCTGTAGGTCTATAAAGTCTGGTTGATTAACTTGGTTGAAACAAAATTTAAAACGTTAAAATTAATATTTAATATATTTGATATATTAAATGAAGAGAAGTCATATTTATTGTATTTAATACATTAAATATCAAAATAAAATTATTAATGTATTAAGATACATCATGGGCTCTTTTCACATATAGCAAAAAGAACCAAAATATTTACAAATATAGCGAAATTTCACTGTCTATCTACGATAGACTATTATTTGTATCTGCTATCATGACACTGATAGTAGTCTATCGCGGTCTATTATAGATAGATAGTGAAATTTTGTTATATTTGTAAATATTTTGATTTTTTTTCTAATATTTAAAAAGAGCCCGAAATTGTTTTAAATGACAAAACTGTTGAAATATTTACAAATATAGCAAAATTTTGTGTTCTATCTGTGATAGACTGTGATAGACATCTATCAATGTCTATCGCTAAAGTGATAGATGTCTATCTAGGTTTGACACTGATAGATGTCTATCTAGATCTATGGCGGTATATCACAGATAGAAAGTAAAATTTTGCTATATTTTTCAACATTTTTGTCGAAAACATCCCTTCAACTTAGAAATGCATGGTTGCCTAATAAGGTTTGGGTTTTCCTTAGATAAATATAAAATTAATTTATATTTAAATTTTAGTTAGTTTAAAATTTTGAATTTAATTTATCTTTATAAGTTTTTAATGAGATTGATGGCAAGGATTTTGCCATCGCTAGCAAATCCCCAATCAAATACATTTGATGGCAAGGAAGCGCGAGATGTGTCTCGATTTTTTCTAGTTATAGCAGTGAACAGGAGGAGTGGTGTTATGTGTACATAGAAAGGTTTGGGTTTTCCTTAGATAAATATAAAATTAATTTATATTTAAATTTTAGTTAGTTTAAAATTTTGAATTTAATTTATCTTTATAAGTTTTGAAGGAGATTGATGGCAAGGATTTTGCCATCGCTAGCAAATCTCCAATCAAATACATTTGATGGCAAGGAAGCGCGAGATGTGTCTCGATTTTTTCTAGTTATAGCAGTGAACAGGAGGAGTGGTGTTATGTGTAGCATAGAAATAAGTCGAATGAAATTAAAGGCATGAAAGTAAAGGAAAGCAGGTAGATGTAACATGAGATTGAAAACTCTAATCCTAGAAATAAGAAAGGGTCCCAATGTAATTTCAATCATCAAATTTTTTTAATTAAACATGCATTTGATTTATGGTTTACAACGATTTTCTTTACTCAATCAACCAACACTATAACCAAATCATTGGGTTTAACCAAGCTAGCACCCCAATTATCAATAGCATCCATATAGAATTAAGAATATTTACCTTAAGATTAAGGGTTTCATTGTGTGATTAATCAATTGGATAGCCTAATTGATTAACCAATTCATCTTTGAATCTAGGTTAAGCATGAAGTCTAAGGTCTGTGGTAGCCTATATTCCTTGTCCTGCATACAATCAACCTTTGCTACATAGTAATTAAGCTAGACGAAAAAGAAGGAACACGCAACCCATAAATAATAGCTAAAATATACATTCATGGGTAGGGGCATCAATCCATGCATAAATATACATCTAATTACCAACACGATCGAAATAACATAAAATAGATCCAATAAGTTCAAATAAAATGAATTCTCACAAAGTTACATTGGATCCTTGCTCCAAAGAACTAGAAAAACACTAACCTCTAGGATCCATAGACAGGATACACAAGAAGTCGAGAGCCTTCAATTAGAGGACACAACCCAAAAAAAAAAAAAAATGGAAATCCTAAGCTAAAAGATAAAAGAAGTATAAGAATATGGCGGGTGGCTGCATCTTCTCTTCCTCCTCCATCCTTTCTCACCTTGGACGCCTCGTTTGTCCTAAACAAAACGTAGGTTTTAAAATTTTTTTTGGAGTATGATAACACCTAAAATGTTTTATCTTGCTTCACTCAATTCGGTGTCAATCTCCTATTTTACATGTTTATTTTCTAATTTTACACGTATTGATCATAATTTAGTAGAACTAGCCTTTAGAGTAATTTTTGGGTTAATTTGTACTAATAAGAAGGCTTAAAAGCATTAGTAGGAGCAAAAGATTGAAAAGGAGGCTTTCAAGGCGAGTGCTGCGACACTGGACGGCGTTGCGACATGGTGCCAGAGACAGAAGCTTGTTGAAGTGGAGAGCATCGCAGTGCTCGGCGGCGCTACAGTTCGGTGCCTAGGACAGAATAGTGGGAATGAAGGAGCGTTGCGACCCAGCCCTGTTGTGTCGTGGTGCTACGTAACTTGACGGATCCTTGTGCGCATGTATAGATGCAGCAACGCTGGATGGCACTGCGGCATGGCATGAGGCCAAAAGGCATCAACGCTGTGACGCTCCCTCGATTTTTATAAAAAAAGAAACCCTGACTGTCAGTATTGTTCATCACAAAGTTTTCCAGATTCTACCTCTGTAAACTTTCCCTTTCTTTTGCGTTTTATCATTTTTACTCAATTGGAACATCTATCAACCATTATTGATCATTTTAACTATATAAACTCTTTCGAGGCAAGAATCATGTTCTTGATCTTGTTCGTTCCGAGCTGTAGGACAATGACGGTGGTCCTTGCCAGGCAGTCGTAAACAATCATTTGGGAAGCGCCTTATAAAGATCTTGGCATCTAAATCGAGAGAGCTGGGTATTCAAATCTAGCGTTGGGTATAACGCAAAGAAGAGAATGATGGTGCCCTTCAGTTGATGCACTTAGCTGTTGACTGTGCTGATTCAGGTTCTTCTAATGAAAGGAGACATGACGCTAACGAGCAGTTTAGAAATATTGTGTGGGAGTTCTGCCAATCGTTCTTTTTTTCTTTTCTGTTTTTTTTTTTTTTTTGGTTCGGTGGGTTGCAGGTGTTGCTCTGTGGTGTTTTGGTCTGGTTTAGTTTCTTTTAACTAAAAATCGAGGCAGATTTAGTCCATTCTCTATGAATACGATATGATATATTGTTTTTCTACCTTCTCAGTTATCTGGTGTGGTGTGTTTGTGACAGACTTGTGGTTGGTTGAAATGGATGGATGTTTTCTTTTCGGTGAATATGATTGTGGTTGTTATTTGTCTCTATTTTCCTGTTATTGTCAACTTTTGATTGAAGTGTGTTTGATCACTCTTAACAAATAATTGATGTAGGTTAGTGGCAAGCCGGGTCGAAAACAGGGAGCAATATGAATCCCACAATTGGACAGTTTTCAATTCAAATAACCGGGGGGTTTTGTGAAATAGTTGATTGCAAGAGAAATTAAATTTCATAAAAATAAAATGTGGAGGTAAAATGAGTAAAATTCAATTGAGAAAGCTCTAGCTTGGGTTGGACGAGATTTTCTTTATTCGATGTTCTTGTTTATTGGATTGTCATTACTAAATTCGTTATACTTGGCACCTAATCAATTTAATTGGAAAGACCAAAATTAAATTGTCCTAGGCACTACTATTTTTCAAGCATTATATGTGGATGATTCAGTTACCGTTCGTCCAAGACACCTCTATCTGCAGTAAGTTCTTGCTGTAGTTCAAGCCATTGTCTGCCGCAGTTCGTCCAAGCCTCCGTCTATAGTCACCTTGAATGAGCAACAGAGGAAGTCGATCGAAGTTGCCATCACACTGTGTTAAAGTCGCGCGCGAGAGGGTTAGGGTTTGACTGATCTGTTAGTGAGATATAACAAGTATATTTAATTGTTTTAAGTGTTTAACCAAAAACGACGTCATTTTGGGTAACTTCTTTTACCAAAACGTTGTCGTTTTAAAATAAAAAAACGAAACATTCGTGCGTGCAAAGTCTTGATTTTTTTTTTTTTTTGTTGAGTTAGATGTCAGTTTTGAATAAACATCTTAACTAAAAATACGCGCGCAAAATTTCCTGGTTTCTTTATAGGTTTAGATGGCAGTTTTGAATTGCCATCTTCACTATGCTTACGATGATGGGTTTTCCCCGTCATCTTTTATAAAATTCCCTTTAAGCCTAAAATTTCTTTGAAAATAGGCGCCTTTTTCCAAAACCGACATCATAGAGTTGATCTATCATCATTTATAAATTGCTAACTAAAATTTAAAGCCAAAATTATTGTAGTGATTATTGTAAGCCCTACTTCTATCATTGGGTTATGGCAAGCTAAGTGGGCAGCTGAGGGCCTTTGGCTTGAGTGAGTGTGAGTGTGGCCTAGAAGGGTTCGCTAGGAGGTAGCTGAGCCCAAGCATGAAGGTTGCTACGTTGGGTAAGCTTGGCTATGCGTTTGAGGTTAGTAGGAAGGTTGGTGCGTTTGCAAGCTCGGCTATGCGTTAGTTGAGGTTAGTAAGGGGGTTGTGTTGGGAAGCTATGCATCCCAGAAGGCCTATGGGGCTGACGTATGGTGCTTGCATCCAAGCAAGTCGGCCAAGGGGGCTATGAGCAATGGTAACCGAGAAAGGAAGCCAAGTAACCTCAAAAGGATGTGTGAAGAAAGCCTTGATGTGTCCACCATTCCTTCTTGATTAAGCAAAGCCTAGACTTAAGTGTTAAGCAAGCTAGATTAGGTGTCAAATTGAGATTAAGTGTGGCTAGGCATGTGTGCAAGCATGAGGTGGCAAGCTGGGAATTTGCATGCAAAAATCTGGAAAGTCTATAAATAGAAGGGTTTGGTAGAAGAGGTTAGTGTGTGCAAATTACTCGTGCAATTTGTGATTTTCTTAGACCTAATTGTCCTAAATTGAGTTTAGTTTTACTGAGAGGGCTGTCAGAAGGAAACTCCATGAGAAAAGACTCGGATTTTATCAAAAACCTGAGCTTGCTCTGGCTATCAGGTAAACTGGAGCAGACCACGAAGTTTTAGAGATCTTTGACGGTAGAGAAAGAATTAGAAGCTGAAATTTTGAGGTAAGTTTGTTAAAATATTTATCTAGAAGTTTGTAAGAAGAAGGAAACTCTAATTCTTGCTAAAAATATCACTAACAGCTAGAAGTGAAGCCAGTGGGTTGAGGCTATTGGGTGAGTTTTGGAGTGGCTGTGCATGCAGTAAGGCTGGGCTATGGCCGAAGGAGAGAATTCATTTGAGGTTATTTTGACAAGTTTTAGATGCCTAGGAGGCGGGCTGACACGCCACAGGCCATGCAAGTGTGCATGCTGATGGGTAGGATGCGTTGGTGTTGTGTGTAGGGCGTAGGGGCGTGGTAGGTGTTGCTGGTGTGCGGAGGGCGACGCTGTGTGCGCTCAAGTGTTGAGCGAGACGCATCTCGCTAACCTCGCAAGGAAGCGCTACGCAAGCAACATAGAGCTCGCGCGCCCTACCTGTTTTGAGGTTATTTCGGTGGTTGGTGTGCGGGGATTGCCGCCCATGAGGGGTAGTGTATGCAACGCAGCAGTTGAGCGTGTGGGCAGCATGCTGTGTGAGGTTTGCCTCTCATTTGAGGTTATTTTCGGCTGAGTGAGTGTGTTACAAAGCTATTGGACATTTTGGCTAATTTTTGCTTGTCGGTAAGCCATTTTTAGCTAAAATAACTTGAGATGAACTATGAAGAGAATTTTAAGAAATTTTGACAAAGGAATTATTTATTCCAGGCTGGGAAGAGCTAGGGGAAGCATATAACCCATTAAGAGCTCAAGACAAGTTGTGAGTGACATAAATTCGTTTTAAATGATTTGTACTCACAATATTTGTAAATGTTTGGTTTATTCTGAAATTATGAGATTTCTGGCATGTGTTGAATTTGATAAGCATGTATTTCTTCAATATGATTTTAAAAAAGCTTTTACATAGTTTTGAGCTCGATGCTCTGGAATGTTGGAACTTGTGAAAAAACATGCTGTTTGAAAATATTCTAGAAATTCTGAGAAATTGTTTAAACTCATGCTTTTGGATGATTTAGCATGCTTTTATTTAAAAATGGTCCTCGATGCCGAAGTATTGGGAGAATGCATCTGGCAGCCTGAATATGATCTCCACTACCGAAGAACTAGGAGAAGGCATCTAAGTAGCCTGAATTGGTCCCTAATGCCATGGACCTAATGAAGGCATATGAGCAGCAGAATATGATCTCCAATGTCGAAGAACTGGGAGAAGGCATCTGGCCAGTCTGTGCCGATGGACTTGGTGAAGACATTTGGATAGCTTGAATATGGTCTCCAATGCTGAAGTACTGGAAGAAGGCATTTGGACAGCCTGAATATGGTCCCCAATACCGAAGAACTGGGAGAAGGCATATGAGCAGCCTGAATTGGTCCCCAATGCCGATGGACTTGATAAAGACATATGGGCAGCCTGAATTATAATTCCTATGTGCACATAGAGGGAGATCCGATGCTGTGATATTGAGATTATTCGACATTGGATATGATGAGGTTGTTTTCGACGTTGAGCAGCGTAGAGATGACTCCACCTCAACTAAGGAAAATCTTTTAAGCATATACAAATGTTTGAAGCTTTCAATGCTTTACTACTTGAATGACGAGCATGATTTCATTAAGCTTTTAAGCCAAAAATAGTTTTTCAAAACTTGTTACTCATGGGCTATTTAGCTCCTACTTTCAAATGTTTTTCTACTTTTCAGGTAGCAAGCGAAATCGGGATGCTTAGCCTATTCATCAAATTCGTCTGGATCTGCTGTTTAGTTTGAGCTTTTTAAATATTTTGTACTTAGACCTAGCATTGTACATATTGGGATCTAAGAGATGGTGTTGTGTTTAAAACTTTGTTGTTGATTTTATAAAGGTTTATTTTGAGATTATCATTTGTGGCCTAGATGTAAGTTATACTTTTATGCTTGGTTGAGTTATGCTTGGAAGTTGAGTGACAGTAGATGTCACACCCCCTCCCAGATTTCCTTCCTAACTTAGGAGTAGGTGCAACCTACACACATGCATGTCATCTTATATCTTAAAACACAATTCAATACCAGATCAAATGTGCAAAACTTTATACTGGTGAAACATTATAAGGTAAACATAAGTTTTACATAAGGTTTCTCAGCTCATAATTTATCATAAATGTGTATTTGTTCAGCATACAGTACAAAACCCACACTCGTTATGCCACAAGGATCATATATGTCAAAACATGTACTTAGACTGAGTGTTTGCAACTATCCCAGAGAACTAAAATCAAGTAAGCCCAGACGAGGATCTTCTGTAGGATAGGCGTCCCGGACACGCTCGCTACCTAAAACAAACAACAATAAACAAGAAAGCGTGAGCTTAAAACCCAGTGAGTGACTAAATTATCAATTACAATTTAATCCTTGAGTTAATGCTGATCATAAAACTACTATATATCTTATTAGTACAAATTACTGGGTCACTCATGCCATTTAACAAGATAACATAAATATCTTTCTAAGAAGCAGTGGAGCAAAGCTCAATGCTATTAACCTCATAATTCAATTTCTATTATTCATATGTTCATATGCCTTCACATTTCGTCCCTCGGGAAGTGCTTTCTCATATTGTCCTTCAGCACTGAGTTTCATTAATAATTCACTGCTCAAATGCCTTCACTCATGGTCCTTCAGCACTGAGCCGTCATGTACTGGTTTCCATATGCCTTCTCACAAGGTCCTTCAGTATTAGAAACTATCTCAATCAATTTCTCAAGTGCCTTCACTCATGGTCCCTCAGCACTATGTATCATATATCATATCCCCATAGGCCTTCACACATGGTCCTTCGGCCGTGGTTTGCATTTAGGTAACACACATACAGGAGTTCATATATTATCCTCATTTTCACTTGCGCAATATTAAAGATAATCCTTTGATAAATTAGAAAGTCACTCCCGATTTGTCTTAGGCCCCGAGCGGATTATATGCTTTCCCGAGCTCTTCTTTGCCTGTAAAAACACATTTCTCACATTAGGTTTCCTTTGAACTCCTTTTTCATAATCATTACGTATGTATATTAATAACTAGCGATACTCTATGTCACTAGCGAGACTACCAGCGAAATCCACACTACTGGGTACTGCACTAGCGAAACTGGAGTGAACTAGACTAGCGATATCACCTTCAGAGCGATACCTAGCGAGACTTCAGTGAGAGTTGTGAGACATAGAGCTCTTTGCATTTATCAGCGACACTCGTTCCGCTGCTCACTCTCCAGCTCCTTAGCGATACTACTGTCTAGCGACACTTGATATCACGGTTTCCTTCCTTCCCTTCTAACTCTTTCTTTATCCTGCTAAAAACCATGTTACAGCAAAAATCAGAACTTCCCTTCTTCTACAATCTTGTAAAGTAATGAGTTTCCTAGCTTACCTCAAAATTTCAGACCATGACTCGTCTTCGTTTGAGAATTATTCCCAAATAACTTCGGCTGTCTTGATTTGCTTAGCAATTCAACTCTGCGTACTTCCTCCTAGAGATTAACACATTTTTGCTCGGATTTAGCTTAAACATTCTTCATGGAAGTTGCTAAGAATTGACTCAACTTACTAACCTCAGAATTTCAATTCTAGTTTCAACGTCCTCAGTTCACTCTCCTTCAAATACCTATTGGTGCCCAGATTTATCAGCAACAATCATGCTTTTGGGTCCAGCTTCAAAATCATCATGAAAATAATCTGATTTCTACCTCAATTTGATATAAGCACCTTCTTCTACCTCTCCTCGTTGTTCGTCTGTGAAATGAAGTTAATCTGAGTTCGAAAATATATCCAAAAAGGCTTAATTATTTGATGCACTCCTTTATATGTCAATATAAATCACCGACTTACCAGCTCTAACATCATCTTCCTTCTTGAATTAGCCAACGCAACCTTCCACGCATGGCTTCAGCAACGCATAGTCTCAACTTACTATGCCACTGATTGCCCAATGTCGATTAGCCGATTACCGCATGGCCCTCTCGGCCACTTTTCTATGCCCGACGCATACCATCCTTCAACGCATAGGCCTTTTCAATGCATAGCAATGCCAACTTCTAGCACTTAGTAGCATTCAACACGTACTTCTATTAACGCATATTGTACCATTCTTCCTTCACATCAACTTCCACGCCGAGCTGTCTTCTTCGACGCATGCCTACCAGCGGCCACTCTTGTCAAGCTTTAGACATACCCTCAACGCATGGTCACCCATCACACTGGCCAACACTTAACCATTTTTACTCTCCCACAACTTGGCCAATTTTCTTTACTCGCCTGCCCTATAATTTCTTCTTACTTACATTCTCTCAATAACAAGTACGAGGCTTACAGTAGATGTCTTGAAGAGTCGATGTTTGATGTAAGTTATACTTTTCGGGTTAGGAGGGTAACTCGGGAGGAGGTGTGACAATTATCCACTTATATGTCAATGACATAGTGTTCAAATCTCATGAAATAACCTTGGATTTTTACGATAATGGATTACTCATGTCACACCTTCTCCCAAGTTTCGATCTTAACCTAGGAAAAGATGTGAGGACAGCAGACATCGACCCTCTTACGACATCTACTGTCAACCTGTACAATCCTCAAATCAATACCAAGCACTTAATAAACAGTTTGTAATTCTTAGTGAAACATCAATCTCATGACTCAAGATAAGTTAACATACATTTACAGACTTTCATTAATCAACTTAAAAGCAACACAAACACATGTTCACAGACCATCACATCTCCAAATCTCTAATATACAGTGTTGAGTCTGAAGAACAAATATTTACAGAATATACAAACTAGTAGCAAGCCCAGACGAGTTTGTTGTGTAGGCTAAGCACCCCAGTTTCGTTCGCTACCTGAAAAAAAGAAAAATGGAAACCATGAGCTAGGTTGCCTAGTGAATGACAAGTTTGGAAATCCATACTTAACTCAAGTATTCAACAAAGTCATGCTCGAAAACCAGTGGTAAAACAGTCACCAGCTCATCAACAAAAACTCATAAAAATAGCTTATGCATGAAAGATTTCCTTAGTTGAAGGGGAGCAAAACTCAACGCAACTTAACATTGGAAACAACCTTAGTTGGGGTCGAGTAATCTCGACACACCCAACATCGAATAACCTTAGCTGTGTGGAGTAATCTCAACACAACAACGTCTTAACACAACAGTGATCTCAATATCATGCTTAATCATTAAAGCCTTGTAAAATCATATTAAATAACTCAAGCTTTTCATGCTCAACTCGTGCTAGAGAAAATAATGCTTTTAAAATAAATCGAGCATACAAAAAATATTGAGAAAAGCTCATATTATAAGCTTGTTCTAGCATTTCTCAGCCTAAAATAATTTAATTCCTTTTGTTAGGTTCCTTAAGATTCCCATCAATGCATGTCAAATAGATCTTTATCATTGAAGTTTAACTTACTAGCGAGACTAAGCAACTAGCGAGACCAAGCAAAACTAACGAGATTTATGAGGCTAAAGTGACGAGCGAGACCAGTAAGATCAGTGAGACGAGCGAGACTAGCAAGACTAGCGAGAACAATGAGACCAACGAGACTAGCGAGATCTATGAGATAAATGTAGTTTGCGAGACTTAGCGAGACTAGAGAGACATGTCTTGTTCCACACTCGCAATGTCGCTATATGCTTACCAGCGAGACTTGTCTTGCCAAGCTTCACTCGTTAGCCTCAAGGATACTATCTTTACTTCCAGCTGCCAAACCTAATATTACCAGCCCAAATTAGATTTTATGTCCTCTTACAAACTTGTAGATAATTGTGTTAACTAGCTTACCTTCAAATTTTAGGGTCTAATTTCTCTTCGTTCGACAAATAACTCAAAAGTCCTCGGGAAATTGCTATTTCTAACCCAAAATGTTTTTGATGGGACAAAACTAACATCTTTTTTAAAAACTTCTTTCTCTAACCCATTTTTCAACTTTTCAGAATTTTAGAGATAGGTCCCATATGGTGAAATGGCGTGAATACCCCAAAAACCATCTTCCACAACACTCAAACCACATCTTCTTCCTTAAGACCCTCTTCTTCACTAGAGTCAATTTTTTTTTTTTTTACAGTAATCTCTAATTTTTGTCATTTGTGGTAAAACCCATCCTATGTGATCTGATATTCTAGAAATAAACACATAAATAACTTCTTTGAAACATTCATTTCTGGAGATTTAGGTTTTCAAATAATTCAGAAAAGAAAATCCTAAATTTTCAAGTAGAGGAGGTCTAATATGTGTAGGAAATGTCCGAAATCAGAAAGAAAAAGAATTTGGTAGTTTTTTGCTCGCTGTCATTTTTCTCGTAAGTTCATGTTTCCCGTAAGTTGAAGGAGTTGACGGGAAAAGTGACAGAATGCCCAAATACACACCAACTTTCAGGAAATTTGGGCATTTTGTGATATTTCCTGTAAGGTACCTAACAATATCTTACTGAAAAAGTCACAGAATGTCCAAATTTCTCGAAAGTTGGTGTAACACCCCCTCCCAGACTACCCTTACTACTCGGGAAGTGAGTGTGAACCAGCACACATCTGTATTCCAAAGTAACTAGAGAACAATCAACTTTCGTTCATGCAATCTTATTTATATGCCATATTATTCCATAAACTAACCCAACTCTTCAAGATGAGTGTTCTCTATATACATTCAGAAACAAAACCCCTACAATCCTAAGGAACATGTTTGACAAAATAAAGCATTTACATATACGGGGTATTTACAACTATGCCAAGGACTGGTCCAAAATAAACCCAAACGAGGATCTTCTGTAGGCTAGGCGTCTCGGACACGCTCGCTACCTGAAACAAACAAACAAAAAAAACGCGTGAGCCTAATGCCCAGTGAGTGATAAACTTAAATTTTCCTAATTATTATTACACTACTTGAATATGAATTGGCATGAAGCATCAAAACATCACATGTGTATATAACTAATAATTCAAGCTAACTCATGCTATAGAACACTAGTAGTACAATTATTCTTTCTTAGCTGTGGGGGAGCGATGCTCTACGCACACAACTTCGTGTACCAGTTCTCATCACATCCATATACGGATACTTCCACACTCCTTCCCTCTATATATAATCCCTCAAATGCCTTCACATACTGTCCCTCAGTATTGAGTTTTATTAGAACGGAGTTCTCATGTGCCTTCGCATTTAATTCCCTCAGCACTGGGTTCCCTCTCAATATACTGCTCAAGTACCTTCACCTGTGATCCCTCAGAACTGAGCTATTACATGCATTGGATTTCCGCATGCCTTCACACATTGTCCCTGAGCATTGGAATCCACATCAACCAACTATTCAAGTGCCTTCACACATGGTCCCTCAGCACTGAATATCATATACATTCTTTAATTCTTAAAGTACAACACAATCATTCCATAACTACTCCATATGACAGATTTCACATACCCATTATTATTAAAACTGGCTAAGAGTATTTGATATATTAACAAGTAATCACTCACAACTTGTCTTGGCTTTGAGTGGATTATACACCTTCCCGAGCTCTTCCTGGCCTGTAAATACACATTTCTCGCGTTAGGTTTTTCTTTAAACTTCCTTTCTATACCTATTTAGTATACATAATTAAACTCTATACTCGTCTCATCACTGAACTCTCTTTTTCCCAAGACATTTACAATTAGCGACACTCCATATCTCTTGGCTAGTTTACCAGCGAAACCACACTTTAGGACACTATACTAGCGATACCGGATTGAACGAGACTAGCGAGATTACCTGAGGAGCGATACCCAGCGAGACTTCAGCGAGAGTTGTGAGACGCAAAATCCCTTTTGCGTTACTAGCGACACTCGCTTCGCTGCCCAGTCTCCTGCTCTTTCAGTGATACTACTGTCGTAGTGACACAATTTTCCTTCTTTTCTTCTACTTCTTCCTTTAACTTGCTAAACATCATAGTCTAGCCAAATTCAGAACTTCCTTTCTTCTATAGCTTGTAAAAACCTAAATCTTTTATCTTACCTCAAAATCTCATGAGGAAAGTCTTCTTCGTTTGAGAGATATTCTTAAGCAACCCTGAGTTGCTCCTAATCATCCTGCAACTCAGCTCCAGTCTCTTCTACCTGGAGTTTAACACACATTTACTCAAATTCGGCTCGTGTATCCTTCATGAAAATTGCTAGAAATCAAGTTAACTTACTAACCTCAAAATTTCGACCCTAACCACAGCTTCCACAGTTTGTTCTTCCCCCAGCACCGAGTGATACTCAGATTAAGTAACACTAGCTGAATTCCCCGCTCCAGCTCAAGTTTCCTCCATAAAATCGACGAGAATTCCACATCAAACTAACATAAACACCTTCTTCCACCTTCCTTCGTTGTTTAGCTTTTAAATGGGATCAACTCAAGCTCTGAAACATAATCAAAATAATTGAATACTCAGTCTGCCTATATATATATCACCGACTTAATCTCCATTTCATCTCTATATATTGATCTCATCAACGCATACCTTCTATGCTTGGCTTCAGCAGCGCATAGCCTCGGTTTTGTGGGTCACAATTTCCCGATGCCCCATCACTGGATAGCCGACGAACACATGGTAGTGTTCAACGCATTGTGGCTTCCGACGCAGAGTGGCCTTTAACGCCTAATGGCCTTCCTTCACATCTGCGTCCACACCAACATACTTTCACCAACGCATAGTGCTACCAACTCATGGCCAATACTTAGCCATTTTGCTCCCACACAACCCGGCCAACTTTTCCTACTTAGCGCCCAACTCTTAGTCTCTTCTTAACTTGCCTTCTTACAAGGTCAAGTACGAGGCTTACAGTTGGCGTGTATTTTGGCTTTCTGTGAATATCATCTTGCTAGTCTCGCTCTCGCTGGTTGTGCTCTTGCTCGTGGGTCTTGCTCTCGCTAGTCTTGCTCTCTCTGGTATGCTTTCGTCTCTATGGTATCATCGCTCTCGCTCTAGTATCATGAGCAACACTCGACGATAACATAAAGACGAAAGGAGACCAGCGAGAGCGAGAGCAAGACCAACAAAAACAAGAGCGAGTCCAACGAGAACGAGACTAGCGAGACGATATTCACATAAAGCCAAAATACACGCCAACTTTCGGGAAATCTGGGCATTCTGTGACTTTTTCCATAAGATATTGTTAGAAACCTTATAAGAAAAGTCACAAAATGCACAAATTTCCAGAAAGTTGGCGTGTATTTCGGCATTCTGTCACTTTTTCTGCCAACTCCTTCAACTTACGAGAAACATGAGCTTATGGGAAAAATGACAGTGGGCAAAAAACGCATACCAAATTCTTTTTCTTTTTTTTTTTTCTAACTTCAGACAATTCCTACACATATTAGACCTCCTCTACCTGAAAATTTTGGATTTTCTTTTCCATTTTTTATCGTCAACTATTTGAAAACCTAAATTTCCAGAAATCAGCATTTCAAAGAAGTTCTTTGTCAGTTTATTTCCAAAAAATCAAGTCACATAGGATAGATTTTACCACAAATGACGGAAATTAGAAAGTATTGTAAAAAAATGGACTCTAGCGAAGAAGATGGTCTCAGGGAAGTCAATGCGGTTTGAGTCTTGAGGAAGATGGTTTTTGGGGGTATTCACACCATTTCACCATGTGGGACCCATCTCTAAAATTCTGAAAAGTTGAAGAAAGGGTTAGCAAAAGAAGTTTTTAAAAAAGCGGTTAGTTTTGTCCCATAAAAAACTTTTTGGGTTAGAAATAGCAATTTCCCAAATTCCTCCACCCTACTCCAAACTACTTGAAACACCAAACCAATCACTTCTACCTACAATTTCACTTGTTTTTCTTCATATTTAACTCAGACATCCTTCCAAAAGTTGTTAAGAAATGAGTTAGCTTACTAACCTCAAAATCTCAGCTCCATATTCATTCTATACAGCAAGATATCCTTCGAACATCACAACCTCTACAGATTTGTGCAAATTCCAGACCAGCTTCAATTCATCTTCGAGTTTCACCAAGTTTTTCTTCAAAATTCTACTGCCATCATCCTAAATCTTCTCCTTCCTCTCCCTTTCAATGCCTAGCTGAAGAACCGTAAATCGGTTTAGGTTTTGGAGGAGATGGAAGGTCGGCAAAGCAATGGATAAAATGATTTCCTTTCACAATTTTCATCTCCCCACTGACTCATTCTCCACTTTCCTTTCTTTCCTTTTTTTTTTTTAAATTAATCCATAAACTTAATTTCAGTTTATAACTTCTCAATTAATTAACAACAACAACAACAACAACAACAACAACAACAACAACAACAATAATAATGATAGTCATCATCCTTAATAGCATCTTTCAACCTTGGTCTAAATGGTGATAACCCTCTTCAGTCTTTTACATTCAAATTAGCTTGTCAAAATAAATCTCAAGCTCGGTATATCTCATGTAAGACCCTAACTCAGAATTCTTAAGATGGCTAGTAAAAGAAGAAGTAAGAAAAGAAGTAAGACTAGTTGAACGCCTAATATTAGGAAAACAATGGATATTCCACTAAGAGTAAGAATGAAGGATTGAAAGCATAGTTTGGAGATTAGTCAAAATTTAGATGTATTCTTGAGCATAGTTTGGTTAACGCATAGATGTAAGCGTTAAAGCGTGGTACCTTAATTTGGAGGGAATTTGATACTGAATTTTAAAAAGGGAAACAAGAATTAGGAAAAAGAGGAAATGCATGGCTCATACTTAGTCTTGGAAATTAACAAGTTATGGAAATTAACAAATTATGGGATTAGCTTTGGAGGGCATTAAGTTAGAAAGAAAAGAGAAGCCGAGGAACCTTAAGGCGTGAGCAGCATGCGTTGAAGGTTTATTATACGTTAGTAAGGATTTTGGTGTTGATAAAGAAGTTTATGCTCAAAGACCAGGACATTTAGTGTTTAAGGTGACTATGATCAAAGGGTATGTGTTGAGGGGTGGCTACCAGCTATGCGTCGAGGAGCCCAATTCCATGGTAAATGGAAACATAACTTTGATTTTGGGTAAACGCATAGGTTGTAACTCAGTTTAAAGGGTAGGAAGTTGGACGCATGGTACGATGCGGTAAGGTACAAACACATAGTAGTATGTGTTTGAGACATTACGGTGTAGAAACGAGTTCAAAGGTATTATGGCCAGGAGTAAAGGAAGTAAATAATGAAGCTAAAACCCTAAAGGAAATTCAGTGGATGCATAGGGGCAATATGATTGAATGAATAGTTGTATATTAGAATATGTTGGGCATATGAGATAAGCTTATAAAGGCTAAGTGGCTTCATATAAACCTAACACCTTATAAGCAAAAGGTGTTAAAAGGCATGTTAAGTGTTTCATGCAAGGTGACGCTTGGATAAAGGCATGATTGGTTAAACATGCAGCTTGACATGTGGCAAGCAAATGGCAAAAAGGGAGGAGAAGTAGTATAAATGGGACCTTGAGGAAAAATGAGCGACTGATGATGCCGAAGTAAGAATTCTTGAGAGAAAGGAGGAATCCTTACGTCTGTAGTAGAAGTCTACGGTCAATAAAGAAGATATTCTGGACAACTTAACTATACCTTATGTTAAAGAAGTTGTCTTGCGTCTAAAAAGGTCAGCCTTGCGTTTAAGTTTCAAGGTGAACGATGCGTCCAAGTGGGACTTTGTGTGGTCGATGCATCCAAAAGAGAAGTAAATAAGAGATGGGATGCACCTTGCGTTAGCTATCAACCTTGCATCCAAGGGCAGGGTTGCGACCAATCGAGCTGCCAGAGAAATATAAAGCATTGCGTTCCAGAGTTAGAACACTGCATCCAAGAAGCTCGGAAAAGGGAAATAGCGGGATAGAGGAGAAACCATCCTTAAAGTGTTCTATGAGTGACACCTTTCTTTCTTTAAAAATGTTATTCTGATTTTATTCTGAGCTATGATTTGATGAAAAGTGTTTATTTGAATATATAGTTCACAAGGCATGTCTTATCAGTTTTCTATAAGTTGTTGAAAAGCATGTTGTGAGATGTGGTTTATCGAAAAATATTTTATTTTCATGAAAGGTTTCATATGAACTAATTATGTGAAATGGTGATTTCTAAAATGTTTTAGAGGAGGCTCAATGCTGAGGGACATGAGAAGGCATGTGAGTTTCCTGGGACCAAATACTGATGGACATGGAGAAGGTACTTGGGCAACCCACCATGTTCCTATGTGCACATAGAGGTTGATACTGCTGGTGCGTTGAGTCTTGCTCCGCATCGAGTTAGGAATGATTTCGACATTGGGTGTGTTGAGTTTTGCTCCAGGGAAATTGTTGAGAACAAACTGATTTTATGTACAACTACTCTGAAGTGAATTTATGCGATTTGATTAAAAATTGAACGTATGATTTTATAGAAATGATGATTTGAACTAAATATGTTGTGATATAATGATGATAACATGCCTGCTTTTGAAATAAAGATAGTTTTCACAAAATCTGTCACTCACTGGGCATTTAACTCATCTTTTATATGTTTTCCATTTTCCAAGTAGCATGACAATTCTCGTTGCTGATCGAAGTCGAGGTTTGTCAAAGTTAATGGTATTGCCGTCCTAGGAAATGCGGTTAAACGGGCTAAAAGGAAGTTTGACAGTGGAAGTCGATAATAGGATCGATGATTGCTGTCGTCACACTTCGTCTCGGACTAAAGGAGGGTAGTTCGGGAAGGGGTGTGACATCTCATAAGGATTTAGGATTAGACTTACCAAAAGAATTCTTGGCTAAATCTACAAGTCTACCTTCCTTGGCTTCTCCTCCACTCCTCCTTTCAATCTAAAAAAGGAAATTTGTATAAGTCCACAACAATAATACAACACTTTGGTTAAGTTCTTCGAAATGAAAGTAGAATTTACAACTCATTATTGCATAATTAAAATAATCAACTATTATGTCAAATAACTAATTAACTACGAGACTTTAGGTCATATATCCCAACAATAGCCCTAGTAATTGATTCAATAAGCTTACCATTTTCAGGATTTGACCAAATAAGGAGCTTGGAATGTAATTTTACAAGATGAATTTCACTCCTTCCTAAATAGGATGACTAATTTCCTTAAGTGCTTATTTTCATACTTGAACAATGAGGCCCCACCCTTTCGGGTGAGAGGGACTTGGGTTATTATTGAATCATAGACATATTGTTCATGAAAAGGTCAATGGTACTTAAGGTGCAAGATGTAATTATAGGGGTAAAACAAACATTTGATCAAGTTGTAATTACGAACAACTTGTGAATGATCGATTTGTTTGTAATAATTTTGTGCATGGACATAACATATCTTACGATGTAACAACGTGACCCTTACATAACATGGTCCAACCGCTATGACATTTGTAACAACCTGACTTTTCTAAAACAAACCTTAGGCGTTACTATGAATGCAAGGTTTAGAAAACATAAATTTATCTAAAGTTAAAGTTAAAACTAGAATAAAAAAAAATCGGCAAATGCTTTATTGAAAGAGGTAACATTTTAGTTTTCCTAGGATCCCTTAAACAACAAATTCAAAACAAGAAAGGAATTTCAAAACTAAACGTTTTACTAGACAAAAATCACAAAGCAAAAGCTCGGCTCAAAACGTTCTCGACTTATGCAGTAACATCCTATTATCAGTCTCGCAGTCCTTGCCTTACTTAAGAAAAAGGAAAATGGAAAGGGTGAGTATTATAAAAATAATCAGTAAGTGAACCCCCCACAATGCTTGCCATACATAAATGTGTCACACAGTCAAACAGATGTGTATGGTCCACAATACCCAAACGTGTCACACAATCAAACAAATGGATATGGCACTCGCACAAGAAACAAAACATGAGCCTAGGTGCTGAGACACACATGTCACATAGTCGTTATATGTTCAATACGTTGGCACCAAATAGCTCATGAGTTATGACACGAGTCACACAGATATATCACATATTTATGTATATATAACTCACTGCAACTCCCAAGATATGTTATGTGGTCACATAGACACATTACACAGATGGTGTGTACATATCGCATAGCTTTAGGCCTGTGTCATGCACAAATGCATCACATAGTCGGATAGATGTGCATGACACACTTACCAACTCACAAAATTGACTTTGTTGGTGACTGTGACCAGCGACGAGCAATGGCAATTATTTATTCTCAAATATTAACTTATATTTCACAATATTTTTATTGATTGAACTCTGAACTATGTCTTGATTTGTATTTTAACTTTTTTCTTCCATGGTAATCAATTTACAAACTTATTTTATTAAAAAAGGGACTAACATGACACTAAACATTTCATTTGCGTAACATAAAACAACAAAAACATATTGAATAGATTTTGGCCTTCAGAGATTTGTTAGACACAAAAGATTTAAGAACTAAACTTGTAATTTTTATATAGGTCAAAATAAATATTAAAGTATATTTTAAGCTATCAATAATTTTGGAGTGAGAACAACTTTAACCCAACTTTCTTTTTTCAAGTACAGAGGAATAATGGACACACTGGCAACAATATCCTATACTTAGTCATAACAAACTACTATACTTAACCATTTTTAACTTTCAATAACATATCATACAAAAACTGTTATAATAGCAAACAAAAATTTATTTATCGAGACATGTTTAGGGTCTATATATGTGTGTGGGTTTAAGAAATAAAAATCAAATTACGAAATAAGAAAAATTGTATAAAATAAGAAAAGCAGAAACCTTCGTAATATATATTTGCCAAAGGATGGGTATAGCAATTTCATACAAAGGTCTCCTTCAATTGTTTTCCTTCATCTTCCTTTTTTTCCTCCTCATCACGACCACTGGTAAGAACAAAAACATATGACCTTTTTTTTTTTCTCTTCTTCTATGTTCAAACAAATATTAATAAATGAAAGGTTTTGAAATCGATTAATCAGTTATTTATTAGGTTTGTAATTATTTCGTATTATTTTGTTTTCTTAAAAATTGAATTAACCCATTTTGTGTGTGGTACTTTAGGTTCTTCATCTTTGGTAGATAATACTAAGAGAAGAAGCATGGAAAATGAGCTCCCTGAATACAATGTTGGGGCCCCACAGTATGACGACGAGATTGGGTTGGATTATACACCGCCAATAGATAATAGACCTTCAATCACTAACAGATATCCAGATGTGTCAAAATGAATATAATGAATAATAAATGAGAGTCAATTGGAAAATTTAATTATTAAACTATACATATGTTCTTTATGTTTTGTTTATATGTGCGAGAGAAGGTTGATGAATGTATACATACATAAAAAAAAAATAATGGAGACAGGAAAAACAAGAATATGATTTTCAGCCATATATACATATATCTTTATATATTTAAATAATGTGAAGAATGGTTATTGAACATTGTTTAGACTATATGAAATTGTTTTGACTAGTATATATATAGTTTATTGTTTGAATCTGCATGTTTGAAATGACAAAAGGAAGAAGTTTATTGGATAAATTATCCACAATCAAAAGTTAATTAAAACAAAAACATTGAAACAATTTTAAGAAAATTATAAAGTAAATGTAAATTTTATTGAATATTATAATAAAGGTAATATGTACTTAAGTATGATGGCTACAATGGGATAGGAAACCTAAAGAAGAAAAATACTGCCACATTTTATGGTTATATGGTATCTTTCAATAGGCCCTTTAAGTCATCTTTAGAAACACAACTTACCTTGAATTGAAATCAAATTGTATCAACATATATTCTTTTTTTCTCTCATGCTAGCCTCGCTTCATAACTCCAAATATGTTTTGATCCAATTCACCAAAAGTCTTTCGAAAATAATTCGAAAATAGCGAAACATGAAAAATTAAGGTTCGATATCCCAAATTATAACAAATTGATGGACGAGAATTGATTTTGATTTTGGATCCCTAATTTTTAATCTAATATGATCTTGGATTTCTATATTTATAAAGATTTCCTACAACAAATTGGCTAAGGAACAAAATTTTTACCTGTTTTGACATTTTTTCCCCTACACATGAATTATCATAGACAAAAATGGCCTTTTATCAATGCAACTTCAATTTGTCAGCTAAAATAGACAATTGAAGACATTTTTTTTTTCGTATATATGCCGACGTATATATGCAAATTGCTTTAGCACAAGTCAAACATAGGACGAACGCACACATTGTTTCCCTAGATCTATGCCGACGAAATATTTGGCCTATACGTTGACAAAAATTGACCCAAAAAAGGTTTATTTATAGGTCTTTGCCGACGAAAATAGGGGCATATGGCGACGCAATCTAACGTCGGGAAAAGTTTAACTAAAAACTTTCTTTCCCCCTCTATTTTGCATACGCCGACCCCCCCACCCCTCGATTTTTCTTCCTGCCTTTGTCTTCTTTCCCTCGACTTCGAGTCCCCATTGGCTGATTCTTTTTTCTCCCCAACAACCATCACTGTCGACGTCTCCTCTGAAAGTTATCGCCGCAAAAATGTCTCCTCTCTGACTCATTCTCTGCACGACGTCTCCCCAATAGCCATCGCCGTCGGCTTCTTTGACTTGTTTTCGATGTAGACGTCTCCTTCGGCTCATTCTCCGCGCGATGTCCTCCCAATAGCCACCGCAGTCAACTCGTTCTAGGTACCCTTTATCGTATTATTTTGTAATCAATCAATTGGTGTGTGATTCATCAGTGGCCCAAATTGAACCGAGTGTGTGTGTGTGTCTTTGGTTCTATCACATGTATGTGAGCGCAGACTGCATATTTCAGTTGATCTTTGTCGTTTTTCCATCATAGTACTTGTATATGCGTAAACTGTTCATTTTATTTTCCATTTTATTTTATTCTTCTGACCATATTAGGTTTCTTATGTTTTGCATTTGTTGTTTTATGTGGTGTCTGTAATGGCTTTTTCCACTAATCAATCATTTTATGCATCATGTATGAGAGTGTGGACTGCATATTTTGGCTTGTTAGCCGAAGACTCATGGCATTGTTGAATATGCGGTTGAATATATATGTAGCATCACTTTCATTGTTGAATATATGTGTAGCATCACTTTCATTGTTGAATATATGTCTAGCATCACTATTATTGTTAAATTGATAGCCTTAGTTTGGGTTTGAGAGTCAAATTGGTGCATAAAACTTTTTAGGAACTTTTTACTTGGAGTCAAATAGTCAAATTGGCACTTTAACACATTAGGAGCTTTGTAGGTGTTTTGAGAGTCAAATTTGTCACTTAAACACTTTCTAGGAGTTTTTTAGTTTGAATTGGAGAGTGAAAGTGACGCTTGTTAAAGTATCCTTAGGTTTGTGGAAAAAAGTTTATCTAAGTTTTTGTCCTAACTCCTACAGGATTAAAATCTGTCCATTTTATTCAAATATGAATAAGGATTGGATTAAATTTAGAGATTGATTCTCAAGAGAGTATATTGATGGCATTGCACAATTTATGGAAGTGGCAAAGTGTCATGTAAATGGAGAAGGAAAAATGAGATGTCCATGTAAAAATTGTCAGAATTCAATGTTTCAGACATTAGACGGAGTAGAACGACATTTATTTGCTAATGGAATATCTTCTTCATATAGTCAAGGGATTTATCATGAAGAATTGGAAAATCTATCTCGACTCCTTTAGCTCCTTTGGCTCCTTTAGCAGATGATGGATTAAGGGAAGAACCTACTGTTTAGAATGATGACAATGAGTTGTTAGATCTTTTAAATTATATGCAATGATCGATGAGAGAAATGAAATATGATGTCAAGAAGAATTTAGGGATGAAATGCCTGATAACATTGAACAAAGTGATACTTCAAACATTTTTTAAGAGTTGATGGATGAAGCACGTAACCCTTTGTACCTTGGTTGTACAAAATTTTCCTCATTGAACTTCTTGGTGAGATTGTTGCATATTAAGGTTCTTAATAATTGGAGTACCAATCCTTTGATATGCTACTAGATCTGTTGAAAGATGCCTTTCTAGTTGGTTCCTATATACTTAGTTCTTTTTATGAAGCCAAAAGAAAATTACATGATTTAGGACTAGGATACGAGTCTATTCATGCTTGCAAGTATGACTACGTTTTATTTTGGAATAGATATTCTAATTGTCAAAGTTGTCCAGTGTGTGGTGAGTCTTGATTCAAAATGAAGGATGGAACTAGTAAGAAGATTCCAAACAAAATGTTTTTGTCATTTTTCATTAATATCGAGGTGGAAGCGATTTTTTCATCAAAATACATTGCTTCTGAGATGCGATGGCATAAGGATAAACGAGTTGAAACTAATGGTGTGTTGCGACATCCAGCTGATGCTAAAGGGTGGAAATGTTTTGATAGAGAGTTTCCTCAATTTTCTTTAGATCTAAGGAATGTTCGGTTAGCCTTAGCTTCAGATGACTTTAATCCATTTGGGAATATGAGTACTGCGTACAACATGTGATCCGTGGTGCTTGTTCCCTACAATTTGCCACCGTGGAAGTGCATGAAGGAATCTACTTTTTTCATGTCTTTACTTATACCAGGACCAAAATCTCATGGAAAAGAAATTGATGTGTATTTACAACTGTTCATTGAAGAGTTCAAAGAGTTATGGAATAATGGTGTGCATACTTATGATTGCATGAGTGGGGAGTACTTTCAATACATGCATGTTTGTTGTGGACCATTAATGACTTTCCTGTATACGAGAACTTGTCAGGATTGAGTACCAAAGGTTATCAAGCATGTCCCATTTGTAAAGAAGATAGATCGTCATTTAAGATCAGAGGAAAAAGCCTTTTTATGGGACATCGTCGTTATCTTCCAAATAACCACAGTTGGTGTAGGAGTAAGCAACGTAATGGTAATTGGAAAGTAGACCTCCACTCGTTGTAATGAATGGAGATGAGATCCTAGAATAAGTCAATGCACTAGACTTTCCAGTACTAAGTAAGCATCCATCCAAACGAGATAAAAAAAGAAAGCGGATCATTAACTGGACAAAAAAAAGTATATTTTTTGAGCTCCTATATTGGTCTAAACTAATGTTACGATATAAGTTAGATGTCATGCATATTGAAAAAAATATATATGATAGCTTGCTTGGGACTGTGATGAATATTGAAGGAAAAACAAAAGACACGAAAAATGCCTGTTTGGACCTTGAAGATTTGAATATTCGAAAGAACTTACACCTAAAAAGAAGAAGTGTAAGCCCCGTACTCGTTATTGAGAGAAAGTAAGTAAAAAGAAATTATGGGGCAGATAAGTAAAGAAAATTGGCTAAGTTGGGGGAAAGCGAAAATGGTTAAGTGTTGGCCATGCGATGAGTGACCATGCATTGAAGGATGTTTAAGATTGACAAGAGTTGCCGCTGATAAGCATGTGTTGAAGACGGCAGCTCGGCGGGAGAAAGATGTGAAGGGAGAAGGGTGCCATATGCGTTAATAGAAGTATGCATTGAAGGCTACTATGTGCTAGAAGTTGGCATTGCTATGCGTTGAGATGGCCTATACGTTGAAGAATGGTATGCGTCGGACATAGAAAAGTGGCCGAGAGGGCCATGCGGTAATCAGCTATCCGGCGTGGAGCAATTAGTGGCATAGTAAGTGGAGACTACGCGTTGCCGAAGCCATGCGTGGAAGGTGGCGCCGGCTAATTCTAGAAGGAGGATGAAGTTAGAGCTAGTAAGTCGGTGATTTATATTGACATATAAAGGAGTGCATCGAATAATTAAGCCTTTTGGATACATTTTTTTAACTCAAATTAACTCTATTTCGCAGAAGAACAACGAGGAGAGGTAGAAAAAGGTACTTATATAGAATTTGAGTAGAAATCAGATCATTTTCATGATGATTTTGAAGCTGGAACCAGAAGCTTGATTGTTACGGATAGACTTGAACACCAATCGGTGTTTGAAGGAGAGTGAACCGAGGGCGTCGAAGCAAAAACTGAAATTTTGAGGAAAGTAAGCTGAATCAATTCTTAGCAACTTCCATGAAGGATGTGTAAGCTAAAACCGAGCGAAAATGTGTTAATCTCTAGGAAGAAGTAAGCGGAGTTGAACTGCTAAGCAAATCAGGACAGCCGAAGTTATTTGGGAATAATTCTCAAATGAAGACGAATCATGGCCTGAAATTTTGAGGTAAGCTAGGAAACTCACTACTTTACAAGATTGTGGAAGGAGGGAAGTTATGATTTAGGCTATAATATGGTTTTTAGCAGGACAAAGGGAGTGTTTGAAGGGAAGGAAGGAAAACTGTGATATCAAGTGTCGCTAGACAGTGGTATTGCTAAGGAGCAGGAGAATGAGTAGTAGAACGGGTGTCGCTGATAAACGCAAAGGAGCTCTGCATTTTACAACTCTCGTTGAAGTCTCGCTAGGTATCGCTCCTTAAGATGATATCACTAGTCTAATTCACTCCAGTTTCGCTAGTGCAGCACCCAGTAGTGTGAATCTCGCTAGTAGTCTCGCTAGTAACATAGAGTATCATTAGTTATTAACATGCATACCTAGTGATTTTGAAACGGAGTTCAAAGGAAACCTAATATGAGAAATGTGTTTTACAGGCCAAGAAGAGCTCGGAAAAACATACAATCCGCTCAGGGCCTAAGACAAACTGTGAGTGGCTCTCTAATTTATCCAAGGATCATAACTATTAATGTACAAGTGAAAACGAATATATTATGTGGATTTCTATATGTGTGCTATCTAAATGCAAACTACAGCCGAAGGACCCTGTGTGAAGGCCTATGGAGATATATGATACATAGTGCTGAGAGACCATGAGGAAGGCACTAGTGAAATTGATTGAGATAGTTTCCAATGCCGAAGGACCTTGTGAGAAGGCATACGAAAATCTGTACATGAAGGCTCAGTGCTGAAGAACCATGAGTGAAGGCACTTGAGCAATGAAATTATAATGAAACTCGGTGCTGAGGAACATTATGAGAAGGCACTTGAGTGTTGAAACACCGAAGGACTAAATGTGAAGGCGTATGAATGTATGAATACATGAAAATATGAATATTAGGGACGGAATACTTGATATAAGGTTAATAGCGTTGAGCTTTGCTCCACTGCTTTTTAGAAAGGTATCTATGTTTCTTGTTAAATGGCATGAGTGATCCAGCAACTTGTACTAATAAGATATACATTAATGTTATAAACAGCATTAACTCCAGAATTAGATTGTAATTGATATTTTAGTCACTCACTAGGCTTTAAGCTCACACCTTTTGTTTATTGTTGTTCGTTTCAGGTAGCGAGCGTGTCTAGGACGCCTAGCTTACAGAAGATCCTTGTTTGGGCTTACTTGGTTTTAGTTCTCTGGGATAGTTGTAAATACTCAGTCTAAGTACATAATTTGTCATATATGATTTTGTGGCATAACGAGTGTGGGTTTTGTACTGGCTGCTGAACAAATACACTTGTATGATAAATTATGAGCTGAGAAATCTTATGTATAACTTATGATTACCTTATAATGATTCACTAGTATAAAAGTTAGTACATCTGATATGGTATTGAATTGTGTTTCAAGATATAAGATGACGTATATATGTGTAAGTTGCACCTACTCTAGGTTAGGAAGGTAATCTGGGAGGGGGTGTGACAATTTGGTATCAGACCATAAGATTTTGGGCTGTAAGATCATGCATAGTAGTTAGGAATATGCAATAGTAAATTGATTACATACTATGTTATAGGAATATGCCCAGAGGAACCAGACGAGGTAGGCTAGAAGGCGCCGAGACATTGCGTGCTACAGGAGAGGAGAGGCAAACGTCTAAAAGAGAATCTAGTAATCCTCAGGAGAATATTAATATGGAAGAACAAATCTTTAGCAGAATAGCACAGAGATTGATACCTAGTATGGGATCAACTCAAAGAGATCCTGAGAGGAAGTTTGGAATAAAACGGTTTAAAGCATTGGGTGCCCAAGTGTTTGAAGGCACCACGGATCTTGCAGAAGTTGAAGCATGGTTAAATCAGATAGAGAAATGTTTTAGAGTTATGCATTGTCCGGAGGACAGGAAACTTGATTTAGCCACATTCATGCTCCAGAAAGGGGCTGAAGATTGGTGGCGTTTGACTGAGCATCAGAACTTAAATATGGGCTCTTTAACATGGGCGGACTTTAAGAAATCTTTCAGGAAAAGTACTATCCTAAGTCTTATTGCGACGAGAAAAGGAAGGAATTTCTAAATCTAGAACAGGGGAATATGTCCGTTGCAGAATATGAGAAGAAATTTATCGAGCTTGCCAGGTATGCCCTGGCATTAGTAGCAGAAGAAGCGGATAAATGCAAGAGATTCGAGGAAGGCTTGCGCAGTGAAATCCGAAACCCCAGTGACAGCAAGCACATAATGGACTGGTTTTCCAAAATTAGTAGAAGCAGCCATGAGAGTAGAGAAGAGTTTGGCGGGAGATGGAGCTGGCAGAGGTGGAGGTAGGACTGGGCAGAACTATTACTCATCTTGGGAGCAGACTTACTGAGGTGAGGGACGACGTTTTGCACTAGGAGTCTCTGGTAGAGGAAGGTTTAAAGCCCGATCTAGTGGTTCATTCTTTCCAGGGGGACCACAAGGAGGGAATTTGCAGAGGGGACGAGGGAGGTTTCCTCAGACATCTGTACCTACAGGACGATCACAATCCAGTCAACCCAATGAATCTGGGGCTAGCTCGGCAAAGAAACCATACTGTACTTCTTGTGGTAACCATCATTGGGGGAAGTGTTTTATAGGATCTGATGTTTGTTTTAATTGCAGAGAATCAGGGCATTTCAAAAGAGATTGTCCTCAACCTAAGAAGGGAAGAGAAGCAACACAGAGAACTGTATCACAGACCGTAAACTAGCCTAGATTAGAAATAGAAATGGAAAAAGGAAATAGAGAAGGTCGACAGAGAGGTTATGTAGGAAGACTAAGACAGCAGGGATAGGTGTTTGCTGTGATGCAACAAGAGGCCGAGATGGCACTAGATGTAGTCACGGGTATGCTTACTATTTGTTCTAAAAATGAACATGTATTGATAGATTCAGGGGCTACCCATTCATTTGTGTCTTGTGAATTTGCTGTGCATATAGATAGAAAACTAGAACCCTTACCTGAAACATTTTTAGTGCACACCCCTATTGGGGAAACTATTATGATAGATCATGCTTATTTTGAGTGCGAAGTTGTGATTGATGATGGTGTGGTTCGCTAATCTGTTACCTCTAGCATATCCAAATACCATGCGAAGGTTGATTGCTTCAAGAAAGAAGTGGGGTTAGTGAAATCTGATGGGATCAAGATAGTTTTTAAAGGGAAGAGACGAATTCTTCCTACCTGTGTGATTTTTGCAGTAAAGGCTAGGAAGTTATTGAATAAAGGATGTGAAGCATATTTAGCTTATGTAACAGAAGCTAAGTCAGAAAAGCTGAAACTAGAAGATGTACCAGTAGTGTAGGAGTTCCCTGATGTGTTTCCCGAAGAATTGTCAGGATTACCACCTGATAGAGAGGTGGAGTTTACTATTCTGGAACAACACCTATCTCACAGGCAGCATATCGTATGGCATCATCGGAATTGAAAGAGTTTAAGGTACAGTTACAGGAGTTAGTTGATAAGGGGTACATTAGACCAAGTGTATCCCCACGTGGTGCACCAGTGTTGTTCGTGAAGAAAAAGGATGGTACTATAAGACTATGCATTGATTATCGTCAATTAAATAAGGTAACTGTGCGCAACAAATATCCTTTACCTCGTATTGATGATTTGTTTGATCAACTTAGAGGGACATCGGTGTTCTCAAAGATAGACCTAAGATCTAGATATCATCAGTTGACGGTCAGGGAGACAGATATATTGAAAACAGCTTTTAGAACGAGATATGGACATTACGAATTTCTCGTGATGCCTTTTGGTTTGACGAATGCCCCAGCAGTTTTTATGGACTTAATGAATAGGATTTTCCATCCTTATCTGGACCAGTTTGTAATTGTGTTTATTGATGACATTCTAGTATACTCTAGAAGTAAGGATGAACATGAGGGTTTTGTACTGGCTGCTGAACAAATACACTTGTATGATAAATTATGAGCTGAGAAATCTTATGTATAACTTATGATTACCTTATAATGATTCACTAGTATAAAAGGTGGTACATTTGATATGGTATTGAATTGTGTTTCAAGATATAAGATGACGTATATATGTATAGGTTGCACCTACTCCTAGGTTAGGAAGGTAATCTGGGAGGGGGTGTGACAAGAAGGATTTAGATTTGTAAAACCACATGTTGCATATACTTTTACTACATGCTACATATACTTTCACGGTGTGTTAGGGTGAATGATGGAAAATTATGGGGATTGAAGACGCATGACTCTCATATTCTACTCCAGCGACTTATTCCTATTGGTATTCGAGCATACTTACGAAAGGATGTGTATACACCTATTATGGATTTATGTAAGTTTTTTAATGATTCATATGCGAAAGTAATATGTGTTACGGATTTGGAACGATTGCAGTCAGATATTGTACTCATATTATGTAAGTTTGAAAAGATCTTTCCCTCGACTTTTTTTATGTAATGGTTCATCTTGTGGTTCACTTGCTTTATGAAGCAAAGGTCGTTGGTCCGTTACGTATAGTTGGATGTACCCTATTGAGAGAAGCTTGTGAACCTTGAAACAATACGTAAGAAACAAAGCTCGTCCGGTTCAATACCAGAAGGATTTATCATGAAAGAATCTTTGACTTTTTGTTCAATGTATCTATTTGGAATAGAAACAAGATTCAATAGGGAGCCACGTAATGATGACTCAATTCAAGATGGCTCAAGTTGTGGAGATTTTCATTTGTTCAGCCAAAATGTACGACCATTAGGAAGGTCAAATGTGAAGATGCTAACTGAAAATGAGAAACGAATGATACATTGGTATGTATTGAACAACAGTTATGAGATAACGTCTTATCGTAGGTATGCTTCGGATTCTACAAATTTAGTTAATATCCTTGGTTTTCAAATTTGATATTATATCTAATGTCAAATTTTCATTTCATATTGCATTAATATTTATAAATATGGAACATCTGAGACTGATTCATACTCGAGCAGACACAACATCAGAATTATCTTAAAGGCATTGATCATAATTCCTTAATTGGTTTAAAGATCACGTAAGTATAGTTCCCTGAGTTGAAATTAAACATCAATAATAAGTTAAAAATTTGAGTTGCAACCATCCATTAATAGGTTTACACACTACGTCAAAAAGGAGAAGCATCTGATGATCTTTACTCTATATCACTTGGTCCTTCTAATCAAGTTTGCCCTCATAATGGTTGTCTTGTCAATGGAGTCTGGTTTCATTGTATTGATTATGTCGATAAACGATCTACTAAGAATAGTGGAATCATGGTGCCAGGAGAAACAGAAGTACTTGAAGGAATTACTATGGTATACTAATTGATGTTTTAAACTTAGAATATAGCAACGGAAGACGTGTGATCCTTTTCAAATGTAAGTGGTTTGACACAGACCCTAGGAAAAAAAAGTAGGACATGATTTAGGGTTCATGTCAATAAATACATCTCATTATTGGTATATGGACGAGCCCTTCATATTTGCTACTCAAGCCAAACAAGTTTTTTATATAAACCACAATAAACTTGGCAATAATTGGAAAGTTGTGCAAATTGTGCAAAATAAATCCATTTGGGATGTTCTAGAAACAGATGGACAAGAAAATGATAATGATTTAGAGTTGTTGGAAGTAGTTGAAAGGGTTGAGGTTGATGAATCTATCCAGGATGCCATATTATGTCGAGATGACGTTGATCCTACTATTGTAGAATGTCAAGTTAATCCACAACAATTGAATCAGAGCGTACCATATTTAGATGATGGTTTTATAGATGACGATTTTATAAATGTTGAACCCGAAGATGTAGAAGCATCTATTGAGAACAATTCTAGTTGAAATCAATATGTGGATTCTAATGATCAAGATAGTGAATAATTGCATGTTTTGACGGTATTCATACAAACTAGTTTAATTCATATTTTATAATTGCATTTGTTATAAATTTTGAGAGTATATTTGATGTTATTCGTGTTTAGTGTTATTGTAGAATTATAGTGGGGCCAAGTCAAGATCGTCTAGCAGATGAATTAGTTCAAGAAGCTAACACTTGGGCTACTGGTCCCGCGGTAGAGCCAATGCACGACCCCCTGCATCAGGTGATAGTAGTATGTCTAAGGTTGGACATTTGAATATTATTGTGACATATAATTGAAGTAGCACATTTGTTCTTGTTACAGGATAAAAAAAGAAGAGCAGGCGAGGGCATAGCCGAAATATTAATTTGGATCAATATGTGCAACGTCATGGGTGAACCCCAACTACCATTGATGAGAATGTTGAAAAACTAGTAAGCATCTTCTCTACAAAGTTTAGCAATCCCATTGGGACCGCGACTCGGGACATAATTTCAGTGTGCTATTCTAAGTAGAAAGATGTACTGAGCGATACACTTGCCACTATAAAGGATCGTTTATTGGTAAGTTTTATGTTGTTGTGTTAATCTCATATGTGTACTTACCATAACTTTTATTGGATATGTAGACACATTTTGATATGGATCTATCAAAGGGGGTTGTCAATAAGTACATAAATCGACAAATACAAAACTCATTTAAAGAATATATATCAGACTTGCATAACACTATTGTAAGTTTGAGAATCTTGTGATTGTTGGTGAAAACCCACCAGAGAGGATAGCAAACAAAAAAGATTGGGAGACTCCTAAATGATAGGTAAATTTTATACATTTGTTATACTTAAGGTTTACATAAATTAATTGTACTAATAAATTATAAATTTATGTAGGAAAAGAGGGAAAAGAGTAAGAAGAGTAAAAAAGATCTCAACTTCAACCATTGTTGTGGGTCAAAATCCCTTCCAGTGCAAAATGAATTGGTATGGTTCAAATTCATTACTATTTTATTACTTTTCTAATAAATCTAAATTTTAGATTGTTTTTTTTTTCTATTGAATTACAGATAATCAATAAGGGTGAAAAAAGTTGGTCAAGTGGAATTATTTCACAAGAGTCATTTCTTAGAGAAGGATGGGTGGGTAAGCGATGCCGCCAAAGAAGCATGTGTAAGTTATATTGTATCATACATGGGCAATTTTATATTAACTCTTATATATAACATATATATATATATAAACTCCAAAACCATTATAAATATAGTTGGCAATGCAAGAGCAGATCAGACTATCATCACAAGATGAACTTGGACCAACACCGGAGGCAGTTATTTATGAATGGGGTTTGGGGGAAACGATCAGGCCACACTAAAGGTCTTGGATGGAACCCAAAACCCAATTTAGCTAGAGGTGGTGTATCTTCCTCACAGTTTGAGGAAGAGTTTGGGAATAAGTATGAAAAGCTTGAGGTGGTGGTGAGGACCTTATAGGAGAAAAATGTCATGTTAAGGTCACAATTTTCGAGTTTTCAAGATCAATTGACTGAAATAGCGAGACAATTAGGTGGGCAACAAAGACAAGGAGATAGACCGTCAAATAACTAGGTGCGTTATGACAATTTTCTAACTTCAAATATGTGTGTTTAGTGGATTTATGAACCTAATTTGGTTGTGTGGCTATCCTGCAATTATGGTAGCCACATTCAAATATGTGTGTTTTAGTGGATTTAGGAACTTACTTTGGTTGTGTAGCTATCTAAAATTATGGGAGCCACTTCGAATATGTGCGTTTTGGTGGATTTCAAAACGTACTTTGGTTGAGTGTTTTAGTGGATTTAGGAACTTAGTTTGGTTGTGTGGCTATCTTGCAGTTATGATAGCCACTTCGAATATGTGTGTTTTGGTGGACTTCAAAACTTCCTTTGGTTGTGTGTTTATCTTGTAGTTATGGTTGCCACATTCAAATATGCGTGTTTTAGTAGATTTAGGAACTTACTTTGGTTGTGTGGCTATCTGCAGTTGTGGTAGCCACATTCAAATATGTGTGTTTTAGTGGGTTTAAGAACTTAATTTAGATTTATAGTTAGCCACTTCCTATCTTGTAGGTGTATTTAAGACAATTTTGTAGCTTTTTAAGAATATTTTGTTGCGGCGTTGAAGGTTTAAAGGATGTTAAGGTGGAATTAGGACACACTTGTAGCTTAGGGGGAAAGGGGTTCATGTGTAATACTAAAATTCAAATTTAACGTTTGTATACACATAAAAATGTTTTTCTTTTAAATATTTTTCGCTTTTTGAATTATAAAATCGAAAATGGTTTTAAAAAATAAAATTTTCAAATAAAAATTCACAAAATCCACTTTATTTTGGAGTAGGTGAGAGCTTTTACCTAAACAAAAGACGGCTAGGAAAAAGATGATTGCATCTAAGAAGGCCAATTTTATAGAAATTTTCCAGCCATAACTATGGTATAAGGTTGATATTCTTTCCAGTTCTTCTTAGGTGGTCCTTTGAGCGTTTTGTGTTCTTTGATAATTTATTTGCTTTCAAGCAAAGACCATATATATAGTTTGGTTGTGTGTTTATTGGTTAAAGCTTGGAAAGGTAAGTAAATTAGGTGAAAAAGAAAATATGGTATAATGATTATAAATAGAAGGTTTAGTATCATGAAATTCAATGAATTATCAAACTGAAATACGTACGTGCGAATCCATACACTGAATTTTGGCTAACTCTAAAAGAAAAAACCACGAAAATTCTGTCTAACCAAATATGTACGGATCCATACACTGAATTAGGCAAAAGTCTTAAACTCCTATTCACATGCCAAGCAAACTCATGGGATATAAATTAATGTGTAGCTCCATAATCAATTAACACATGAGCATTCTTAGTATGGATAGTAAGCGTACCCGTCACCACATTTGGAGCCTCCTCGGCCTTTTGCTTCGTTATGGCATACACCATCCCTTGCTGACTAGGTCTGCCTACCTGGCCTTTTTGTCTGCCACCACTACTACCTTCACCAGCTTCTATTTCCTGTCTTGGCTGATTTACTGTTTGCGACACGGTTCTTTGTTCCGTTTTCCTTCCCGACCTTAACTGAGGGCAATCCCTCTTGAAATGTTCTGGCTGGCCACAACTATAACAAACACCAGCCCCTCCTATACATTGTCCTCAATGATGCTTACCATATGAACTACACAGTGGTTTTCTTGCTGCACTAGCTATGGATTCACTAGGGTGACCAAAGTGTGAACCACCTATAGGAGCTGAAGTCTGAGGAAATCTCCCCTAACTTTTCTATGTACCACCACCTCGAGAACCACTTATAAAGTACGACCCACTTGACCAGGCTTTAAACTTTTCCTTACCAGAAACTCCTGGTACAAAACGTCGTCCCTCGCCTCGGTGAGACTGCTCCTGAGATGTACTGAATGTCTGCCCAACTTTGCTTCCTCCTTTGTCTATCTTTCCCTCTACCAGACTCTTTTCCACTCTCAAAGTAGCTTCAACTAGCTTAGCAAAATTTGTCCATTTTGTACTCGCCGTCACCGGAGTACGTATCTCACTTCGCAAGCCTTCCTCAAAACGCTTGCACTTATCTACTTCCTTTGTTGCCAATATCAAGGTATACCTGGCCAGTTCTGTGAATTTCTTCTCGTATTCTACTACAGACATACTTCCCTGAACTAACCTTAGCAATTCGTTTCTCTTCTCATCGCAATAAGACTTAGGATAATACTTATCCTAAAAAGCCTTCCTAAAATCTGCCTATGTCAGGGAACCTGCATCTGCACTTCTATTTTCTATCAGGCGCCACCAATCCTTAGCCCATTTCTAGAGTATATAAGTAACTAGATCAAGTTTTCTATCTTCAGGACAGTGCACGACCGTGAAATATTTCTCTACCATATTCAGCCATACCTCAGCCTCTGCAGGATCAGTAGTACCCTCAAACACTTAGGCACCTAAGGCTTTAACCTTTCAATCCCATACTTTTTCTCAGGTTCCCCCTGAGTTGACTCCACACTAGCTACTAGCCTCTGGGATAATCTATTGAAAATTTACTCTTCCATGTTCACATTCGCTTGAGGGTTACTAAACTCTCCCTCAGAGGTTTCCCTCACGTCACTGGTAGCGTGCGACGTCTCGGCGTCTGTTTGCCTACCTCGTCTGGTCCTTTTGGGCATGTTCCTATAACACATCATAGCATCAATATATTAGAGACTTAACATGCTCCTAACCACTATGCATGTTCTCACTTCCCAAAACCTTATGCTCTCATACCAACTTGTCACACCCCCTCCCAGGTACCCTTTTAACTTAGGAGAAAGTGTGAGAACAGTAGACACCGACCCTCTTGCGGCATCTACTGCCAACCTTATACCTTGACCATCACCCAATAAGCAGTTATACACAATGATTGAACAACATACTTTAATCAAGATTAAGCTATCATACAGACATTGATTTTCACTCAAACTATATATTTACCTAAGTTCCTCAACACTGCCCTTAACCCTCTATATGTACACACATATTTAAGATCAAATATTTACAATTCTTAAAATTCTAGACATTGATGGTGGGCCCAGACGAGTTGCTGTCTAGGTTAAGCACCTCGGACTCGCTCGCTACCTAAAAAACAGAAAAACAAAGAAAACATGAGCTAGGTTGCCCAGTGAGTGACTTGTTTGTAAAAACCTTCTCTTAGCTCGGAAGCTAATCAAATGTAATCATTATAAAACAATTCGTAAATAACATCAATTCAAAGTCATATCCATGCAAAACATGCTCAAGTAGCATTGTCAAATCATATATGTTTATTTCAGAAAAAGATAGAAATTCAATTTATTTCAAAAATATTTTGCTTAGTTGAGGTGGAGCGAAGCTCAACGATACTCAACGTCAAAAACATCCTTAGTTGGGGCAGAGTAATCTCGACACACCCAACGCCGAAAAATTCTTAGCTGTGTGGAGTAATCTCAACACAACAACGTCTATCATCACTCAATGTACACATAGATATCATATCTTGGGTTACCCGAATACCTTCTCTGAGTCCTTCAGTACCGGGTCCCAGAACGAGATTTAGGCCACCCACATGCCTTCTACGAGTCCTTCAGCATTGAGGGCTATCTCTATACTCAGGTTACCCATATGCCTTCTTCTAGTCCTTAAGCATGACTTTTCCAATAGTCTAGCTTGAAAAGAATAGACTTTTTCTTCTAATAATCACTTGAGTGATCTTCCAATCGGTTTCTTTTTCCATTATTTCTTTCCCATTAAATTTTGAACTTTACTTGTTTGCGCCAATACTTCCTCGCCAGATAATACATGTTGTGCTAATTCAAATTCTTGTTGTCCATTAATGGTCTTTTTCTCCTTTTTATAATGATGATATCAAGGTAGCTAGAAATCCACGATGTCCAAGATATGCCATCTTCTTTCCATGTTTCAATCGAATGGAGGACTTTTGTTCTCCACAAATTGGACATGCGTGGTAATCTTTTATAGTACAACCACATAAATTTCTAAATTTCCATATGATGGAAAATTGTTTATGGTCCACAATAAGATGGCTTTCAAGACAAAAGATTGTTCTCAATATGCATCATCACATGAAATCCCAATGGTCTCTAGTTTTCTCAAGTCATCGACCAATGGAGCTTAGTGTACATCTATGTCATTTCCAAGTTGTTTAGGACTAGAGATTAACGTGGTCAACATCATAAAATTTTTTGTTTCATGCACAACGAAGGTGGAAGGTTGTAAATCATTAGTATAACTGGCCAACAACTATATCTACTACTAAGGTCACTCTGAGGATTTATTTCATCAGTTGATATAGCTAAACAAAGATTCCTTGACTGAGAGCCAAATTCAAGCCATATGTTGTCTACTAATCCTCATGATGGAGAATCTGTAGGTTGTTGCAAGAACCTATGATTTTTCTTTCCTTTAGAATGTCAAGTTAACAACTTCACTATTCCAGTGCGTCTAAACATTTGTTCAAATCGAGGGATTAGAGAAAAGTACCACATGTCCTTTACCGAAATACCTTTTTAACTTCATTCGAGTTCTTACAAAGTTTTCATAGATCTTTCCTAAACATGACACAGTCTTCGATACATGCATGGATTTTCTGATAATCCATTCCAAGAGTACATAATGCATTTTTTGCTTCATACACAAAAGTCAAAATCTCATTTGGATTTGGTAGAAGTTCATGAACTAATGTCAAAGCTCAATGAAACTTTTATCATTCAATCCCTATCTAGCTTTTAAGTTATATAATTTTAACAGCACAAAAATTTTAGTAAAAGTTTGACAACCTAAGTATAATGGCTTTTGTGCATCACACAATAGTTGGTCAAAATTTTCACATTTGTTTGCAAAATAGTCTTGTTTAGTTTCAAACAACTTAGTCATGTTCCTTACATCATTGTAATCATCTTTATCAAGTGTAAACACTTTTGCTTTTATCCCTAACAGACATTGTTCTCCATGCAAAATCCGTGACTTATAACTCTTGTCAATGCCATAGATAAACAAGTGTTTCCTAACTATGTCAACATCTTGTTTGAATGTATTTCAACAATTTAAACATGAAGATCACATGAACTTTAACCCTTTGGAATGATGTAATCCATTTACGATAAAGTTTTTAACACTTCTGTTATATTCTTCTGACAACCTATCTTTGTTCATCCATATTGATAAAATTTGTAAAAATATATTCTTCAAAAAGAAAATTAAGTACAAATATATATCACATTTACGAACAACGCTCATGTCAAAATCAACATTCTAAAAAATGGAAAAACTACTATTGGCAATCAAAATAAATAGTAATTAACTATAGCAGTTAATTGCACCAAAGTTTCAGAACATGCAAATCATATGGTAAACCTCTTACGAACCAATGTAATATAAATGAAAATTTTAGCATATGATTGGTTAATCAAACCTATAACAGAAAAAAGTTTCATTAAAAAAATAATAATTAACTAAAAGTTAATTTACAGCCGCAATTATTTTATTCCTTGACAATCGAGCATTTCAAGATTGGCAAAAAGTTGAACGGACTATGGATATTGATTAATACAAGAACCATTAACATGATCTTAAAACATTTACTATTTACAAATGTGACCAACAACAGCATAACACTATTGGTCAATCAAATGATTTGCAAAGACCCATAATCTTCCAAATTTGTCGAGTGTACATAATTTGAACAATATGCCTTTGCTACCAAGTCAATACAACACACAATATAAAGAAATAAGTTTCTACCTTTACAAGTCATCATATATATATATAACTGCTAATAATGAAAATCACTTATTCACACCAAACACAAATTGGAAAATCAAGGTTTATTCTCAACGAACACAATTTATAAATTAAACAAATTTCTACAATCATCATAGAATGAGAAAAAATTTGATGTACAAGTTAATAAAGAAAGAAATAATAGAGAAAAACCTTGGCAAAATGGCAAAGAACCAAACAAATTTTTGGGTATTAGTGGATCAGAATCTTGAGATTGAAACGATGTTTGTCTCACGGAACTTTGCTTAAGTCGTCGATCAGCCAAGCCAACCATTGTCTACAGTAAGCCACTATTGTTTTTCAAGCCACCGTATGTGGATGATGCTGTCATCGTTCGTCCAACACGCCTCCGTATGCAGTAAGTTGCTGTTGTAGTTCAAGCCATTGTTTGTCGCAGTTCGTCCAAGCCTTCATTTGTAGTCGTCATTAATGAAGTAACAGAGGAAGTCGATCGAAGTTGCTGTCACACTGTGTTGAAGTCGAGGCAAGAGGGTTAGGGTTTGACTGATCTGTTTGTGAGATATAAAAAGTATATTTAATTGTTTTAAGTGTTTAACCCAAAACGACATGATTTTGGGTAACTACTTTTACCAAAATGACGTCGTTTTAAAATTAAAAATGAAACATACGTGCACGCAAAGTCTTGATTTCTTTTCTCGAGTTAGATGCCGATTTTGAACAAATTACATCTTAACTAAAAATACGTGCGCAAAATTTCCTGGTTTTTTTTCTATGTTTAGATGGCAGTTTTGAATTGCCATCTTCACTATGCTTACGATGATGGGTTTTTCCTGTCATCTTTTATAAAAATTCCCTTTATGCCCAAAATTTCTGTGAAAATAGGCGCCTTTTTTCAAAACCAACATCATAGGGTTGATCCGTCATCGTTATAAATTGCTAACTAAAATTTAAAGCCAAAATTATTGTAGTGATTATCCACCGATATGTCAACTACATAGTGTTCAAATCTCATAAAATAACCCTGGATTTTTATTGTAATGGATTACTCATATCACACCCCCTCTCAAGTTACCCTCTTAACCAAGGAAAAGGTGTGAGGACAACAGACATTGACTCTCTTACAACATCTACTGTCAACTTGTACAATCCTTAAATCAATACCAAGCACCTAATAAACAGTTTGTAATTCTCAGTCAAACATCAATCTCATGATTCAAGATAAGCTAGCATACATTTACAAACTTTCATTCATCAGCTTATAAGCAACACAAATACATGTTCACAGACTCTCACATCTCAAAATCCCTTATGTACAGTGCTGGGTCTTAAGAACAAATATTTATAGAATATACAAAATAGTAACAGGCCTAGACGAGTTCGTTGTGTAGGCTAAGCATCTCGATTTTGCTCGCTACCTAGAAAACAGAAAAAAAGAAAAAACAATAGAAACCATGAGCTAGGTTGCCCAGTGAGTGACAAGTTTGAAAATCTATACTTAAGTCAAGTATTCAACAAAGTCATGCTCGAAAACTAGTGGTAAAACAGTAACCAGCTCATCAGAAGAACCTCATAAAAATAGCTTATGCATGAAAGATTTCCTTAGTTGAGGTGGAGCAGAGCTCAACGCTACTCAACGTCGAAAACAACCTTAGTTGGGGTGGAGTAATCTCGACACACCTAAGTCGAATAACCTTAGTTGTGTGGAGTGATCTTAACACAACAACGTCGAATTTCCCTCTATGTGCACGTAGGAATCATAACCTAGGTTGCCCTTATACCTTCAGTACCGAGACCCATATACGATATTTAGGCTACCCATATGCCTTCTTCATGTTGTTCGACATTGGGGACCTTCTATAATCCTTTGTAAATAACGCATGTAACACCCTACTTCTTGAACCTATGCATTTAAGAGCTTATAAATAAAAGAAGTAAGACAAGAGAGGTGGTATTGGATCACAAGTTTGTGGAGTTGGCCGAGAAATGTTGCCAAAATAGGAATAAGCATGCGTTGAACTTAAAGGAAAGAAAGGTTTATGCTTAAGAGTTGAGTTGGACGCATATTTTGTAAGTAAGAGACCATGTTGGACGCATGGTCAAGACTAAGAAAATGCATGAAAAATGTAACCATTGTGGAAAAGAAATGGGTAAGTGTTGAAGTATTGCAAGGAAACCCAAGAGCTTGGGAGAAAGAGGTAAACGCATAGGAGGTAACCCAAGAGCTCGAGGGAAATAAATGAACATAAAGGAGGTAGTTAAGGAAGGAGATGTAAGCTTGACTTAAGTAGGACGTATGAGTAAGTGGACTAAAGTTGAGTAGTGGTGCGTTGAACAAAAATCTAAGTCTCGGAAAGAGGGATAAAATGCACAAGGTGGAATTGAGGAAAGATGCTATTATAATGTAAGGTAAATGCATGACTTCCATCAAGGAAGATTTTGTTGAGTCTTGGATAATTTGTAAGGTTAAGAAGTAAGCTTAAAGGAAGGAAGCTGGAGATGGACGTATGCTAGGATTATCGTTGAGAAGAGGTTGGAAGAGGTCGAAAGCATAACCTTGGATTTTAACTCAAGAACGCATAGAAGGACAATCAATGGATCCTTAAGGATGGAAGGAAGGTCATGGACGCATAACAAAGTAGAGGTAAACGCATGAAGTACAAACGCATGAAGGAAGATGTTGAGATGATTTTGGTTAACAGAATAACAAGCATAGTCGGATGGTTATCACTCAAGAGAAGGGTTTGTAGCTAAGATATGGACATAAAGAAAGAAGTGACGGACGCATGACAGTATGCGGTTAAGGCACAGATGCATAATAGTATGCAAAGAGAGACCTGGTCAAAAGTAGAAAGGCCAGGAGGAAGGAAGAGAATAAGAAGCTAAACCTTAAAAGGAGAATTAGATAGACACATAGGGGCACTAAGTTGTATGTGTGGTTCGTATCTCGGAACAAGTCAAGCGTATAAGATAAGTTTATAAAGGTTATGTGGTTTCATTTAAACTCAACACTTTATAAGGAGTAGGTATCGTGTTGCATGTCGGATGTGTCATGCAGCGTGACAGGTGGCAAACAAGTGGCAAAAAGAGAGGAGAGGTTGGATGACAAAAACCTTCATCCCAAAACTATAAATAGGATCTTGAGGGAAAAGGAACGGATGATGATCATTGTCTGAGTTCTGGAGAGAAAGGAAAGAGTAGGCAGAAAAGAGGAATCCTTACGTCCGTAGTGGAAATCTGCAGCCAAGAGATAAGGTGTTCTTAACAACCTAGCTACCTTGCGTTCAACAAGTTGATTTGCATTTAAGAACGTTGCATTCAAGGTGAACGTTGCGTTCAAGATCAACTCTGCGTTTAAGATAGAACCCTGCGTCTAAGGGGTGAAGCCAGAAAAGTTTATTGCAAGGCTGTACCTTGCATTTAAGGGATCAGCTTTGTGTTCAAGGTGCATGGGGAAACAGAGCTGTCAGAAGAGAAAAACAGTTACCTTGCGTTTTAGACTTTCATACCCTGCGTCCAAGAAGTTGGGGAAACAGAATTAGAGGGAGGAAAGTGAATTTTCCTTAAGCAATTATCAATCTCTATATGTAACACTAACGTTTTCAAAATATGAATGCGTTCTTTATATCAATGGTTTTGAGATTTGATTATGCATTCATGGGTTTTCAATGTGTATATCATGTGTTTATATTTAAAAAACATTAGAGCATGCTGGTTATTTTGAAATGAGTTTATTGAAAAGCTTGCTATTGATATTATATGATTTTTTGGAAGATTTGGAAATGAGTTATTGAAAAGCATACTTTTTGACATTATATGATTTTATGGCGTAAAGGCATGTTTTATCTGTTTTTCCAAGAGTTGTTGAAAAATATGCTTAGAAGATGCTATTTATTGAAAAACGGTATGTTTCCATGAAAGGTGTTTAAAATGAACTGTTTATGCCAAACATATCTATTTCTAAAAATGTTTTCTAAGGGACACAGTGCTGAGGGACATTTGAGAAGGCATGTGGGCAGTCCAGTGACTAGGGACTTAGTACTGATGGACTCGGAGAAGGTACTTGGGCATCCCGAGATATTCCTATGTGCACATAGAGGTTGCGATGTTGGGTGCGTTGAGTTTTGCTCTGCCTCAACTAAGGTTGTTTTCGACGTTGGGTGTGTGGAGTCTTGCTCCGCCTGACTAAGGAAATTTTAAAAATAAAAGAAGATTTGATGAGTTGTAGACTGTTTTATTGAATCGATATTTTATACGCATTGTTGACAAGGTTTATATTATGATCAGTTTTATAGTTAAAGTTAAATATTTCCAAAACCGTTACTCGCTGGGCTATTTAACTCATCTTTTCCTATGTTTTCCACTTTTCAGGTAGCATGACAGTTCCCGTTGCCTGTCGAGGTCGAGGTTTGTCAAGAATTAATGGTATCATTGTCCTCGAAAGTGTGGCTATGTGGGAAGTAAAGTAAGCTCGACAGTGGGAGTCGACCGGGAAGTTGATGACTACTGTCATCACGCTCCATTTCGGGCTACGGGAGGTAGTTCAGGATGGGGTATGACAATGCATGCTTTGATATTAATAGTAAATAAAACGTTCATAAATACAAGTAAACAAAACCTCAGAGTTTAAAGTGTTTAACAAATAGCATGCTTTGTAATAAACTTTAGCACCAAGTAATATCATGCTTAATCATTAAAGCCATGTAAAATCATGCTCAAACTCATATTAAATAACTCAAGCTTTTCGTACTCAACTCGTGCTAGAAAAACTCATGCCTTTAGAATAAATCGAGCATACAAGAAATATTGAGAAAATAAATTATTTTAAATATGTTTTTCATTGTTATTGTGCTTTATTCTTGTTGATTGATCATCCATGCATGATAGATTAGATGTATGATTGAAGTAATTGTATATCTAATTGGATCTATAACAATAAATTGTCGTTAATCTATCATGCAAATAGTTAGGTTAGCAATGCAAGTTGCTGAAGACTACTTCTAATGCCATGTAGCTTATATTGGTTCCAAAATGTTAGTAACTAATTAGGTTGCATGAGAAAATGTTGTTTTTTTTTTTATAGAAAATAACTCGAATTTATGTTTCTACGCTTAAGCATATGAATTGCAATAAATTTCATGAATCCTAGAATATTCTATAATGAATTAAGCAAGGATTCAATACCCTAGAACTCTCTTTGACTCTTGTATTCCAAATTTACTTGGTTTTCTTATTAGCTTTTCTTAAATCAACACTTGAAGACGAATCCTCAAATAAAATTGATTAAATTCTAGAGTAGCTAAGTAATTTAAACTTTCACAATTGGATCCTCAATTGAATGATATTCGGAATTTAACCGTTTTATATTATAATTTGACCCGTACACTTGCAGTAGCATGAAATTTGTGCATCATGCTAAAGGGTGGAAATTTTTTTATAGAAGGTTTCCTCAATTTGCTGCAGACCTAAGGAATGTTCGGTTGGCCTTAGCTTCAGATGGCTTTAATCCATTTGGGAATATGAGTGCTTGTTCCTTATAATTTGCCACCGTGGAAGTGCATGAAGGAATCCAATTTTTTCATGTCTTTACTTATACCAGCACCAAAGTCTCTTGGAAAAGAAATTGTTGTGCATTTACAACTGTTGATTGAAGAGTTCAAAGAGTTATGGAATAATGGTGCGCATGCTTACAATTGCATGAGTGGAGAGTACTTTCAATTACATGCATATTTGTTGTGGACCATCAATGACTTTCCTGCATACGAGACTTGTCAGGATGGAGTACCAAAGGTTATGAAGCATGTCTCATTTGTAAAGAAGATAGATCATCATTTAAGATTAGAGGAAAATCCTCTTTTATGGGACATCGACGTTATCTTCCAAATAACCACAGTTGGCGTAGGAGTAAGCAACATGATGGTAAATTGGAACGTAGACCTCCACCCATTGTAATGAATGGGGATGAGATCCTAGAACAAGTCAATGCACTGGACTTTCCAGTACTAAGTAAGCATTCATCCAAACGAGATAGGAAAAGAATGTAGACCATTAACTGGACAAAAAATATATTTTTTGAGCTCTCATATTGGTCTAAACTAATGTTACGACATAAGTAAGATGTCATGCATATTGAAAAAAAATATATGCGATAGCTTGCTTGGGACTTTGATGAATATTGAAAAAAAACAAAAGACACGATAAATGTCCGTTTGGACCTTGAAGATTCGAATATACGAAAAGACTTACACCTAAAAAAGGAAGGATCTAGATTTGTAAAACCACATGCTGCATATACTTTTATTACATGTTGCATATACTTTCACGGTGTGTTAGTGTGAATGATGGAAAATTATAGGGATTAAAGACGCACGACTCCCATATTCTACTCCAGCGACTTATTCCTATTGGTATTCGAGTATACTTACGAAAGTATGTGTATACACCTATTGTGGAGTAATATGTGTTGCGGATTTGGATGGATTATAGTCAGATATTGTACTCATATTATGTAAGTTTTAAAAGATCTTTCTGCCGGGTTTTTTTGATGTAATGGTTCATCTTGTTGTTCACTTGCCTTATAAAAAAAAGGTCGTTGGTCCGGTTACGTATAGTTGGATGTACCCTATTGAGAGAAGCTTGTGAACCTTGAAACAATACGTAAGAAACAAAGCTCGTCTTGAGGGTTTAATAGCAGAAGGATTTATGATGAAAGAATCTTTGACTTTTTTGTTCGATGTATTTATCTAGAATGGAAACAAGATTCAATAGGGAGTCACGTAATGATGACTCAATTTCAGATGGCTCAAGTTGTGGAGATTTTGATGTGTTCAGCCAAAATGTACGACCATTAGGAAGGTCAAATGTGAAGATGCTAACTGAAAATGAGAAACGAATGGCACATTCGTATGTATTGAACAATAATTATGAGATAACGTCTTATCGTAGGTATGCTTTGGATTCTACAAATTTAGTTAATATCCTTGGTTTTCAAATTTGATATTATATCTAATGTCAAATTTTCATTTCATTGTGCATTAATATTTATAAATAAGGAACATCTGAGACTGATTCATACTCGAGCAAACACAACATCAAAATTATCTCAAAGACATCGATCACAATTCCCTAATTGGTTTAAAGATCATGTAAATGTACTTCTCTGAATTGAAATTTAAACATCAAGAATGAGTTAAAAATTTGAGTTGTAACCATTCATTAATAGGTTTACACACTACGTCAAAGAGGAAAAGCATCTGATGATCTTTACTTAATATCACTTGGTCCTTCTAATCAAGATTGCTCTTAAAATGGTTGCATTGTCAATGGAGTTCGGTTTCATTGTATTGATCGTGACATTAAACGATCTACTCAGAATAGTGGAATCATGATGCCTGGAGAAACAGAAGGAGTTTAAATGAATTACTATGGTATACTAGTTGACGTTTTAGACTTAGAATACAGCAATGGAAGACTGTGATCCTTTTCAAATGTAAGTGGTTTGACACAAACCCTAGGAAAAATAAAGTACGACGTGATTTAGGGTTCATGTCAATAAATACATCTCATTATTGGTATACAAACGAGCCCTTCATATTTGCTACTCAAGCCAAACAAGCTTTTTATATAAATGACAATAAACTTGGCAATAATTGGAAAATTCTGCAAATTGTGCAAAATAAATCCATTTGGGATGTTCCAGAAGTAGACGGACAAGAAAATGATGATTTAGAGTTGTTGGAAGTAGTTGAAAGGATTGAGGTTGATGAATCTATCCAGGATCCCATATTATGCCTAGATGACATTGATCCTATTATTGTAGAACGTGAAGTTAATCCACAATAATTGAATCGGAGTGTACCACATTGAGATGATGGTTTTGGATGATGTTTTTATAAATGTTGAACCTGAAGATGTAGAAATATCTACTGAGAAGAGTTTTAGTGAATAATTGCATGTTTTGACGGTATTCATACAAACTAGTTTAATTCATATTTTATAATTGCATTTGTTATATATGTTGAGAGTATATTAGATGTCATTCATATTTAGTGTTATTGTAAAATTATGGTAGGGCCAAGTCAAGATTGACTCGTAGAGGAATTAGTTTAGGAAGCTAACACTTTGGGTACAGGTCCCATGGTAGAGGCAGGCACGACCCCGTATCAAGTGATAGTAGTATGTCTAAGGTTGGACATCTGAATATTATTGTAACATATAATTGAAGTAGCACATTTTTGCTTGTTACAGGATCAAAAAAGAAGCATGGGTGAGGGAATAGCCAAAATATTAATTTGGATCAATATGTGCAACGTCATGGGCGGATCCCAATTATCATTGTTGAGAATGTTGGAAAACCAGTAAGCGTCTTCTCTACAAAGTTTAGCAATGCCATTGGGACCCCGACCCAGGACACAATTTTAGTGCACTATTCTAGGTGGAAAGATGTACCGAGCAATACCCTTGACACTATAAAGGATCATTTATTGGTAAGTTTTATGTTGTTGTTGTGTTAATATCATATGTGTACTCACCATAACTTTTATTGAATATGTAGACACATTTTGATGTGGATCTATAAAAGGGGGTTGTCAATAAGTACAAAAATTGACAAATACAAAACTCATTAAGAATATAGATCAGAATTGCATAAACGCTATTGTAAGTTTGAGAATCCTGTGATTGCTCGTGAAAACCCACCAAAGAGGATAGCAAATAAAGAAGATTGGGAGATTCTTTGTGATCGATGGGAGACTTCTAAATGGTAGGTAAAATTTATGCATTTGCCATACTTATGGTTTATACAAATTAATTGTACTAATAAATTATAGATTTATGTAGGAAAAGAGGGAGAAGAACAAAAAGGGTAGATAAAGCTCAGCTTCAACCATTGTTGTGGGTCAAAAATCTTTTCTTCAAGTGCAAAATGAATTGGTATGGTTCAAATTCATTACTATTTTATTACTTTTCTAGTAAATCTAAATTTTAGGTTTTTTTTTTTTTTTTTTTTTAATTGAATTACAGATAATCAGTAAGGGTGAAAAAGTTGGCCAAGTGGAATTGTTTCACAAGAGTTATTTCTTAGAGAAGGATGGGTGGGTAAGCGATGCCGCCAAAGATTTTGATGGAAGTTATATTGTATTATACATGCGTAATTTTATATTAACCCTTATGTATAACATATATATATATGTATATAACCTCCAAAACCGTTATAAATATAGTTGGCAATGCAAGAGCAGATCAGACTATCATCACAAGATGGACTTGAACCAACATTGGAGGCAGTTATTTGTGAACGTGTTTTGGGAAAATGATTAGGCTACACTTGTAAGCCCTACTTTTATCTTTGGAAGATGGCAAGCAAAGTAGGTGGGTGGTTGAGAGAGAGATGGCTAAGAGCCTTTGGCATGAGTGGTGTGTGTGGCCGGCAAGAAGGTGGGCTAGGTAAAGACTTTAGGTAGTCGAGCCCTAAGCATGAGGGTTGATGTGTTGGCTTGGTGAGGCTTGCGTCCATGAGGGTGAGCATGGGTGATGATTGGTGCGTCGGGTAAGTGGTTATGTGTTTGTTGAGGTCGTTGGGCAAGTGGCTATGCGTTTATTAAGGTTAGTAAGGGGGATGCGTTGGTGAGGCATGCGTCCAAGAGGTCTTATGGGACTGACACATGGTGCTATGCGTCCAAGCTAGGTGTCCAAGTCTACCAAGGGGATTGTGTGCATATATATTGAAGGAAGAGGAGTTACTTTGTTTATTTGAAAATAAAATAAAATAAAATAAAAAAGTGGAAGTAAGTCTGCAGCCCATTTAAGTGCGAAAGCTGAGTTTTCGATCATTTTCTCCATTTTCAAAAGCTTCAGCCGACTCCATTTTTCAGTTGAGCGATGAAGAGAGATAGAAGAAGGAGTCTAAGGCAAATTCGTGTAGAATTCTGATTGATTTCGTGGTGTAATTGAAGCTAGAACAGAAGGTCTGGTTGCTGTCGAGCAATCTGAGCAAGGTCTGGTATTTGGAGGATAGCAAGCTGTAGAGATCAAGTTTAGGGCTGATAATTTGAGGTTAGTAAGTTAATTCGATTATTAACAACTCTTGTGAAGGATGATTGAGTTAAATATGAATAGAAACATGTTAAATTTTAGGTGGAAACAACCAATATGGATTTCTTGAGTGATCTGGAGCAGCGCGAAGTAAATTGAGAATAACCTGTCGAACGAAGAGGAGTTAAGCTCTGAAACTTTGTAGAAGGGAAGAAGTTCTAATTCGGGCTAGAAATACAACTTTTAACAGATAGAAGTGAAAATAGAAGCAAAGGCAGAAGCAGAATGAGACAGGTATTGCTAAAGGAAGCAGCGACACTGAAGGTATAAGGGTAAGCAACGAGACGAGGGTCGCTGGTGTCGCTAGAGGCTTTTTGTCTCACAACTCTTGCTCAGTATCGTTGGGTATTGCTAGTCTTGCTAGTGTAGCTACTCTCGCTAGTCTCACTGATCAAGTAAGTCTCGTTGGTCTCTCTAGTTCACAGTATCGCTGGTACAGTTGGGTCTTTTGCTTGAATTTGATGGTTTAGTCTCGCTAGTGGCCTGAATCTTGCTCATTAATGCACTTTTTTATGAAATGTAGCTCGGTTGAGTATTTCTCAATGGAATATAGTCACGGTGATGGTTTTATTCATGGAGTCTCGGTGAATAATAGAAATGTCTAAGGCTTGTTGGCTATGTAAAAAGGAATTTTAAGGAAATCTAATAACGAAAAATGTACTATTTCAAGCCGAGAGGAACTAGGGAAGGCGTATAACCCACTAAAGGCTCGGGACAAGTAGTGAGTGACAATTTTATTTAAAATGTGTCTACTTTGAACAAAGTCTTATTATTGCAAGATTATGTTTGGAAACATGTTTATATGTTTGTGATTTCACGGGTTTTAACGTGCATATTATGTGTTTTACATTGGAAATCATTTGAGGCATGCTAGTTGTTAAACGAGTTTTATGAAAGGCATGCTGTTTATTAACCTATGATTTTATGGAAAACATTGATGCTTGTTTATATTATGCTATTTTTGAAACATGTTGTTTTTTAATAATGTTTTTGAAAAGGCTCCCAATGCTGAAGGACACGGAGAAGGCATGTGGGTAGTCGAGATATAGAAATGATGCCCAATGCTGAAGAACTTGGAGAAGGCATGTGGGTGGCCTAAATCTCGTATATGGGACTGGGTACTGAAGAACTAGGAGAACGTATTCGGGTAACCCAAGATATGATATCTATGTGCACATACAGGGATGATAGACGCTGTTGTGTTGAGATTACTCCACATAGCTAAGAATATTTGACGTTGGATGTGTCGAGATTACTTCACTCCAACTAAGGATGTTTTCAACGTTGAGTAGCGTTGAGCTCCTCTCTGCCTCAACTAAGGAAAATGTTTTTGAAATAAACTGAATTTTCGTGTATCTTTTTATGAAATGAACATATATGGTATGACAATGCCCCTTGAGCATGTTTTGCATGGATATTACTTTGAATTGATGTTATTTATGCATTGTTTTAGAATGATTACACTTTGATTAGCTTCCGAGCTAAAGGAAGATTTTTACAAAACAAGTCACTCACTGGGCAACCTAGCTCATGCTTTTCTTGTTTTTCTGTTTTTCAGGTAGCGAGCAAGTCCCGGGTGCTTAGCCTACACAGCAACTCATCTGGGCCCACCATCCGTGTCTAGAATTTTGAGAATTGTAAATATTTGATCTTAAACATATGTTGTACATATAGAGGGTTGAGGGCAATGTTGAGGAACTTATGTAAATATATGGTTTGAGGGAAAATCAATGTCTATATGATAACTTAACCCTAGTTAAAGTATGTTGTTCAATCATTGTGTATATCTGCTTATTAGGTGATGGTCTAGGTTTCAGGTTGGTAGTGGATGCCGTAAGAGGGTCGGTGTTTGCTGTCCTCACACTTTCTCCTAGGATAGGAGGGTACCTGGGAGGAGGGGGGGTGTGACAACACTAAAGGTCTTGGATGGAACCCAAAACCCAATTTAGCTAGAGGTGGTGTATCTTCCTCACAGTTTGAGGAAGAGATTGGGAATAAGTATGAAAAGCTTGAGGTAGTGGTGACGACCTTACAGGAGAAAAATGTTATGTTAATGTCCCAATTTTCTAGTTTTCGAGATCAATTGATTGAAATTGCGAGACAGTTAGGTGGGCAACAATGGCAAGAAGATGGATCCTCAAACAACTAGGTACGTATGACAACTTTCTAACTTCAAATATGTGTGTTTTAGTGGATTTAGAAACTTAATTTGGTTGTGTGGCTATCCTGTAGTTATGGTAGCCACATTCAAATATGTGTGTTTTAGTGGATTTAGGAAATTACTTTGGTTGTGTGGCTATCCTGCAATTATGGTAGCCATTTCGAATATGTGTGTTTTGGTGGATTTCAGAACTTACTTTGGTTGTGTGTCTATCCTGTAGTTATGGTAGCCACATTCAAATATGTATTTTAGTGGATTTAGGAACTTACTTTGGTTGTGTGGCTATCCTACAGTTATGGTAGCAACAATTAAATATGTGTGTTTTGGTGGATTCCAAAACTTACTTCGGTTGTCTGTCTATCTTGTAGTTTGATAGCCACATTCAAATATGCATGTTTTAGTGGATTTAGGAACTTAGTTTGGTTGTGTGGCTATCCTGCAGTTATGGTAACCACATTAATATATGTGTGTTTTAGTGGGTTTAGGAACTTAATTTGGAGTTATGGTTAGCCACTTCCTACCTTGTAGGTGTGTTTGAGACAATTTTGTAGCTTTCCAAGAATGTTTTGTTGCTGCCTTGAAGATTTACAGGTGTTAAGGTGGGATTAGGACACACTCATAGCTTGAGGAGAAAGGGGTTCATGTGTTCTAGCTTCTTCTTCTTCTTTTTTTTTTTTTTCCCCCTTCTTTTCTTCTTATCCAATCTCTTCTCTAGCTTCTTCTTCTTCTCCAACATGAAGAGTATAGAAAGAGCAAGACCGAGAACGAGACCATGATCGAAAAGTAGAGTGAGAGAGAGATACCGAAAGGGAGAGCAAATGAGAGACACTGAGAGGGAGAGCAAGATAGAGAGACTGATTAGGAGAGAGCGAGAGAGATTGACCGAGAGGGAGAGAGCGAGAACTTGTTTAAGTGGATTTATGTCTCGCTCGTGTGTGGGGGGGGGGGAGGAAGAGGGGGTTCACGTGTCATACCCCCTCCCAAATACCCTAACCTAAGAGAAAGTGTGAGGACAGCGAACACCGACCCTCTTACGGCATCTCCTGTCAACCTTATACCTTAACCTTTACCTAATAAACAGTTTCAAGCAAGGATTGAACAACATACTTTAACTAGGGCTAAGCTAACATACAGACATCGATTTACATTCAAAACCAAAGATTTACATAGGTTCATCACATCGCTCTTAACCCTCTATATGTACAACATAAGTTTAGGTTCAACTATTTACGATGCTAAAAATTCACAGACACTAGTAGTGGTAGGCCGAAACGAGTTGCAACATAAGCTAAGCACTCCGGACTCGCTCACTACCTGAAAAACAGAAAAAACAAAGAAAGTATGAGCTAGGATGCCCAATGAGTGACATATCTAGTAAAAACCTTCCTCAAAACTCAGAAGTTAATCAAATCGGAGTTATTCTATGATAATACGTGGACAACAACATTTCAAAGTTATATTATATATGTTCATCACAGAAAAAGATTCACGAGAATTCAGTTTATTTCAAAAACATTTTCTTTAGTTGAGGCGGAGCGGAGCTTAACGCTACTCGATGTCGAAAACATCCTTAGTTGGGGCGGAGTAGTCTCGACACACCCAACGTAAAAAATCCTTAGCTGTGTGGAGTAATCTCAACACAATAGCGTATATCATATCTCTATGTGCACATAGGTAACATATCCTGGGTTACCTGAATACCTTCTACGAGTCCTTCAGTACCGAGTCCCATATATGAGATTTAGGCCACCCACATGCCTTCTTTGAGTCCTTCAACATTGGGGGCTATCTCAATACTCAGGTTACCCACATGCCTTATCCGAGTCCTTTAGCATTGGGAACCATTTCTATATCCTGACTACCCACATGCATTCTTCTTGTCCTTCAGCATTGGGAGCTGTTTCAAAACGTTATGAAAAAAGAATATGCTTTGAAAATAGCATAATAATAGTTCACAAGTTTATACCATTTTCAAATCTTCTCAAATTCATTAATAATCATCAATGCTTTTCCATGAAATCATAAGTTAATAAATAACATGCCTTTAATAATACTCATTTAACAACTAGCATGCTTCAAATGATTTCCAATGTAAAACATATAATACGCACATACATGAAAATACATACTTTTCTTTTTAAGCAAATCATCCCCACAGCACATTAAAACCCATAAAAAGCATAAACATATATACATGTTTCCAAACATAATCGTATTTCATGAAAGCTTTGTTTAAAGTAAGCTCATTTTAAAATAAAGTTGTCACTCAAAACTCGTCCTGGGCTCTTAGTGGGTTATATGTCTTTCCTAGCTCCTCTCGGCCTAAAATAATACGTTTCCCTTTGTTAGATTTCCTTAATATTCCTTTTACATAAGAAACAAGCTTTAGATATGCCTAATATTCATCCCCGATACCAAACTACATAAAGAAAACCATCACCGATACTATATTCCATGAAGAATTGCTCAACCGAGGCTATACTTCATTTGAAAGTTCATTAATGATCAAGATTTAAGCAATTAGCAAGACTAAATTAGCAAAACAAGCCAAAAACCAGCAGTACCAGCGAGACCGTGGAGGAGCAAGACCAACGAGAGCCACAACCCAGCGAGATTTGTGAGACAATTTTGACCAGCGAGAGTAGTCTCGCTCTCGCTCCTTCACGCTTAACCTTTCCAGCGAGACCTGCTTCATTTTGCTGTTATTCTCGCTACCTTCCGAACTTCTAGCTATTAAAAGTCATAGTTCCAGACTGAATTAGAACTTCTTCCCTTCTACAAACTTGTAGAGAAATATGTTTTCTAGCTTGCCTCAAAATTTTAAAGCTTACTCCTCTTTGTTAGATAGATATTCCCAATTTACTTCGCCTTGCTCCAGATCACTCAAGAAATTCGTGCCAATCGGTTCCACCTAAAATTTAACATGTTTCTCTTCATATTCAGCTCAACCATCCTTCACAAGAGTTGTTAGAAATTGACTTTTACTAACCTCAAAATTTTAGCTTCAAACTCTGACTCTTCCGCTCGATATTCACCAAACACCGAACCTTGTTCAAACTGCGCGACAGCAAACGAAGCTTCTGTTTCAGCTTCAATTTTACCATGAAACTGAACAAAACCCTACACGAGTTTGCCTTAGATCTCTTCTTCTACCACCCCTCGACGTGCATCTAAAAGATAACCCCAGTTTGAGACTTGAAAAATGAGAGAAACCCGTCGGTAATCTTCACCGAGTCTAATAATAAATCTACCGACTAATCTCCACTAACCCTTTTTTTTTCTTTTTGCTTTCTTTCTTTCTTTCTTTCTTTCTTTTTAATTTAAATAAATAAATAAGTAATCCACTTTTATGCCTCACTTAATAATCAAGATAAATTTTAGCTCAATTCCCTCTTAATGACTTACATATGCAACTTACCACAAATTACTTCTGGCTTTCTCCCCTTCTTCTTTTGATCTACAAGAGAAAAACAATTTAGTCCACTTCGGTACTACGTACTTATGTTTAACACTTACAAATGAAAGAAAGGTTTACATCACATCTTAATTATAACCATTTTAATCACTTTTTAAATAGTAAAATGGTTGTTCGTGGTGTTCATGTTTTAACATGTTCATAGCTTGCATGTTTAGTCATGTCTTATAACCATTTCGATTCATATTTTTTATATATATTTCTTCATAATATTTGTTTTTTCCTATTTCATGTTGTACGTGTAAATTCTCAAATATTGTTTTTTGGAGAGAAGAAGATTTTGAGATGATTAATTTTTTTTGGTTTAGCATCTCATGTATATATTTTGGCTTAGGATTGTCAAACTTTTTTTTTTTTTGTATAGGGGACTTCTACGAAGTTATTTTTCTTTAGCATCCAAGTATATTTTGCCGTAGGGAATGTAAACTTTTTTTGTATAAGGGATTACTAAGAAGTTTTTTTGGTTTAGAATCTCATTTATATTTTGGCTTAGGGAATGTTAACCTTTATTGTTTAAGGGATTTGTAAGAAGGCTAGTAAAATATATATAATGTTCTTATTCTTTGAATTTTAGTAACTATATTGAACATTAATGTTATTTTTAATGTATAAGTTTATTTTTTTATATTTGTTTGAATATTAAATTTTGTTTGTAAAAAATTATTAAATAATAAAAAATAAAATTTTGGTTATTAATTATTACAACTTAAAATTTATAAAATTGAAAAGCTTATGTCAATGTATAATAAAACGTCGACAAAAATTGAACAAAACCTGGAAATGTCCATTTTCTAAAAATTAGGTTTTTTCCAAGCCAACTCTGGTTCGTCTGGATAAAGTATAGGCTGACGCATCGAACTGTGTCTAGATAATTGTAAATGTCGATGCATCTATTTTCATCGACACAAAGTTTTTGTCAATGCAATATGTTGCATCGACAAAAGTAGATTTATGCCGACGAAAATGGTTTTTCGTTGGGAACGACTTCTCTCAACATGGATATACTGATGTTTTTACCAACGTAAGAATTTTCATCGACATAAGTTGTTCAGATGAAATTTGAACTTTTGCCCACGTTTTTTTGCGTTGGTAAAAGTAAAAATTCTTGTAGTGTCTCTCCTTTTTCATTTCATGTAACTTGTGAGAGAATGGAATTAACAACCCTTAAACGAGGGGAATTATTATAATAATATAACAATATTAATTAATTAAAATTAATAGTAATTTGATTATAATTTATTAAATCATATTTAATAAATATAATTAAATAAAATTAATTAATTAAATATCTCATATCTAATTTGAATCATATTCAAATAACCTCCTCTCATATAACCTATAGTTTTAGTATGAATCTCATTCATATTAATTTTAATGTATAGTTTTTTATGAATCTCCTTCATATAATTAATATTTAAACCTCATTTAAATATTCGTTTCTCTTATAATATAAAATATAAATTTTGAATGAGTTTGAATCTCATTCAAAATAAACTTTATATTATAATATATTGATATACATTATATTAATTGTGTCACATACAATTAATTCTCTTATTAATTTGAATACTTCAAATTAAAACCAAAATGTTTGATTCTAATACTAATCTTTTATGAGCTAGCAAGGGGACCTTATGGACCTATAATTAGAAGCTCCAATGATATGAGATTAATCAACTAAACTCTTTAATTAGATTAATCAATATTCATTAACTGTAGGTCACTTTACTAAATACTTACAGTTGCACTCTTCAAACTATAGATATATTTCTATGTCCATGGGATTTACTAATCAACAGTAAGTTGACCCTCCATAAATTTGTCACAACTACAGTTGGGCCAAATTACCGTTTTACCCCTGTAGTTATATCTATCTCCTTAAGTACAACTTATCCATCTAATGAACAAACTTTTTATAGTCCAACTATAAACTAACCCCTCTCGGGCAAGTGAGAGGTCAGGCCTCATTGTTCAAGACTCGAAATCAGCCATTAAGGGAGTAATTTATTTACTAACCCTGAACATGGGAAGGAGTGAATTTCATCTTGTGAAGGCATGTTCCCAGCTCCCTAATCAAACAAATTCCCAAAATAGTAGGCTTATTGAGTCGACAATTTGGCCACTTTCACGCATACAAATCAAAGGATTGCGCTCATAAACAAAGGTTCATAACTCACTCAAGATTTAGGTCAAGTTACCTATGATCATTCTATGTAATTTTAATTTCTACAATTAACGACGTTACAAAGAGAAATTAAACATTTTGCGGTCTGGTCTTATACAAACTTGTTACATAAGATACTCCCACTCACATGTTTCCACATGAACAATTACGATCAAATCGTTTGTAACACTTTACAACTCCTTGTAACAGTTACAAAGTGGGTCGTATCCATAATGTTATCAGAATAAGACACCCAACTTTATTCCTAAATCTTTTTGCTTATGATTTAAACATGATCCAACCTTGTACGTCAACCACATACATGTTTAACTTTACATAAAATAACCATGGAATCTTAGTTTATTGGATTTGAGTTAATGCATAATATAGATAAAATAAATTCTTATTTTATTCAATAAATAAAATTTATATACAATTTACAAAATTACCAGACCCAAGAGATTTAGGACACACCAGTCCCAACAGGAATTCACTCCTACCTAATTTAGGGCTAGTAGAGAAGTTGTTCTCTTAACTACTGACTCCGGGTCTTGAACATGGGGCCCCACCCTCTCATTGGCCCGAGAGGGACTCAGTTTGTTGGTTGGGCCACAAATCAATTGTTCATTAGAGGATTAGTAGGACTTAAGAAACAAGATGTAATTAGTGCGGTAAAACGATAATTTTGACCCAGCTGTAATTACGAAAAACTTGTGAAGGATCGACTTACTAATCATGGTGATATCAAGTGGACAAAAATATATCTATAATGAGAAGAGTGTAGCTACTGGGTATAGTGGAGTGTCCCAGTAGTTAATGAATGTTAATTAACTAGGTTAAAAAGTTTAGCTGGTTAATTTTGGACCATTGGAGCTCATGATTTGTAGGTCCATTAGATCTCCTTGTTAGCTCATGGACTAAACACCTTAGAACAGTGTGATGAAAGAATTTGGAAACAGTCAAGTTTGTTTAAGGAGTAAGATTTACGGTTTGTTCGTTTTAATTATGAATTAAATGAAAATTGTGAGTTGGTAATATTTACATGTGATTTAAATATTAATTGGATCAATAGAGATTCATCGGATTGAAAAAATCGAGATAAGTGGAAAAATTATTAATTTAATATTTAATATTAATGTAATATAATTAATTATTTAAATTAATATGATTTAAAATTAATTAGTGGAATTAACTTTAAATTGAAAATTAGGAAAACAAATTCATTTAAAAATGAATTTTGGAAATTCTTCTAGAAGTGGATTTTTCCAACTTTGCATGGAAGTAGGAGGTGTTCTTCTCTTAAACCTCACCTTCTTCCACCTCCTAATTGAGTTGGTTAATCAGCAAATTTGGTGTCTTTATGCATGTAAATCAGATTTGCACGTCTTTCTCTTTATATAGAGGTGAGAAAGATTGATCAAGGGTTGAGAATTTGGTGGAATTTTGCTAAAAATTCTCACTTACTCAAAACTCTCCAAAATTTTTTTTCTTCACAATTTTGCTCCAAATTCATCACAATTTTAATCCCATAATCCGCTCTAAAGTTAAAGAATAATGAGAAAGATTCTTGTGGTAGTACACGAAATGTTTGCGATCAAAATCTTGAAGGAATCCGATTCAATTTTGAGCTATAACAAGTACGTAACAAAGCCCTTGTTTTTCGGTTTTAAGAACAAGCATGTTTAATTCTTAAAATTGATGTTGTTAGAGTGCTTTAGATCCTAATTGCTTCAACTTGTATGTTCCCAACTCCATCAGATTTTGTGTCTTGGGTTTGCAAGGAATTGAGGAGTGGGGTTAATGATCTTAGAGAATTTTGCTGAAAAATCTCACTTGCTCAAAACTCTACAAAACTTGGTGTTATTTACGTTTTTGCTCAAATTTAACATAATTTGGATCTCACAATTCATTCTAAGTCCAGAGGATAACAAGGAAGACTCTTGTGGTGGTCCACAAAATGTTTGTGATCAAAAGCTTGAAAGATTTTGGATCAATTTTGAGCTACAACAAGTAAATGTTTTTTGTCTTTGTTTTTCGGTTTTAGAACTAGCATGTTTAATCTTCAAAATTGATATAATTAGAGTGCTTTAGATCCTAATTGGTTCTGCATTTACATTGCTAACTCTATCAGTTTTTTTATCGAAATTATTAGTCATTGTATTATGTTGATCGTTGTAGTCATCTTGCAACCCGTTCAGAGCAAATAATTATCTTCAAGACAATGTTCATTGAAAGTGTGTCTTGACTAGCTATTGGCTTTCCACAAGATCTTGAGATTTTATAAAAATTTGTGGTAATTTTAGTTTATATCCTTGTTATTCCACCTGACTTACTCTTGTGAGTTTTAGCATTATTGTTATATTGTATATAATGTCTATATATTTACACTGTAATTGTCTGTATCAAATAAGGTGTAACCAATTTGCTAGTATTATTCCGTTCTTATGGTAATTCTGAACATCTCATTTTCTCTTATTTAGATGAACAACGTCTATCTTATCTTTTACTTTAGCCTAATGAATTAGCTATTAATGAGAGCCATATTTGAATTGCCGTGATATCTTGACTAATTTTTCGAGTTATGAACAAGGAAAAAAAAAAATGAAAAAAACTTCAATTAAATATATCTTTATCTAAAAATTCCAATTTTTGAGTAACATAACTTCAATATATAATCAATCGTAATTTAGAGGAGATTGATCTGAGATGACATGTTATGAATTTTAAAGTATCCAACGCTTTGTCGTAATGAATCTTTATTTATTTTAAGAATCACCAAAAGGAAAAGGTGGCATGCAAGATCCATCACATGCACAAAGAGTTGTAATGAAAATTCATAAAGTTGGTTAGTTGTTGTGGAGGGCCACATCTTTTTTGTTGTTGTCCTCTAAGGGAAGTTTTTGAGAGTTGAAGGTGAATGGCTTGTTGAGTTCTGGGCAATAGCACAAATGAATGTCACAAAAACAAAGGCTAGGGTTGAAGCAATCACTTGAACTATTGCACGTCACATGTATACGAGAGCTTGCTTTTGAGCCCATTGGCTTGCTAATCACTGCAATAACATTCAATATTCAATGTGACCAATCAAACAATGAAGTCAGATATAACATGAAATTGAATCTTCATTGAAATATTTGTAAATAATTTTTTTTTTTGGTATTAGGGTTGAACTACCATTTTGCAATATGTCTCTATACTTTGTATTTGTTCAACTTTGGTTCCATTTGTTCAACTTTGGTTCCTATACCTTCAATAAATCTTAAATTTAGTCCCATTGTTAGTTTATTGTGGAACTTTAAAAAAATTGTTATATATTAGCATTTTTTTACTATAAATTTTGAAAACATATTCACATATTGTATTTACTTGCATTAAATTATTATTATCATTATTATTTAACTAACGTTGGTAAATTTAATTATGATGGATTACATTAAGGGTCCGTTTGGTTCATTTTACTAAAAGTATCAGGACTAATATTGAAAATACAGATATTAAAATTGGAAAATTGAAAATTTCGAGACTAAAATTGACTACAAACATCCATGTATAAGGACTAAAATAATTTTTACCTTTGTATTATTATTACTGTGCAATATTATATAATTTACAATATAAAATAGTATAGTTAAATTAAGTAGTTCTATACTTTGTGTAATGCTAAAATTCAAATTTAACGTTTGTATACAAATAAATATGTTTTTCTTTTAAATATTTTTCGCTTTTTGAATTATAAAATCGAAAAATAGTTTTAAAAAATAATTTTGTCAAATAAAAATTCACAAAATCCACTTGATTTGAAAGTAGGTGAGAGCTTTTGCCTGAACGAAAGACGGCTAGAAAAAAGATGATTGCAATTAAGAAGGTCAATTTTATAGAAAATTTTCCAGCCATAACTATGGTATAAGGTTGATATTCTTTCCTGTTCTTCTTTAGGTGGTCCTTTGAGGGTTTTGTGTGCTTTGATAATTTATTTGCTTTCAAGCAAAGACCATATATAGTTTGGTTGTGTGTTTATTGGCTAAAGGTTGAAAAGGTAAGTAAATCAGGTGAAAAAGAAAATATGGTATAATGATTGTAAATTGAAGGTTCAGTATCACAAAATTCAATGAATTAGCAAACTGAAATACGTATGTATGGATCCATAAACCGAATTCTGGCTAATTCCAGAAAAAACAACCGCGAAAATTCTATCTAACCAAATATTAATGTTTATGAAACTTTAAAATGAATTACTCGTTCAAACATATCTCCACCATTAGATACTAATATTTCATATCTATGATCTAAATCACACCATAAACTAATTTTACTTGAAAAGTTGTGAAAACAAAATAGAAATGTAAAGCTTCTCTCCTCATAGTCCCATTCATATGCATTATAAATATATAATGACTTTGGTCTCTAAATAATTTTACTCCTAATGTTTGTTTTTGGTAAGTCCTAATTTCCTGTTGCTTTTCTTATTAATTATTAATAGAAAGCCAACGTTGCACCTATTTATAATCATAAAAATATGTTTTCCATTTTTTAAATTACTAATATAAAAAATCTTTTAAATATATATATTTTCTTGTTTTTGTTCTCTCTTTCTTCCCTCTTCTTTCTCCTTCCACCTCAAAACCTTATTTCTTGGTTGCCGTTGCCTCTGCTGCAGCCGTTGCCAATCACCACCAATGATGAAAGCGTTTTTTTATTTTTTCTTCATCTTCCTCCTCATCCCTTTCTGCCACTATTCTTTCTCATTTGTCTTTTTCTTTTTCCTTCCGCCACTATTATCTTTCCCTTTCCCTTCGCTTCACTTTGGTTGGAAAAAACTTTACACTCCTCTACTGCATAAATAAGCAGAAAAATAACAGAGAAATTAAAAAAAAAAACAATAAAACTGGAAACACAAGAATTTACGTGGAAAAGTCCAAACTTGGAGAAAAACCACGGTCCACCAGAAAGAAATCCACTATGTGAAAGATTGTAAAAATCACACACAATAATTCTCTCTCTCGATCCTAATTACAAGAGCACTCTCTTAAATCTTTTGACTACTCACAGCTTTTTCCCACTCTCAAACTAGAGAATACAAAATGAATTTAATTAGAGTTAGCACAACAAGATTAAAGTGTTTCTAACTGGACAATTAAATAACAAAGGCATAGGCTCCTTTTATAGTGCTTAGAGAGCCCATGTGTAAACCCTACTTTCATCTGTAAGTGTTAAACATGAGTACGTAGTACCGAAGTGGACTAAGTTGTTTTCTCTTGTAGATCAAAGGAAGAAGAGGAGAAAACGAATTACTTATTTAATTAATTAATTAATTATTTATTTATTTAATTAAACTAAAGAAAAGAAATAAAGAAAAGGATAGGGAGGAAACGGGAAAAAGGGAAGAAAGGAAATTATAAAAAAAAAAAAGAAAAAGAAAAGAAAAAGAAAAGTGGAAGTCAGTGGTGAACTTTTAAAGTGGGTGAGTTGCCGACAGGTTTTCTTCTATTTCTCCAACTCAAACTGATTCTATCTTTCAGCTGGTCATTGAGGAAAGGTAGAAGAAGAGATCTAGGGCAATTTCATGTGGGTTTTTGGCCAGTTTCATGGTAGAATTGAAGCTGAATCAGAAGCTTCGATTGTTGTCGCGCAGTCTGAACATGGTTTGGTATTTTATGAATATCGAGTAGAAAAGGCAGAGTTGGAAGCTGAAATTTTTAAGTTAGTAAGTTAACTCAATTTATAACAACTTTTATAAAGGATATTTGAGCTGAATATGAAGAGAAACATGTTACATTTCAGGTGGAACCGACTGATATGAATTTCTCGACTGATCTGGAGCAGGGCAAAGTTATTTGGGAACATCTGTCAAACGAAGACGAATTACACTTTGAAATTTTGAAGTAAACTAGAAAACATATTTCTCTACAGGTTTGTAGAAAGAAAGAAGTTCTAAATTTGGCTGGAAATACGACTTTTGACAGATAAAAGTGAGAATAAGAGGAAAGGCAGAAACTGAGATAGTCGGGGATTGCTGGAACTGCAGTAACGCTAAGAATTTAAGCGTGAGAAGTGAGACGAGTGTCCCTGGTAACGCTGAGGGCTTTGTGTCTCACAACTCTCGCTGAGTATCACTTGGTATCGTTGCTCAGGTGAGTCTCGCTAGTCTCGCTCACCATGGTATCGCTAGTGCCGGTTGCCCGTAGTTTAATCTCGCTAGTAGTCTCGGTGATGGTTTTCTTTATGTAGTTTGGTCTCGGGGATGGATATTATGCATATCTAAGGCTTATTTCTTATGTAAAAAGGAATTTCAAGGAAATCTAACAAAGGGAACGTATTATTTCAGGCCGAGAGGAGCTAGGAAGGACTTATAACCCAGTAAAAGCTCAGGACAAGTAGTGAATGACAATTTTATTTTCAAATGAGCTTACTTTAAACCAAGTTTTCATGAAATACGATTATGTTTGGGAACATGTATATATGTTTATGCTTTTGATTGGTTTTACTGTGCCGTGAGGATGATTTGCTTGAAAAGAAAAGTATTACATTGGAAATCATTTGAAGCATGCTAGTTGTTAAACGAGTATTATAAAAGGCATGCTATCTATTAGCTTATGATTTCATGAAAAAGCATTGATGATTATTAATAAGTTTGAGAAGATTTGGAAATGTTTTGAACTTGTGAACTTTTATTATGCTAATTTCAAAGCATATTGTTTTTTAATAATGTTTTGAGACGGCTCCAAATACTGAAGGACACGGAGAAGGCATGTGGGTAGTCGGGATATAGAAATGGTTTCCAATGCTGAAGAACTCGGAGAAGGCATATATGGATAACCTGAGTATTGAGATAGCCCCCAATGCTGAAGGACTTGGAGAAGGCATGTGGGTGGCCTAAATCTCATGTATGGGACCCGATACTGAAGGACTCGGAGAAGATATTTGGGTATGATATGTATGTGCACATAGAGGTATTATAGACGCTGTTGTGTTGAGATTACTTCACACAGCTAGGGATTTTAGACGTTGGGTGTGTCAAGACTACTCTGTCCCAACTAAGGATGTTTCGACGTTGAGTAGCGTTGAGCACCGCTCTGCCTCAACTAAGGAAAATGTTTTTGAAATAAACTGAATTATCGTGAATCTTTTTCTGTGATGAACATATCTGATTTGACTCTGAATTGTTGTTATTCACGTATTATCATAAAGTAACTCCGATTTGATTAACTTCCTAGTTATTAGGAAGGTTTTAAATAAATATGTCACTCACTGAGCATCCCTAGCTCGTACTTTCTTTGTTTTTCTGTTTTCTAGGTAGCGAGTCCGGGGTGCTTAGCCTACACTGCAACTCGTCTAGGCCTATCGCTATCAGCATTGAGAGTTTTGAGCTTTGTAAATAGTGGAACTTACTTATATGTTGTACATATAGAGAGTTAAGGGCGATTTTGATGAACCTATGTAAATCTTTAGTATTGAGTGTAAATTGATGTCTGTATGAAAGCTTCACTCTAGTAGGAGTATGTTGTTTAATCTTTGTATGAAACTGCTTATTAGGTATTGGTCAAGGTATAAAGTTGACAGTGGATGCCGTAAGAGGGTCAGTGTCCGCTGTTCTCACATTTCCTCTTAGGTTAGGGTATCCGGGAGGGGGTGTGACACCATGACTTTCCTAAACCTTTTCAATGTAGGACAAGCTCATGACTTTCCTAACCCATTTTAATGTAAGACAAACCCAACACTTTCCTAAATCTTTTTGGTGTGAGACAACTGCACTTCTAATATTTTTCCAAAAAACCCAACACCTTTCTCTTTCCTTTCCCCTTATTCCCATATGATTGTAGAACCTAATAATTGGATGGGAATTTAATTTTTTTTTTTTTTTATGAATAATGAAGAAAAGAGTGTCAAAGACTCGGTTTTGGGTCTTAGGCATGTTGAGGGGCTAAAAGGAGCCTCAAAAGGCATTATTGTAGCATTGGCCAATGCTCTACATTATTACCTGAGAGCATCATCAGGGAGAGTGCTACAATGCCTTGAATTTGAACAATGCTCATGCATCACTTGACACTGTGGGGCGTTAAGGCCCATGCTAAACAACGTCATGATGTTGCATTATAGTGTCGACGCTATTGAGGTTTCCAAAATTAAATTACGATTTAATTTAGGGTCTGGGGGATTGATTTTAAGGGTCTTTCAATCCGAGAGTGAGATAGGAGCAGATTCCAAAGGGCTTTAAGTTGGAGATAATTGAAAAGGGATTGAGGGTTGATTCTATTTTGGAGACAGAGTCAAATCCTCAGATAACTCTTTTTGTCCTTCTTTCTCTTTAATTCTTCTCTAGATTTATGTTTTTTTATTATGGTTTTGACTATGGAAGCCATGATTGGTTGATTTCTTGTAGTTCTCAGATTTTTGAATTTTTTTTTTTTTTTTGTAATTTCAATTGTGCACCATAAATTTAATTAACATCATTTACTTTTTGGTATGTTTGCTTAATGTAAGACTTACTTCTATCTTTTGGAAATCTAGCAAGAAAAGTAAGCGGGTGGTTGAGTAAGAGATGGTCGAGAGCCTTTGGCTTGAGTGGGTGTGTGGCTGGCAAGAAGGGCTGGCTAGGTGGTGCAATGGGCCAAGGGTTGATGCGTTGGCTTGAAGAGGCATGCGCCCATGGGTGATGGTTGTTGTGTTGGGCAAGCTTGGCTATGCGTTTAAGGTTAGTAGGAAGGGTGTTGCGTTTGTGAGCTTGGCTATGCATTGGTTGAGGTTAGTAAGGGGGTTGTGTTGGGGAGCCTTGCGTCTAAGGACTATGGGATTGACGCATGGTGCTATGCGTCCAAGCAAGTCGACCAAGGGGCTGTGTGTAGTGGTAGCTGAGAGGGGAAGCCAACTAACCTCAAAAGGATACGTGGAGGAGGTCTTGATGCATCCACCATTCCTTCTTGATTAAGCAAAGCCTAAACTTAAGTGTTAAGCAAGCCAGATTAGGTGTTAATTTGAGGTTAAGTGTGGCATGGGCATTCATGCAAGCATGAGGTGGCGAGTTGGGAATTTGCATGTAGAAATCTGGAAAGCCTATAAATAGAAGGGTCTGGTAGAAGAGGTTAGTGTGTGCAAATTACTCGTGCAATTTGTGATTTTTTTTTACCAAATTCTCCCAAATCAGTCTAGTTTTACTGAGAGGGCTGCCAGAAGGAAAATCTGTGAGGAAAGACTCGAAATTTATCAAAAACTTGAGCTTGCTCTAGCTATCGGGTAATCTGGAGCAGACCGTGAAGTTTTAGAGATACTTGACAGTAAAGAAATAATTAGAAGCTGAAATTTTAAGGTAAGCTAGTTAAGACATTTATCTATAGGTTTGTAAGAGGAAAGAAAACTCTAATTCTTGCTAGAAATATCACTTTTGACAACTAGAAGTAACGACAGTGGGTTTGAGGCTGTCGGGTGAGTTTTGGAGTGGCTGGGCATGTAGTTAGGCGTGGGCTGTGGCTGAAGGTGAGATCTCATTCGAGATTATTTTGACAAGTTTTGGACGCTTAAGAGGCGAGTTGGCACACCACAGGCCATGCGGGTATGCATGCTGACGGGCAAGATGCGTTGGTGTTGTGTGCAGGCCGTGGGGACGTGGTAGGTGTCGTTGGTGTGCGGAGGGCGACGCTGTGAGCCGCAAGTGTTGAGTGAGACGCATCTCGCTAACCTTGCAAGGACATGCGACTCAAGCTGACGAGCAGGCACGCAGGTGTGCGGGGATTGCAACCTATAAGGGTCTGTGTGCGAGGCAGCATCTGGGCGTGTGGGCAGCGTGTTGTGTGAGGTTTGCTGCTCATTTGAGGTTATTTTTGATTGGGTGAGTGTGTTGTAGGGCTGTTGAACACGCCTAAGGGCAGTTTGCCATTTTTAGATATTTTGGCTAATTTTTGCTTGTCGATAAGCCTTTTTGAGCTAAAATGACTTGAGATATACTATGAAAAGAATTTTGAATAATTTTGACAAAGGAATTATTTATTTTAGGTCGGGAAGAGCTAGGGAAAGCATATAACCCATTAAGAGCATAGGACGAGTTGTGAGTGACATAAATTCATTTTAAATGATTCATACTGGCAATATTTATAAATGTTTGGTTTATCCCAAAATTATGAGATTTCTGACATGAATTGAATTTGATAAGCATGTATTTCTTCAATATGATTTTGAACATGCTTTTACATAGTTTTGAGCTTGATGCTCTAGAATCCCGAAATTTGTGAAAAAACATGCTGTTTGAAAATATTCTGGAAGTTCTGAGAAATTGTTTAAACTCATGGTTGTGTATGATTTAGCATGCTTTTATTTTAAAATAGTCCCTAATGTCGAAGTACTAGGAAAAGGCATCTGGGCAGCCTAAAAATAATCCCCGTTGCCGAAGAACTAGGAGAAGGCATCTAGGCAGTCTGAATTGGTCCCCAATGTCTATGGACCTGGTGAAGGCATCTGAGTAGTAGAATATGATCTCCAATGCCAAAGAACTGGGAGAAGGCATCTGGGCAACCAGAATTGGTCCCCAATGCTAATGGACTTGGTGAAGGCATCTGGATAGCTTGAATATGGTCTCCAATGCCGAAGTACTGGGAGAAGGCATTTGGACAGCTTGAATATGGTCCCCAATACCGAAGAACTAGGAGAAGGCATCTGGGCAGCCTGAATTGGTTTCCAATTCCAATGGACTTAGTGAAGGTATATGGGCAGATTGAATATGGTCCTCAATGCCAAAAAACTGGAAGAAGACATCTAGACAACCTAAAATGGTTCCCAATACCGATGGACTTGGTGAAGCCATATGGGCAGCTTGAATTATAATTCCTATGTGCACATAAAGGGAGATTTGACGCTGTGGTATTGAGATTATTCGACATTGAATATGATGAGTGATGGATAAATAAACATGCAGCGGAAGTTAATTTGATCAATTTTCACTCTAAGATGTTCAATTTAGAAGATTAAACATGCAATTAAAAAGAAAAACCAAAGTTTCAAGAACACTTACCCTTGAAGCTCCAAATTTTCCTTCAATTCTTGATAAATTTCATCACCACTTGGTTGCAGACCACCAGAAGAGTCTTATCTACTATTCTCTAGGCTTAGATTGGATGGTGGGATCCAAATTTGTGGTGAATTTGAGAAAGAATGAAGGTTGGGAAGAAGATGAACAATTGATGAAATTTTGTAAAATTAACCCTTAATTTCACAAAATTCTAAACCATTTTTATGTCAAAATCATCTCTATTTGTTAAAGAATAACATGCAATCCAATTTCATCAAAATTTGACAACACAAAATGGTTAATATGTTGGTTAATTGTGAAGAAGACAACCAAGCTCCTAGCTTAGTTAGTGGGAAAATCCAATCTTCAAAAATCAATTTTAAAATCAAATTTCAATGAATTTCCAAAATTGAATTAAAATTAATTTTTTATTTCAAAAAAATAATTAAATAATTAAATAAAAATAATTTACTATTTAATTAATTAAATATTATTTTAATATTAAATAATAAAATAATATTATTTTTCCCACTTGTCCCATTTTTTCTAAAAAACCGATATGAATCCCTTTTCATATGATTAATATTTAAATCTTATTTAAATATTATAATTAACACTATTTGTACGTTTAATTCGTAATTAAATGTCGATATATCGTATATATCTGACTTTCATTCCTTAAGCCAAGATTTGAACCGTTCAAACTTATTCACCACATTATCTAAGATTTTAGTCCATTTATGAGCTAGTAGAGGGACCTAATGAACCTACAGATCATAAGCTCCAACGATCAGAGATTAACCAACCAAACTCTTTAACCTAGTTAACCAACATTCGTTAACTAATGGGACACTCCACTAAAGCCCGTAGCTGCACTCTCCTCACTGTAGATATATTTGTGTCCATTTGATATAACCGTCATCAATAAATCAATCCTTCACAGGTTTTTCATAACTTCAACTAGGTCAAATACCGATTTATCTCTGAGTTACATCTTTTCTCCTTAAGTACCATTGTCCCTCTAATGCACAATTGATTTAGGATCTAATTACTAAATCCATTCCCTCTCGGGCCAGTGAGAGGATGGGGGCTCTTGTTCGAGTACTGGGAACAACACTTAAGAGAACATGTCACACCCCCTCCCAAATTACTTACATAACCTGAAAGGAGATGTGAGGACAGCATACATCACCCCTTTTGTGACGCATACTATCCATTAACACACTTGTTCTATACTATTCACATCATACATAATACTCCTTAATATATATCAACAATAACGTATAGGAAATGATATACATAACGATAATTTTAAAATACAACTCTTCCATAAAGTCCTTATACAAAATCATGTTTCAACTCCCAGTAAATGTACAACTAGGTCTACATGCCACCTATATTAGGTTTTACGTACAAGCAACTTGCAAAACAGTCAATTTTCTAGAAACTCGAAGCTTAAGCAGGGTGAGTTGGAGTAGGCAATGCTCTAGGAACGTCCTTGCTACCTGGGAGGAAAAGAAAACATGGAAAGCATGAGCTAAAAGCCCCATGAATGACTAATTTTGTAAAACCATCTTTTGTTCGAAAACAGGCATGTTAAAATCGTTATAACACCATATACGTAAACGTGATTTAAATAATCATTTCTGTAAAATCATAATTTTCAACAACGTAATCAAATCACATATGTTCATGCCAAAATGATCGTACACGAAAATCAGTTCGTTGTCAAAACTTTTCCTTAGTCAGGGCGGAGCGAGACTCAACGCACCCGACGTTGAAAATATCCTTAGTTGAGGCGAAGTAAAACTCAGCGCACTCAACGTCGATAACAACCTTAGTTGGGGTGGAGCAAGACTCAACACACCCAACGTCACAACCTTTATGTGCACATAGGAATATTGCAGATTGCCCAAGTACCTTCTACGAGTCCTTCAGTACTGGGTCCCGGGGAAACTCACATGCCTTCTCATGTCCTTCAGCATTGAGCCTCCTCGAAAACATTTTAGAAACCAGTATTATACGTAAATAGTTCACATGAAAACCTTTCATGAAAAATCAGATATATCACAATAAACAACATTTCACAACATGTCATTCAACATCTTATAGAAAACGTATAAAACATGCTTTGTGAACAATATCATCAAACATCATGCTTTTCAAGAAAACAATTCAGCTCAAAGCCATATCTCATAAGAAAAACCAAACTAAATATTTTTAATAAATTTAATTTTCAAAGAAAGAAAAATGTCACTCACAACTTGTCCTTAGGCCCTGAGCGGATTATATGCCTTTCCGAGCTCTTCTTGGCCTGTAAATACACATTCCTCACGTTACGCTTTCCTTAAACGTCCTTTACATGATCGTTAAATGTGCATACTTAAATTCTAATCATGATTCACCACCGAGACTCCCTTTCTTTTCTAAAATAAACATAATAAGCAAGATTCTATGTCACTAGCGAGATTACCAACGAGATTTCACCTTACTAGCAAGATTACTAACGAAATTACACAACAGATACACGGCACTAGCGACACCAGAATAAGCGAGACTAGCGAGATTACCTGAGGAGCGACACTGAGCGAGAGTCAGCGAGATTTGTGAGACAGAAACCTCCTCTGCACTACCAGCGAGATTCGTGTCGCTACTCACGCTCGAATTTCTCAGCGATACCCGTTTCCTAACGACACCCGACAGCAGAGTTTCCTCCTTTTCTTTTTGTTCTCACTTCTGTTAGTTCAAAGTCATATTTCCAGCCAGATTTAGAACTTCTTTCCTTCTACAAACTTGTAGAGAAACATGCTTTCTAGCTTACCTCAAATTTTCGTGGCTTAACTCGTCCTTGTTCGTCAGATATTGCAAGTTTTCTTTGCGCTACTCCAGATTGCACAGAAATTTTGTATCAGTAACTTCCAGCTAAAAGTTTACATGTTTCTATTCCATTTCAACTCAGGCATCCTTAATAAAAGTTGTTCAAAATTGAGTTAACTTACAAATCTTAAAATTTTAGCCCTAAATTCAATCTTTTCAGCTCGGTATTCACCAAACACCAAACCTGGTTCGAACTGTACGACAGCAGATGAAGCTTCTGTTTCAGCTTTAGTTTTACCTTGAAACCATCCAAAACCTTGTACAAATTTGCCCTAGAACTCTTTTTCAACCTCTCCACGACGTGCACCTGAAAGATAGCATAGAAATGAGTTTGGAAACGAAGAGAAATAAGTCGGTAAAATTTGCCTTCAATAAAAACTATAACCGACTTGTCCCATCCTTATCTTCTCTTCTTTCTTTTTCTTTTTTTCTTCTCTTTTCTTTTTCTAATTCCTTTTTTTTGTCTTCTTTTCGGTTTGGTTTCTTCTTCCTTCTTTCTTTTTTTTTTTCTTTTTAATTTACAATATGAGATTATTAATACTAATTCGCTTAAAGCTATTGACGTGCTTACAAATTAGGTGCTTACAGAACAACCTCTCTTCTATCCATAAGTTGTGTAGGATTGAATTCCGTCTTGCAAATTCTATGTCCCCAACTATCAACCTGGTCTTATCCTTGACATGGGGGGAATGTTGAGTAGCGCTATTGAGCTTACTCTCATCTATGCAGATCAAGGGATAATTCTGAATAAATAAGAGTTCATAGATAGCTCAAGATTCAGATCAAGGTATCTTGGTCATCAATATGTGAAATTAATCAGTGTTAATCGTAAACGATGTTAATACGTAACCGTGATTATTTCAGGGTCAGTCTTACACAATCTCATTATGTAGAATACTCACGCTCACATGTCTCTACATGAGCAAATCAGGATCACTTCATTTATGACACTTTACAACATTTGTAACAATCATGAAGCGGGCCGTATTCAATAGTGTCTCCAGGAAGAGGTACCCAACCTGATCCATGTACTATAGACTCTTGAGGCTACTTACTCGAACTTGATCGTGTTTATGTGTCCACATAAAGTCCAAGTACTCATTATAGTAGCCAAGGGTTCGTAGTTTAATTGGATTTAGAGTTAATAAATAATTAATTCACTTGAGTAATTTCATATGTACTAAAATTCACCTATTAACAAAAACTACGAGTTTTAGAACATACAACCCAACAAACTCCCACTTAGACTAAAACTCCAGTGGGTTACAACAAAGTTGAGTACAGTAAAAGAAATCTAAATATAATAAACTAGGGCATCCCATACCCATAATTTTCCTAGTTGCCCTATTTATTCTACTCGTAGTCTTAAACTCTTCAGGTGGCCCTCAAAACCAGTAGCCGGGAGGGCCTTTGTAAATGGATCAGCAATGTTGTGCTCAGATGCTATTTGTCTCACAATAATGGCTTCTTGGTTCTTTGGAGTTCGCTACTGCCCCACTGTTATCACAATGTAAAGTGATTGGTAAATGCATGTCTGGAACAATTTCCAGATTTTTGAGGAACTTCGTAAGCCATACTACTTCTTTGGCTGCCTCGCATGCAGCAACATATTCCGCTTCCATTGTGGAGTCGGCAATGCAACTCTGCTTAATACTTCTCTACACTACTGCTCCTCCGTTAAGAGTGAATACCGATCCCGTAGTAGATCTCCTTGAGTCTATATCGGTTTGAAAATCGGAATAAGTGTATCCGGTAAAGATCAAATCCTTATTTCCATACACAAGTACGTAGTTCCTCATTCTCCTTAGATACTTGAGGATATTCTTAACGGCAGTCCAATGTGCAAACCCAGGATTGGACTGATACCTACTAACAATTCCTACTGCAAAACATATGTCTGGTCGTGTACATAGCATTACATACATCAGACTCCCGACAGCTGATGCATAGGGAACTCGTCTCATGTCCTCAACCTCTTGTGTTTTAGGACATTTTTCCTTTGACAAATGTATTCCATACCTAAAAGATAGAAGACCTCTTGTCACACCCGTCCCAGATCTCCTTCCTAACCTAGAAGTAGGTGCGACCTACACACACTCGTCATCGTATATCTTGAAACATAATTCAATACTAGATCAATTGTACAAAGCTTTATGCTAGTGAAACATCATAAGTTAAACATAAGTTTTAAAATCAGATTTCCCAGCTCATAATTATCATAACAAGTATTTGTTTAGCATACAGTACAAAAACCCACTCTTGTTATGCCACAAGGATCAGGTATGACAAAACATGTACATAGATTGAGTATTTACAACTATCCTAGAGAACTAATGCCAAGTAAACCCAGACGAGGATCTTCTGTAGGCTAGGAGTCCCGGACACGCTCGCTACCTGAAACGAACAACAATAAACAAGAAAGCGTGAGCCTAAAGCCCAGTGAGTGACTAAGTTATCTAATTACAATTTAATCTTTTAGTTAATGCTGATCATAATAACTACTGTATATCTTATTAGTACAAATTCTTGGATCACTCATGCCATTTAACAATATAACATACAAATCTTTCCAAGAAGTAGCGGAGCAAAACTCAACGCTATTAACCTCATAATTCAATTCCTATTATTCATATATTCACACGCCTTCACATTTCGTCCCTCGGCGTTTCAACTTTCAAGTGCTTTCACATATTGTCCCTCGGCACTGAATTCCATATTAATCCACTACTCAAGTGCCTTCACACATGGTTCCTCAACACCGAGCCATTATATACTAGTTTTCCATATGCCTTCTCACTAGGTCCTTCCGCATTGGAATCCATTTCAATCAATTTCTCAGGTGCCTTAACTCATGGTCCCTCGACACTAAGTTCCCTATATCATATCCTCATAGGCCTTCACACATGGTCCTTCGGCCGTGGTTTGCATTTAGATAACACGCATACAGGAGTTCATATATTATCCTCGTTTTCACTTGCACAATGTTAAAGATAATCCTTGGATAAATTAGAAAGTCACTCACAATTTATCTTAGGCCCCGAGCGGATTATATGTTTTTCTGAGCTCTTCTTGGCCTGTAAAAAAACACATTTCTCACATTAGATTTCCTTTGAACTCCTTTTTCATAATCATTAAGTATGCATATTCATAACTAGCGATACTCTATGTCACTAGCGAGACTACCAGCGAAATCACGCTACTGGGTACTGCACTAGCGAAACCGGAGTGAACTAGACTAGCGATATCACCTCAAGGAGCGATACCTAGCGAGACTCCAACGAGAGTTGTGAGACGCAGAGCGCTTTGCGTTATCAGCGACAGTCGTTCCGCTGTTCACTATCCAGTTCCTTAGCGATATCACTGTCTAGCGACACCTGATATCACGGTTTCCTTCCTTCCCTTCTAACTCTTTCTTTATCCTGCTAAAAACCATATTACAGCCAAAATCAGAACTTCCCTTCTTCTACAATCTTGTAAAGTAGTGTGTTTCCTAGCTTACCTCCAAATTTCAGACCATGACTCGTCTTCGTTTGAGAATTATCCCCAAATAGCTTCAGCTGCCTTGAATGGTTTAGCAGTTCAACTTCAATTACTTCCTCCTAGAGATTAACACATTTTTGTTCGGATTTAGCTTAAACATTCTTCATGAAAGTTGCTAAGAATTAAATCAACTTACTAACCTCAAAGTTTCAGTCCTAACTTCAACTTCCTCCGCTCACTATCCTTCAAATACCGATTGGTGTTCAAATTTATCAACAACAATCAAGCTTTTGGTTCCAGCTTCAAAATTACCATGAAAGTGATCTGATTTCTACTTGAATTCAATATAAACACCTTCTTCCACCTCTGCTCGTTGTTCGTTTGCGAAATGGAGTCAATCTGAGTTTGAAAATATGTCCAAAAGGGTTTAATTATTCGATGCACTCATTTATATGTCAATATAAATCACCGACTTACCAGTTCTACCATCATCTTCCTTCTTGAATTAGCCAACGCAACCTTCCGCGCATGGCTTCGGCAACGCATAACTTCAATTTACCATGCCACTGATTGTCCAACACCGAATAGCCGACTACCGCATGCCCCCCTCGGCCACTTTTCTATGCCTGACGCATACCGTTCTTCAACGCATAGGCTATCTTAACGCATAGCAATGCCAACTTCTAACACATAGTAGCCTTCAACGCATACTTCTACTAACGCCTGTTGCACCCTTCTTCCTTCACATCTACTTCCAAGCCGAGCTGCCCTCTTCAACGCATGCCTACCAGCGACCACTCTTGTCAAGCTTTAGACATACCCTCAACGCATGGTCACCCATCACATGGCCAACACTTAACCATTTTTGCTGTCACCCAACTCGGCCAATTTTTCTTTACTCAATACCTGTCCCATAGTTTCTTCTTACTTACCTTCTCTCATTGACAAGTATGGGGCTTACACCTCTCTTGTAATCTTGCCTCTTAAACCTAGACAACACTTTGTCTATATAAGATGCTTGAGACATAGCTAGTGTTTTATTTTTGCAGTTCCGAACTATTTGGATCCCAAGAACATACTGAGCTTCTCCCATATCTTTCATCTGAAATTGAGTTGCTAGCCAATTAATGTCAGTAAGATATCCTACATTATTCCAAATAAGTAAGATATCATCTAATATAGAACAAGAAATGCTACAGTGGAGTTGATGATCCTTTTGTATACACAAGGTTCATCAACGTTTTGTTCAAAGCCATAAGATTTGACTACAGAATGAAATCTCATATTCCAGGATCTGGATGCTTGTTTTAATCCATTAATGGATCTATTCAGCCTGCAAATTTTGTGCTCCTGACCTTGTTCTATGAACTCTTTTGGTTGGACCATGTAGATGTTCTCTTCAAGATTGCCATTTAGGAAGACAGTTTTGACATCCATTTGCCAAATTTCATAATTATAAAAAGTGGCAATGGATAAGAGTATCCTTATTGATTTTATCATAGCAATAAGTGAGAAGGTTTCTTCATAATCTACCCCCTCTACCTGGGTATAACCCTTTGCTACTAACCGGGCTTTATAGGTCTGTACCTTCCCCATATTGTCTCGTTTACGTTTGTAAATCCATTTACAACCGATAGGTCTTACCTCATCAGGTTGACCTACAAGTTCCCAGACTAAATTGAAGTATATAGACTCCATTTCGAGGTCCATGGCTTTGATCCACTAATCTCGATCAACATCATTCATTGCCTGTTTATAGGTCAATGGATCCTCTAAGCCATCATCAGGTATGGTGACTTCGGTGTCAGCTAAACCTAAATAGCGGTCAGGCTGTCTAACAACCCTCCCACTACGTCGAGGCTCCCTCAACTCTTGAGATGGACGTGACAGACTAGATGTGCTTGGTCTATCAACAACTCTTGTTGATTGGCCAGTTTTATCAGCAACTTTTTGTGATCTATCTGTACCAACTTTTGAAATCTCTTCCAATACTAGTTTACTGCGTAGTTTATAATCACGTATGTGGTCTTCCTCTAGGAATGTGGCATTTGTCGATACAATTACCTTTTCATCTTGAGGATCATAAAATAGACCACCTCTCGTTTCTTTAGGGTATCCTAGAAGTAGGCATAATTTTGGACGACGTTCCAATTTTTTAGGATTTTGCACCAACATGTTTGCTGGGTAACCTTAGATCCGAAAGTGACGTAAACTAGCTTTATGCCTTGTCCATAACTCATAGGATGTTTCTGAATCACTCTTAGAAGGAACATTATTCAAAATATAAACCGCAGTCTCCACTGCAAATCCCCAAAACAAGTTAGGCAACGATGCATAACTCATCATCGAACGAACCATATCCAACAAGGTTCTGTTTCTCCTTTCAGATACTCCGTTCTGCTGTGGCGTACTAGGTGCAGAGAGTTGAGACTTAATTCCATGTTCTATCATATAGTCTTGGAAATTTAAGTCCATATATTCTTCACCACTATCAGATCGAAGTATTTTAATAGTTTTACCTAATTGGTTTTCAACCTCGGTCTTAAATTCTTTGAACTTTTCAAGGGTTTTAGATTTATGATGTATTAAGTAAATATAACTGTACCTTGAATAATCATCAATAAAGCTGATGAAATATTCATACCCTCTTCGAGCCCTTTCATTCATTGGTCCACAAAGGTCCGAATGCACTAGTTCTATGGGTTCTTTGGCTCGAAGACCTTCTCCAGTAAAAGATCTCTTTGTCATTTTTCCCTCGAGACAAGACTCACATGGTGGTAGAGAGTCATCTTCTAATTTGTTTAGAAGTCCACTCTTGACCAATCTCTCAATCCTATTGAGATTAATGTGGCCAAGCCTTAAGTGCCAAAGATAGGTTCTTTGAGAAACGCGTCGCCGTTTTGTTTGAGTTTCAACTATTTTAAATATTTCAATATTGTAAATAGCCTTAACTCTGGTTGGTTTTAACCTATATAAATTATTATTTAAGTTTGCAGAACAAATTTGTACACCTCTTTTAGTAATGAACGCTTCATTAGTTTCAAAAGAAACTTTGTACATATGTTCAATCAAACAAGAAATAGATATTAAATTCCTCTTGCAAGGGGGTACATACAGAACATTTTCTAAGTATATATATCTATTTCCAAAAAATAACTTTACATCTCCCACTGCCAAAGCTGAGATGAGCTCTCCTGATCCAACTCGGAGAGTTATCTCACCATTTTCTAGTTGTTTCCAGGAACTAGTTTCTTGAAAAGAAGAACAAACATGATTAGTGGCCCTTGAATCCAGTATCCAAGTAGAATCATTATTCTCCCCTATGCACGTTTCTAGAACTAGTAAATCATATTTACCTTGATTCTCTTTTTCAGCCTTCGTATCGACAAGGTACTCTTGGCAGTTTCTTTTCCAGTGCCCATCACCGTTGCAGTAGAAACATTTTTCTTTCTCTACAACGGGCTTCTTGCCTTTTGCAGTAGTAGTAGGAGGTGTTTTCCCTTTCCCTTTCCCTTTCTTCTTCTGAATACCTTTATTCTTTGGGACAGATTTATTTCCAGAGGTAGATCCCTTTTGCAATCTCCTCTTTGAGGTAGTAGCAACATTTGCCTCTGCCTCAGAACCCTTATTTTTCAATAAGGACTGGTAAATCTGTAACTCATTGAGTAGAGTGGTAAGATTATAATATATTTTGTTCATCATGCCATTATTTCTGAACTGGAAAAGACTCTTCGGAAGAGACTCCATGATGAACCCTACTTGGCTCTTCTCGTTCATGACAGCCTCGTTTACTTTCGCGATGTTGAAGTGTACCATCATGTCCAGAACATGTTCCCTAACATTCGTTCCTTCTTTAATCCGACAATTGTAAACATATTTGATAGCATCGCGCATAGCCGAGGAGGACGGTTGTCCAAACAGGGCTTGTAGTGAGTCCATGATCTCCTTATTGGTGACCATTTTTTCATGCTTTTTGGATAGTATATCTGCTATACTTACCAAAATATAGACTTTGGCTTTTTCATTAGCCTTGGTCCATGTAAGATCCTAACTCAGAGTTCTTAAGATGGCTAGTAAGAAAAGAAGTAAGACTAGTTGAACGTATAATATTAGGAAAAGAATGGATATTCCACTAAGAGTGAGAATGAAGGACTGAAGGCATAGTTTGGTAATTAGTTAAACATTTAGATGTATTTTTTAGCATAGTCCGGTTAATGCATAGATGGTAAATCGTTAAAGCATGGTACCTTAATTTGGAGGGAATTTGATATTGAATTTTGAAAAGGGAAACAAGAATTAGGAAAAAGAGGAAACGCATGGCTCACACTTAGTCTTGGAAATTAACAAGTTATGGGATTAGCTTTGGAGGGTGTTAAGCTAGAAAGAAAAGAGAAGCCGAGGAACCTTAAGGGGTGAGCAGCATGCGTTGAAGGTTTATTATGCGTTAGTAAGAATTCTGGTGTTGATAAAGAAGTCTATGCCCAATAATAAGGACATTTAGTGTTTAAGGTAACTATGATCGAAGGGTTGCTATGCACTATGTGTTGAGGAGCTCAATTCCATGGTAAATGGAAACATAACTTTGATTCGGGTAAATGCATAAGATGTAACCAAGAGCTTAAAGGGAAGAAAGTTGAACGCATGGTACGATACGGTAAGGTTGTAGTGTGCATTTGAGACATTGACGCCTAGTAGTAAGCGGTGGAGAAACGGGTTCAAAGGTATTATGGGGAAAAGTAAAGAAAGTAAGTAATGAAGCTAAAACCTTAAAGGAAATTGAGTGGATGCATAGGGGCAGTATGATTGAATGAATAGTTTGTATATTAGAATATGTTGGGCAGATGAGATAAGCTTATAAAGACTAGGTGGCTTCATATAAACTTGACGCCTTATAAACGGGAGGTGTTAGAAGGCATGTTAAGTATTGCATGTAAGGTGACGCTTGGATAAATACATCTTTGGTTAAGTTGCAGTTTGACATGTGGAAATAAGTGGCAGAAAGAGAGGAGAAGTAGTATGACCAGCCCTCTACTTCGAAGTTATAAATAGGACCTTGAGAGAAAAGGAGTGACTGATGATGCTGAAGTAAGAATTCTTGAGAGAAAGGAGGAATCCTTGTGTCCATAATAGAAGTCTACGGCCAAGGAAGAAGATATTCTTAACAACTTAGCTATATCTTGTGTTAAAGAAATTGTCTTGCGTCTAAAAGGGTCAGCCTTGCGTTTAAGTTTCAAGGTGAACGATGCGTCCTAGTTGGACCTTGCGTGGTCAATGCATCCCAAAAGAGAAGTAAGGAAGAGTTGGGATGCACCTCGTGTTAGCTATCAACCTTGCGTCCAAGGGCAGGGTTGCGACCTACCGAGCTGCCAGAGGAATATAAGGCCTTGAGTTCCAGGGTTAGAACGCTGCGTCCAAGAAGCTCGAAAAAGGGGAAATAGCGGGATAGAGGAGAAACTATACTTAAAGTGTTTTGTGATTGACACCTTTCTTTCTTTGAAAATATTTTATTGGAAATGATATTCTGATTTTATTCTAAGCTGTGATTTGATGAAAAATGTTTATTTGAATATATAGTTCACAAGACATGTCTTATCTGTTTTCTATAAGTTATTGAAAAGCATGTTGTGAGATGTGGTTTACCGAGAAATATCTTATTTTTCATGAATGGTTTCATATGAACTAATTATGTAAAATGTTGGTTTCTAAAATGTTTTAGAGGAGACTCATTGCTGAAGGACATGAGAAGGCATGTGAGTTTCCCTGGGACCCAGTACTGAAGGACATGTAGAAGCTACTTGGGCAACCCGCTATATTCCTATGTGCACATAGAGGTTGATATTGCTAGTGCGTCGAGTTTTGCTCCGCATCGAGCCAGGAATGATTTCGACGTTTGGATGTGTTGAGTCTTGCTCCACCTCAACTAAGGATGCTTTCGACGTTGAGAGCGTTGAGTTTTGCTCCGCTTCAACTAAGGGAAATTTTTAAAGAACGAATTGATTTCATGTACAACTATTCTGGAATGTACTTATGTTATTTGATATAGAAGTTGAAAAGTACGATTTTGCGGAAATGATGATTCGAATCCATGTTTTATGACTACGGTGTACAATAATTTGAACATGCCTCTTTCGAACTAAAGATAGTTTTACAAAATTTGTCACTCACTGGGCTTTTAGCTCACCCTTTCTTATGTTTTCCATTTTTCAGGTAGCATGACAGTTCTTGTTGCCGATCGAAGTCGAGGTTTGTCAAGAGTTAATGGTATCGCCGTCCTAGGAAGAGTGGTTAAATGGGCATAAGGGAAGTTCGACAGTTGAAGTCGATAATAGGGTCGATGATTGCTGTCCTCACACTCCGTCTCGGGCTACAGGAGGGTAGTTCGGGAAGGGGTGTGACAAGTTGGTATCAGAGCATGGTTTACGAAAAACCTGGGGAAAGTCAAGTGAAGTTTAGCGATAAATTGAAAGAAAAATCTAGAGTTATCATTTTGGAAAAATAAATAAGATAAGAAAAGGTTATAGAACTAGGACGTTTAGGCGATACACCTCGGCGACAACGTGTAAGCGAAACTTGGAATGCTACCTGCAGTTTTGAGGAAGATTGAATGCGGTAAGTTTAAATATGATAGTTGCAATATAGTAAGATTGCGGGGAAAATTGATATGAGCAATCGGATAAGTTAAGGCAGGTATACGCCGGAACTTCGTAAGCTATTATGAGGCTTAGGAAAGTTTAAAAGGAAATCTAGTAGGTATGAATTTAAATTAAAAGTTTGGTGGACAATTCGGTGATTAATTAATGATAAGATAGTATGAGAAAGATCCCGGAAAAATAATAGGGATTAGGAGAAAGTTAAGCCTGTGGAGTTGGAAATTTATAAGATAGGAAATATAAGTTTGTAGAAAGTTTAGTTATATAAATGAGTTCTACGCGTTGGGAGGGGGGAAAAGAGAAAAGATGTTTATGTCAGCGTAAGTTATGGATTAAGAATAAGCTATAGGTAAAGTTGAAAGAAATCACGATAGGTGATTTGGAATATTAGAAGACAGGATGACCTAAGAATTTAAGAAAATTTAAGCATTACAGCTATGCTTAGAAGCAAAAGTATGCGATAAAGAAAACTGGTTGGACGCATAGCGTTTGAGCGGATATTTCATTAAGAATTAAGGAATGGAAATTGAAAAGATAGTTGGGAATTAGTCACGAGTTAGACATAGTCTCAAAAGGAACATCATGATAGATGGTGCGGTATGAACGCATGATATCCTAGCTTGAAAGTAAATCAGTTTAGTATTGAAGCGTTGGAAAAGGAAAATGACAATTCGAGGGAAGAGAAGATCGAAAGGCTCACGTTTAGTCTGAGAAATTGCCAAACTATGAAGATAGATTCAGATGGTGGCAAGTTAAATAGGATGATGTATCATGCGTTGAGCATGTGGGGTTTGTAAGCCCCTACCTGGCGTTGGGAATGGCAAGTTAAGAAGAGACTATGAGACGGACTTGAATAGAGAAAGTTGACAGCAAAAGTGGCTAAGTATTGGCCACGCGTTGGTGGAATTATGCATTGAGGTGCGTCTAAGGCTTGACAAGAAGACCATTGGTAGCTATGCGTAAAAGAAAGGAGCTCGGCATTAATGCGATGCGAAGGCTACTATGCGTCGAAGGCCACTAGGCGTTGAAGGTCACTATGCGTTGAACGCAACTATGCGTTGAAGGTTCGAGCATAGAAGAGTGGCCGAGAGGACCATGCGTTAGTCGACTATCCGACGATGGGGCGTTGGGCAATTTAAACACAGAAAGTTGACTGTGTTGCTGAACCCATTCGCGGAAGGTTGCGTTGGCCAACCTAAGTAGGAAGGCGATGGTGGTGCTGGCGAGTCGGTGGTCTATATTTATATGTAAGTAAGTACATCGAATAAATACACACTTTAGACATATTTCGAACTCAGAATTGATCCCATATCGCAGACGAACAACGAAGAGAGGTGGAAGAAGGTGGTTATATCAAATTTAACTAGAATTCGAACCATTTTCATGGAGAAATTGAAGTTGGAACTAGGAGCTTGACTGTTGATGAAAAATCTGGACATCATTCGGTGTTGGAATAAGAGTGAGCTGAGGAAGTTGAAGCTAGGGTTGAACATTTAAGGTTGGTAAGTTAACTCAATTCTTAGCAATTTCCATGTAGAATGTTTAAGCTGAATTTGAACAGAAATTTGTTAAATTCTAGGAGGAAGTAATCAGAGTTGAACTGTTAGATGATTCAAAGCAGCTGGAGATATTTTAGGATAACTCTCAAACGAAGAAGAGTTATGGTTTGAAATTTTGAGGTATGTTAGAAAGCTCACTTCTTTACAAGTTTGTAAAAGGGAAGAAGTTCTGAATTTGGCTGGAATTCAATGTTTAGTAGGTTGAAGAACAAATCGGAAGGGAAAGAAGAAAACAGTGATCGTCTAGGATCGTTAAGGTGAAGTATCGCAAAAGAGTAGGAGAGTGAGCAGCGAAACGGGTGTCGCTAGTAACGCAAAAGGGCTTTGCATCTCACAACTCTCGCTGAAGTATCGCTAGGTGTCGCTCCTTGAGGTGATCTCGCTAGTCTCGCTAAGCTTAGTCTCGTTAGTATCGCATGATTATAAATCAGTCTCATTATTAATATCGCTGATGTTTGCGAATAACGCTCATATGAAAGTTGCTAAATAGAGAGGGATTGGTGATGAAATACATGTTGAGATGTTTAAGTACATATAGTAAATGTAAAGAGTAATATTAGTAATATCTAACACGAAAAAAGGTGTGTTTACAGGCCAAGAGGAGCTAGAGGAAGCGTATAACCCGCTCGGAGCTTGGAAGAAGTTGTGAGTGACATTATAGTTTGTGATAAGTCAGTTGATTATTATTTTCTATATACTTAGTAATATCTATGAGTCATGACTGAAGTATACTTTATGCATGAAACAAGTGCATGTCTTATATGTAAGCTGGAGCTTGAGTTGTACTAGTTAATGCTTCTACGTTAGTATTAGCTTAATGCTCTAAAAACTTTAAGGTACCATGATTTATGTTAATTTATGATTAATGTGACGCACATATCAAAACTCTAGAAAGATTAAATTGGGACCCAATGCTAAAAGACATGAGAAGGCATATGGGCAGCCCTAGTAATTCAATGAAGCTCTCACCAAAGGACATAGAGAAGGTGATCGACTATGACCCGGGACCCTAATACCAAAGGACATGAGAAGGTATATGGGCAGCCCGAGTTCAGTCAAACATATGAGCTTATTAAAAGGCATATACGCTGATGTGTTGAGATTACTCCACACAGCCAAGTTTTATTGACGTTGGGTGCGTGGAGTTCGCTCTGCCTCAACTAAGGTTTAATGAAAAGAAACTTAATTGTGTAATTATTATAGTTGCGAGTTTCCAATGTAAGACTAAGCCGTTTACACTTGTGTTTGTAGTTATGCCTTATTGAGTTATATTTTAGATAGTCACTCACTGAGCATTGTAGCTCATAAAATTCTTGTTTCTTGATATTTTCTTTCCAGGTAGCGAGCGTGTTCGAGGTGCTTAGCCTACCATCAAGACTCGTTGAGTTTATTTAGGATTTTGTACTTGGGAACTTGTAAATCTCATCCCTATGTAGATATTGCTTTTACTTGAGTGGCATAGTGAGAATCATCAGGCATACTTGTAGTTTCTACACATGGTCTCTTAAGTATTTCTCATGATGCTATATTATCAGTAGATCCTTGCAAAACTATTGTAAAGCTAAGTCACTTTTAAGCAGGTTATGATGTATAAATGTGTTCATAACAGTTAAGAGTAGAAGAAAGAATAACTTTAACACTCACTCCTAGGTATAAATATAGATGTATATATATATATATATCTAGGATAGGAGTGTTACAGGGTTGGTTATAACCAGTATATGGGGGAAAAGCATTTTGCGTTGGAAAGGTTACCATGCATTGGAAATGGCAATTTAAGGAAAGTAATGCATAATGGGTCGTGAAGAGAAATGGTGGACGGGAGTGAAGGAACAAGAACTATAGGGAGAAGAAAATAGACTGTGTTAGTAAGGTGAAAAAGTTGTTACATTTTGATAAGGTTGCCCGGCGTTGAAAAGTGTTACTAAGCGTTGATAAGAATACCTTGAATTGAAAGTAGTTGTATGAGATAGGCTACAGCTATGCGCTGAAGAATTGCTATGTATTGATAGGCTATGCGATGAGTAGCAGTTATGTATTGAAGGTTTGCTATAAAGGTTCATAGTACTGTTATTGGAAGACAACTATGTGTAGATGAAGAAGTCCTACATGTTTGGAGGGCCAACGTGTGTCGGTATTTCAACAAAGAGTTAATCGGAGTTAAGTATAAAAGAGGATGAGGTGGCTGGAAAGGTATATGTTTCGAAGGTGAGCACGAACAAAAATTTTAAGTTTTGCGAGGTAGTAGGTGAGGAGGTTGTATTGACGGAAGGATGCGTTTAAGTATGCTATAGTTTAACAGCATAGTGCAACGCATCTAAATTAATAATCAAACTATATACTCAGGTTTGTAATCAAGTATGGGTTAGCAGATTATGTGTTCAAGAAAATTTAAAAGACAAGCGCATGGTACTAACACTGTAACCAGTTGAAAATTAAAATAGTTTTAAGAAAAGTGTTTATCACAAATTGCTTGTAGAATTGGAGTGACTTTAAGTGTGTTTGCCGCAAGCTAATTTAATTGTGTTTATAGTTCATCATGTCAGACAGGGAAAGCAAAGGGAAATGGAAACACTTGATGAACAGGTGGCCAGTTTGCGGAAAAGGACATTTGAGGGAATGTTTTGGTAAAGATAGATGTTTTGCATGCGGAATGAAAGGACATCAACGGAAACAATGCAATGTATCTAAAGACTTTTGCAGCCAAGCTAGGGAGATGAAAAGAGAGATTCCCTGTAAGAAATGTGGACGAAGACATAGAGAAGATTATGAAGGAAGAGAGGATGTTTGTTATATGTGTGAGCAGCCGACACATTATTGCAAGGATTGTCCACAAAACCAAGGAGGCCCAAGTAATTAAGCTAAAGGAAAAAGAAGAAAAGAATGGAAATGTATTTTCTTTTTAGTTACTGTCTCTTGTATGTGTTGAATAACAAGATTGTACAAACAAGAATTTGAATAAAGTATTTCACATTTCCATAACCTTGTTGCTGTTTAAATTTCGAGGACGAAATTTTTCTAAGGGGAGTAGGATTGTAAGACCCTAACTCAGAGTTCTTAAGATGGCTAGTAAGAAAAGAAGTAATACTAGTTGAACGCATAATATTAGGAAAAGAATGGATATTCCACTAAGAGTGAGAATAAAGGATTGAAGGCATAGTTTGGAAATTAGTTAAACATTTAGATGTATTTTTTAGCATAGTCCAGTTAATGCATAGATGGTAAAGCGTTAAAGCGTTGTACCTTAATTTGGAGGGAATTTGATACTGAATTTTGAAAAGGGAAACAAGAATTAGGAAAAAGAGGAAATGTATGGCTCACACTTAATCTTGGAAATTAACAAGTTATGGGATTAGCTTTGAAGGGTGTTAAGCTAAAAAGAAAAGAGAAGCCGAGGAACCTTAAGGGGTGAGCAGCATGCGTCGAAGGTTTATTATGCGTTAGTAAGAATTTTAGTGTTGATAAAGAGGTCTATGCCCAATAATAAGGACATTTAGTGTTTAAGGTAACTATGATCGAAGGGTTGCTATGCGCTATGCGTTGAGGAGCTCAATTCCATGGTAAATGGTAACATAACTTTGATTCGGGTAAACGCATAGGATGTAACCAAAAGCTTAAAGGGAAGAAAGTTAGACGCATGGTATGATGCGGTAAGGTTGTAGTGTGCGTTTGAAACATTGACGCCTAGTAGTAAGCGGTGGAGAAACGGGTTCAAAGGTATTATGGCGAAGAGTAAAGAAAGTAAGTAATAAAGCTAAAACCTTAAGGGAAATTCAATGGACGCATAGGGGCAGTATGATTGAATGGGATGCACCTCGCGTTAGCTATCAACCTTGCGTGGTCGACGCATCCAAAAAGAGAAGTAAGGAAGAGTTGGGATGCACCTCGCGTTAGCTATCAACCTTGCGTCTAAGGGCAGGGTTGCGACCAACCGAGCTGCCAGAGGAATATAAGGCCTTGTGTTCCACGGTTAGAACGCTGCGTCCAAGAAGCTCGGGAAAGGGGAAATAGCGGGATAGAGGAGAAACTATACTTAAGTGTTTTGTGAGTGACACCTTTTTTTCTTTGAAAATGTTTTATTGGAAATGTTATTCTGATTTTATTTTAAGCTATGATTTGATGAAAAGCTTTTATTTGAATATATAGTTCACAAGGCATGTCTTATCTGTTTTCTATAAGTTGTTGAAAAGCATGTTTTGAGATGTGGTTTACCGAGAAATATCTTATTTTTCATGTAAGGTTTCATATGAACTAATAATATTGCTGGATTGTATGTCCTAAAACTCGTAGTGTTTCCTAAATAGGTGAATTTTAGTACATATGAAGTTATTCAAGTAAATTAATTATTTATTAACTCTAAATCTAATTAAACTACGAGGCTACTATCATGAGTACTTGGACTTTATGTGGAGACATAAACAGGATCAAGTTCGAGTAAGTAGCCTCAATAGTCTATGGTACATGGATCAGGTTGGGTACCTCTTCTTGGAAACACTATTGAATACGGCCCGCTTCATGATTGTTACAAATGTTCTAAAGTGTCATAAATGAAGTGATTCTGATTTACTCATGTAGAGACATGTGAGCGCGGGTATTCTATAATGAGATAGTGTAAGACTGACCTTGAAATAATCACTGTTACGTATTAACACAGTTACGATTAACACTGATTAATTTCACTTATCGATGACCTAGATAACTTAATCTGAATCTTGAGCTATCTATGAACTCCTGTTTATTCAGAATTATCCCTTGATCTGCATAGGTGAGAGTAAGCTCAATAGTGCTGCTCAACTGTAAGCACCTAATTGGTAAGCACGTTCAAAAGCTTTAATCGAATTAGTATTAATAATCTCATATTGTAAATTAAAAAAAAAAAAAAAAAGAAAGAAGGAAGATGAAAACTAAAAGGGAAGAAGACAAAAAAGAAAAAGGAAGTAGAAAAAAAGAAAAGAGAAGAAAAAGAAAAAGAAGAAGAGAAGATAAGGATGAGAAGTCGGTCATAGCTTTTATTTTGAAAGGAAAATGTTGCCGACTCATTTCTATTCATTTCCAAACGAATTTCTATGCTATTTTTCAGCTGTACATCGTGGAGAGGTTGAGGAAGAGTTCCAGGGCAAATTCGTGCAAGGTTTTGGACGGTTTCATGGTAAAATTGAAGCTGAAACAGAAGCTTCATCTGCAGTCGCGCAGCTCGAACCAAGTTTTGTGTTTGGTGAATATCGAGCTGAAGAGATTGAATTTTGGGCTGAAATTTTAAGGTTCGTAAGTTAATTCAATTTTGAACAACTTTTATGAAGGATTCTTGAGTTAAAATGGATTAGAAACATGTAAAACCTTTAGCTGGAAGTTTCTGATACGAAATTTCTGTGCAATCTGGAGTAGCGCGAAGAAAACTTGCAATATCTGACGAACCAGGACGAGTTAAGCCACGAAAATTTGAGGTAAGCTAGGAAACATGTTTCTCTACAAGTTTGTAGAAGGAAAGAAGTTCTAAATCTAGATGGAAATATGACTTTGAATTGGCAGAAGTGAGAACAGAAAGGAAAGGAGGAAACTGCTGTCGGGTGTCGTTTAGGAGCAGGTATCGTTGAGGAATTGGAGCGTGAGTAGCGACACTAGTCTCGCTGGTCGTGCAAAGGAGGTTTTTCTCTCACAAATCTCGCTGGCTCTAGCTTGGTGTCGCTCCTCAGGTAGTCTCGCTTATTTTGGTGTCGCTAATGCCGTGTACCTGTTGTGTAATTTCGTTAGTAATCTCGCTAGTAAGATGAAATTTCGTTGGTAATCTCGCTAGTGACATAGAATCTTGCTTATTATGTGAATTTTAGAATAGAAAGGGAATCTCGGTGGTGAATCATGATTAGAGTTTAAGTATGCACATTTAATGATCATGTAAAGGAAGTTTAAGGAAAACGTAACTGAGGAATGTGTATTTACATGCCAAGAAGAGCTCGGAAAGGCATATAATCCGCGTAGGGCCTAAGGACAAGTTGTGAGTGACACTTTCTTTCTTTGAAAACAAATTTATTGAAAATGTTTAGTTTGGTTTTTCTTATGAGATATGGCTTTGAGATAAACTGTTTTCTTGAAAAGCATGATGTTTGATGATATTGTTCACAAGGCATGTTTCATCCGTTTTCTATAAGATGTTGAATGGCATGTCTTGAAATGTTGTTTATCGTGATATATCTAATTTTCATGAAAGATTTTCATGTGAACTATTTACGTATAATACTGGTTTTTAAAATATTTTAGAGGAGGCTCAATGCTGAAGGACATGAGAAGGCATTTGAGTTTCCCCGGGACCCGGTACTGAAGTACTTGTAGAAGGTACTTGGGCAACCCGCGATATTCCTATGTGCACATAGAAGTTGCGACGTTTGGTGTGTTAAGTCTTGCTCCACCCCAACTAAGGTTGATATCGACGTTGAGAGTGTTGAGTTTTACTCTGCCTCAACTAAGGATGTTTTCGACGTCAGGTGCGTTGAGTCTTGTTCCGTCCTGACTAAGGGAAAGTTTTGAGAATGAACTGTTTTCGTGTACGATCATTTTGGCATGAACATATGTGATTTGTTTACGTTGTTGAAAATTATGATTTTACAGAAATGATTATTTGAATTACGTTTACATATATGGTGTTATTATGATTTTAACATGCCTGTTTTCGAACAAAAGATGGTTTTACAAAATTAGTCACTCACGGGGCTTTTAGCTCACGTTTTCCATGTCTTCTTTTCCTCCCAGGTAGCAAGGACGTTCCTAGTGCATTGCCTACTCCAACTCGCCCTGCTTAAGCTTCGAGTTTCTAGAAACAGTTTATTTTTCTCGTTGTTGTACGTGTAAATAACTTAGTACTGGTGGCATGTAGATTTAGTTGTTTATAAGTGGGTTATGAGAGAGTATGTTATAAAAGTGTACTGTGTACAGGAAGGATTATTATATTATGATCATGCATTAATATGGCTGAATTCTATGAATGTATACGAATGAAATGTTTGTACAGGAAGTTATGTGAGATGGGATGATATGCGTCACAAGAGGGGTGTTGTATATTGTCTTCGCATCTCCTTTCAGGTTAAGTAGGTAAACAGAGAGGGGCTGTGACATCAACATTCATCCCATTTCAGGGATAAGATCGGGTAGATAGTTGGGGACATAGAATTTGCAAGACGGAATTCACTCCTACCCAACTTAGGGATAGAAGAGAGGTTGTTCTCTTAAGTGTTGTTCCCAGGACTTGAACAAGAGGCCCTATCCTCTCACTGGCCCGAGAGGGAATGGATTTAGTGATTAGATCCTAAATCAATTGTTCATTAGAGGGACAATGGTACTTAAGGAGAAAAGATGTAACTCAGAGGTAAATTGGTATTTGACCTAGCTAAAGTTATGAACAACTTGTGAAGGAATGACTTATCGATGACGGTTATATTAAATGGACACAAATATATCTACAGTGAGGAGAATGCAGCTAAGGGCTTTAGTGGAGTGTCCAGTTAGTTAACGAATGTTGGTTAACTAGGTTAAAAAGTTGGCCGGTTAATCTCGAATCGTTGGAGCTTATGATCTGTAGGTCCATTAGGTCCTTCTACTAGCTTATAAATGGACTAAGATCTTAGATAATGTGGTGAATAAGTTTGAACCGTTCAAATCTTGGCTTAAAGAATAAAAGTCAGATATATACGATATATCGACGTTTAGTTACGAACTAAACGTACAAATAGAGTTAATTATAATATTTAAATATGATTTAAATATTAATCATATGAATAAGGATTCATATCTTATTTTTTTTTTTTTGAAAAATCGGGACAAGTGGGAAAATAATATTATTTTAATATTAAATAATAAAATAATACTATTTTTAGTTAATTAAATATTAAATTAATTAAATTTAATTAATTATTTTTTGAAATTAAAAATCAATTTTAATTCAATTTTTAGAAATTCGTTGAAAAATTGATTTTAAAATTGATTTTTGAAGATTGGATTTTCCCACTAACAAAGTTAGGAGCTTGTTGTCTTCTTCACAATTAACCAACAAATTAACCATTTTGTTTTGTCAATTTTTGATGCAATTGGATTGCGTGTTATTCTTTAATAAATAGAGATGATTTTGGCATAAAAGTAGTTAAGAATTTTGTGAAATCAAGGGTTAATTTTGCAAAATTCCATCCATTGTTCATCTTCTTCCCAACCTTTATTCCTTCTCAAATTCACCACAAATTTTGGATCCCACCATCCAATCTAAGCGTAGAAAATAATAGAGAAGACTCTTGTGGTAGTCTACAACCAAGTGGTGCTGAAATTCATCAAGAATTGAAGGAGAATTTGGAGCTTCAAGGGTAAGTGTTCTTGAAACTTTGGTTTTTCTTTTTAATTGCATGTTTAATCCTCTAAATTGAGCATCTCAGAGTGAAAATTGATCAAATTAACTTCTGTTGCATGCTCATTTATCCATCAATTGGTATCAGAGCTAATGAATTTCATTCAATTTGCTTTGGTGGGGCTTAATTCATGAGATGAATGTTTATGGAAGCTAAATTGATTTTTTTGGTTTTGGCATTTTTTTACTCTTCAATTTGTGGTCAATTGTTGTAATTAATCTAGGTCTTTTGCTCGCTAGTGAGTTGCGAAGAGTCTGAAATTTTTTTCGGGATTTATTGAGTTGTAATTTGGCCGAATTTCAAAGAAAATCAAGAAGTGTTCATGAAGAAGGAAAATAGAGCAACAGTTGTTCATCCTTCGGCGGTTGCATCTAGAATGGATTTGGTTGAGCTTGCTAATCCATTATAGAAGAGTTGAATTTGCAACCAATCTGGGTAACCGTGTTGTAGGCATCTTCTCATTTTCTCAAGAGATTCTTATACCTCTCCCAAGCCTCATATAGTTGTTCATCATCAACTTGGCGGAATGTTCCAATCTCCATCCTTAGTCTTTGAGATTAGCTGGTGGAAAATATTTGTTCAAGAAAGCTTGAGCTAAGACCTCCCACGTTGTGATGCTATCCGGAGGTATGGTTTCCAACCAATCTTTAGCATGGTCCTATCAAGAGAAAGGAAAAAGTCTTAGTTTAATTGCATCGTTAGAAACAACATTCATCTTTACCATCCCGCATATTTCTAAAAAAGACCGCAAGTGCTTGTGATGATCTTCATTGGTTCTTCCTCTAAAGGCTAGCTCTCTAGCCATGTGGATCAACCCCGATTTTAACTCAATGTTGTTGACATTGATGGAAACATTCATGATGTCAGGTTGATTTGCTGGTAATGTGGGTTGGAAGTAATCCTGAATTGCCTTTGGTATCTCCTCTACCATCTCCTCGATGTGATTGTGTTGAACCCTTAGGTTTCTTCTACACGTCCTTTCAGTCTCGGGATCAAGAGGGAGAATATTAGTATTATCTTGGCGCATAAACCGACAAAATAAAATAAAATAAAATAAAAAAGAAAAAATATAAAATACAATAAAATAAAATAAAATAAATAAATAAATAATCAACCAAATAATATACACCTCAAATGAAGATCTATCAATTCTAATGAATATTAAATAACAAAAACCATTCTTTGGATCCCTGGCAACGGCGCCAAAAGCTTTTTGCGCAGTTTGAGTGTTAACCGCAAGTGTATGGGTCAAGTTATAATATAAGACGGTGAAGTCCGAATATCGTTCCACTGAAGATCCAATTGTGAAGGTTTATGTTACTTAGCTATTCTAGAATCGAATCAATTTTATTTGAGAATTGGAATGGAAGTTGTTAATTATGGAAAATATAAACCAAATAAGAAAAGTATTAAAGTGAGAAACACAAGAGTCAAAGAGAGTTCTGGGGTAATGAATCCTTGTTTATTTCATCATGCAATATTATAGATTTTATGGAGTCTAGAAACTTAATTCCAAGTTATTTTCTCTAGAAAACAACCCTTTCTCATGCAACTAGATTGATTACTAATCTCTTGAAACCAATACAAATTACATGGCATTAAAAATAGTCTTTAGCAACTTTTATTGTCAACCTAACTACTCTCGTGATAGATTAACAACAATTCATTCTTATAGATCAAATCAAACATACGATCATCAATCATACATCTAACCTAACATGTGAAGATGACCAATCCACAACAATTAAACACAATAACAATGAAAAGCATAATCATTCTAACAAAACCATGAAAGTCTACAATATCAACATAAATTCATAAACAATCCATCAAAACCCTAAAACTAAAGAGTTTAGCCACTCATAGCTTGAAGCAACATGTTTAAACAAAATAAACAAAAAAAAAGTGTAAAGAAAGAGAAACTCTACTGAAAAGAGGCTCTTGATTGAGGTAGCACCATCACGATCTTCTTGGCTCTCACGTCGGGATTCGAAGGGTACCACGACTATCTCGAACTCTTTTCTTCTTCCTTGCAACTAACTCACTCTTTGAACTTTTTTATGAACTCTCACTCAATTCTCTCCTTCTTGTGCCTCTTTTGGTCTGTAGATTGATGGTAGATTGATGATTAGGGTTGCTGGAAACCCCCAAATTTATAGAGTTGGCTGCCCAGAAACTTACCAAAAAATACAATGTTTTCATTTATGGAAAACTGGCGCCGCAAAGCTGGTCCATAGCGCTGCGGTGCTATTGAAAATTTGAAGACGGCGCCACGGCGCTAGGGTTGCATGCAGAATTGTTTGCTCTCGGGTTTTAGCGTCGCAGGAGCTCCGTCCTGATGCCGCGGTGCTGTCCCAATTTTTGTCATATTGAGTTTTTCTTCTCTTTTTTGCCGTATTCTTGCTCGGTTTTGAGCTTTTGGTCTTTTCTTCTAATTTTCCTCATTTTAACCTGAAAACCACTAACAAACAAATGAAATCTAATACAAACTCCCTTAATTTGAGAGAATAGAAATCACTTTTCACGTTTTTATCATTCCTCACTAACGCGCACTGCACCAACACTCCAATGCATAGCAACCCTCAACGCAAGCTACCTCCAACTCGCACACAGCCATCCACTCACCACTGCCTCCAACGCATGGCAACAACCTTCAACGCATAGCTACAGTCCATCACATACAACAACTCTCCAACACAATTAGCCTTACCAACGCATGATAAGTCAAGGACAACTCCGGCCAAGTTCCAGCTTCACTTCCAACACATGGTGACACTTCCAACGCATAGCAGCCCTTTCAAAATATAACAACTCTTCAACCTTAACGACGCATAGTCGTGGCCAACACTTAATAACTTTTCCTCCTTTACTCTTGGCCACCATTCTCTACACAACGAATATCACCTGACTTCTTCTTAGTTTGCCTTCTCCCAAACCTAAGTATGGGGCTTACACAAGATCCATGACTTATAACTTTTGTTGATGCCATAGATAAACAAGTGCTTGGTAACTATGTCAACATCTTCCTTGAGTGTATTTCCACAATTTAAGCGTGGAGACCACATGAACTTTAACATTTTGGAATGATGTAATTCATTTTCGATAAAGTTTTTAAAACTTCAGTTGTATTCTTCTAACAACCTATCTTTGTTCATCCAAGACTTATCCATATTGATAGAATTTATAAAAATATATTCTACAAGAAAAAAAATTAAAAACAGATATATATCACATTTACGAACAACACTCACCTCAAAATCAACATTCTAAAAAATAGAACAACTACTATTGGCAATCAAAGTAAATAGTAATTAGCTATAACAGCTAATTGCACCAAAGTTTCAAAACATGCAAAGCATATGGTAAACCTCATACAAACCAATATAATATAAATGAAAATTTTATCATATGATTGGTTAATCAAACCCATAATAGACAAAATTTTTATTCAAAAAAAATAATAATTAACTAAAAGTTAATTTACAACTGCAACTATTTTATTCGTTGACAATCTAACATTTCTAGATTGGCAAAGAGTTGATGGAAGAATGGATGTTTATTTATACAAGAACCATTAACATGATCTTAAAACGTTTACTATTTGCAAATGTGACCATCAACAACTTAACACTATTGGCCAATCAAATGATTTGCAAAGACCCATAATCTTCCAAATTCGTCGATTGTACATAATTTGAACAATATGCCTTAATTACCAAGTCAATACAACACACAAGATAAAGAAATAAGTTTCTACCATGTATTACTTTACAAGTCACTATATATATATATATAGATAAATAGATAACTGCTAATAATGAAAATCACTTATTCACACTGAACACAAATTTGAAAATCAAGGTTTATTCTCAACCAACACAATTTATAAATTAAAGAAATTTCTATAGTCATCAAAGAATGAGAAAGAATTTGATGTAAAAGTTAATAAATAAAGAGAATAGAGAAAAACCTTAGCAAAATGACAAAGAACCAACCCAATTTTAGGGTATTAGTGGGTTAGAATCTTGAGATTGAAATGACGTTTATCTCACTGAACATTGGATAAGTCGTCAATTGGCCAAGCCAACCGTTGTCTACAGTAAGCCACTACTGTTTTTCAATCCATCGTATGTGGATGATTCAGTCACCGTTCGTCCAAGACGCCTCTGTCTATAGTAAGTTGCTGCTGTGATTCAAGACATCATCTACCGCAATTCCTCCAAGCCTTCGTCTGTAGTCGCCATCAATGAAGTAATAGAGGAAGTCGATTGAAGCTATCGTCACACTGTGTTGAAGTTGCACGGGAGAGGGTTAGGGTTTGACTGATTTGTTCATGAGATATAACAAGTATATTTAATTGTTTAACCCAAAACGACGTCATTTTGGGTAACTGCTTTTACTAAAACGGCGTCATTTTAAAATTAAAAAATGAAATATATGTGCGTGCAAATTCTTGATTTTTTTTTCTAGAGTTAGATTCCGATTTTGAACAAACATCTTAACTAAAAGTACGTGTACAAAATTTTCCCCTTTTTTCCTAGGTTTAGATGGTAGTTTTGAACTGCCATCTACACTATGCTTACAATGATGGGTTTTCCCCGTCATCTTTTATAAAAATTCCCTTTAAACCCAAAATTTATGTGAAAATAGGTGCCTTTTTCCAAAATCGACATCATAGAGTTGATCCGTCATCGTTTATAAATTGCTAAATAGAACTTAAAGCCAAAATTATTGTAGTGATTGGATCCTATATGACAACTGCATAATGTTCAAATCTCATGAAATAACCCTGTAATGGATTACTCATGTCACATGCCCTCTCAAGTTACCCTCTTAACCTAGGAAAATGTGTGAGGATAGAAGACATCGACACTCTTACAACATCTACTGTCAACCTGTACAATCCTCAAATCAATACCAAGCACCTAATAAATAGTTTGTAATTCTTAGTGAAACATCAATCTCATGACTCAAGATAAGCTAGTATACATTTACGGACTTTCATTCATTAGCTTAAAAGAAACACAAACACATGTTCACAGACCCTTACATCTCAAAATCCCTAACGTATAGTGTTGAGTCTTAAGAACAAATATTTACAGAATATACAAACTAGTAGTAAGCCTAGACGAGTTCGTTCTGTCGGTTAAGCACCCCAGTTTCGCTCACTACTTGAAAAATAGAAAGAAAAAAAACAATGGAAACCATGAGCTAGGTTGCCTAGTGAGTGACAAGTTTGGAACTCCATACTTAACTCCAGTATTCAACAAAGTCATGCTCGAAAACTAGTGGTAAAACAGTAACCAGATCATCGATAAAAACTCATAAAAATAGCTTATGCACGACAAAAACTCAACGCTACTCAACGTCGAAAACAACATAGTTGGGGTGGAGTAATTTCGACACACCCAACGTCGAATAACCTTAGCTATGTGGAGTGATCTCAACACAATAACGTCGAATTTTCTTCAATGTGCACATAGGAATCATAACTTGGGTTGCTCATGTACCTTCTTAAGTCCTTCAGTGCCGGGTCCCATATACGATACTTAGGCTGCCCATATGCCTTCTCCGTGTCCTTTGGCTTTGGGGACCGTCTATAATCCTTCTGTAAATAATGCATGCTTTCATATTAATAGTAAATAAAACATTCATAAATACAAGTAAACAAAACCTCAGAGTTTCAAAGTGTTCAACAAATAGTATGCTTTGTCATAAACTTTAGCACCAAGTAATATCATGCTTAATCATTAAAGCCATGTAATATCATGCTCAAACTCATATTAAATAACTCAAGCTTTTCATGCTCAACTCGTGCTAGAAAAACTTATGCTTTTAGAATAAATCAAGCATACAAGAAATATTGAGAAAATAAATAATTTTAAATAGAATTTTGTCACTCATTACTTGTCTTGGGCTCTAAATGAATTATAAGCTTGTTCTAGCACTTCTCGCCCTAAAATTATTTAATTCCTTTTGTTAGGTTCCTTAAGATTCCCATAAATGCATGTCAAATAGATCTTTGGCATTGAAGTTTAGCTTAGCGAGACTAAGAAAATAGCAAGACCAAGCAAAACTAGCGAGAGTTTTTAAGCGAAAGTGAGTAGCGAGACCAGCGAGATTAGTGGGATGAGTGAGACTAGCAAGACCAGCAAGATCTATGTGATAAATGTAGCTAGCGAGACTTAGCGAGACTAGTGAGACCTGTCTCATTTCACACTTACAATGTCGCTGCATGCTTAGCAGCAAGACTTGTCTCGCCCAAGCTTCACTCGTCATCCTCAAGGATACTGTCTTCACTTCCAGCTACCAAAACTAATATTTCCAGCCTGAATTAGATTTTACGTCCTCTTAGAAACTTGTAAATAATTGTGTTAACTAACTTACCTCCAAATTTCAGGGTCTAACTCCTCTTTGTTCGATAGATAACTCAGACTTTCTCCACCCTGCTCCAGACTACCCGAAACACCAAACCAGTCACTTCTACCTACAATTTCACCTGTTTTTCTTCACATTTAACTTAGATATCCTTCACAAATGTTATTAATAAATGAGTTAACTTACTAACCTCAAAATTTCATCTCCATATTCGATCTCTACAGCTCGATATTCTTTGAACATCACAACCTGTGTAGATTTGTGTGAATTCCAGATCAGCTTCAATTCATCTTCGCGTTTCACAAAGTTATTATTATGGAAGGTCGGCAAAGCAATGGATAAAATGATTTCCTTTCACAATTTTCATCTCCCCACTGACTCACTCTCCACTTTCTTTTCTTCCCTTTTTTCTTTTTGAAGTAATCCACAAACTTAATTTCAGTTTATAACCTCTTAATTAATTAATAACAACAACAAAAACAACAACAACAACAACAACAATGATAGTCATCATCCTCAATAGCATCTTTCAATCTTGATCTAAATAGTGATAACCTTCTTAAGTCTTTTACATCCCAATTAGCTTGTCAAAATAAATCTCAAGCTCGGTATATCTCATAAGGATTTAGGATTAGGCTTACCAAAAGTATTCTCAGCTAAATCCACAAGTCTACCTTCCTCGGCCTCTCCTCCACTCCTCCTTTCAATCTAAACAAGAAAATTTGTATAAGTCCACAACAATAATCCAACACTTAGGTTAAGTGCTTCGAAATGAAAGTAAGGTTTACAACTCATTATTGCATAATTAAAATAATAAGCTTCTATGTCAAATAACTAATTAACTACGAGGCTTTAGATCATATATCCCAACAATACCCCCTAGTAATTGATTCAATAAGCCTACCATTTCCAGGATTTGACAAAATAGGGAGCTCAGAATGTAATTTTACAAGATGAACTTCACTCCTTCCTAAGTTGGGTAAGTAGATGACTAATTTTCGTAAGTGCTTATTTTCAGACTTGAACAATAAGGCCCCACCCTCTCACCAACCTGAAAGGGACTTGGGTTATTATTGAATCGTAAACATATTGTTCATGAAGGGATCAATGGTACTTAAGGTGCAAGATGTAATTATAGGGGTAAAATAAATATTTGATCAAGTTGTAATTACGAACAACTTGTGAATGATCAATTTGCTTGTAATGATTTTGTGCACGGACATAACATGTCTTACGATGTAACGACGTAACCTTTACATAGCATGGTCCGACCGCTATGACATTTGTAACAACTTGACTTTCCTAAAACAAACATTAGGCGTTACTAAGAATGCAAGGTTTAGAAAACATAAATTTTGTCTAAAGTTAAAGTTAAAACTAGGATAAAACAAATCGATAAACGCTTTCTTGAAAATACACTTTATTGGTGACTGTGACGAGTGACGAGCAATGTGGCAATTATTTATTCTCAAATATTAGCTTATATTTCACAATAAACTATGTCTTGATTTGTATTTCAACTTTTTTTTTTCAATGGTAATCAATTTACCAATTTATTTTATATAAAAAAAAGACTAAGCTGACACTAAACTTTTTATTTCGCGTAACATAAAACATCAAAAAACTTTGTGAATAGATTTTGGCCTTCAGACAGAGATTTGTTAGACACGAAATATTTAAGAACTAAACTTGTAATTTTTATATAGGTCACATATTTGTTTGTATAATGAATATAATTAAAGAAGCAGTTCAAAATAAATATTAAAGTATATTTTAAGCTATCAATATTTTGTGGAGTGAGAATGACTTTAACCCCATCTTTCTTTTCTCAAGTAGGGAGGAATAATGGACATACTGGCAACAACATCCTATACTTAGTCGTAAGAAACTACTATACTTAACCATTGGTAGTTTCAACAACAGATCATATAAACTGTTATAATTTATCTATCGGACATGTTTAGGGTCTATATATACATGTGTGTGCGTTTAAGAAATAAAAATCAAATTACGAAAGAAGAAAAATTGTATAAAATAAGAAAAACAGAAACCTTCGTAATATATATTTGCCAAAGGATAAGTGTAGCAATTTCATGCAAACGTCTCCTTCAATTATTTTCCTTCATCATCCTTTTTTTCCTCCTCATCACGACAACTGGTAAGAAGAACAAAAACATATGACCTTTTTTTTCTCTTCTTCTATGTTCAAACAAATATTAATAAACGAAAGGTTTTGAAACTGATCAATCACTTATTTATTAGTATGTAATTATTTTGTATACTTTGTTTTCTTAAAAATTGAATTAACCTATTTTGTGCATGGTACTTTAGGTTCTTCAGCTTTGGTAAATAATACTAAGAGAAAAAACATGGAGAATGAGCTCCTCAAATACAATGTTGGGGCCCCACAATATGACGATGAGATTGGGTTGGATTATACAAGCACTAATAGATATCCAGATGTGTCAAAATGAATATAATGAATAATATATGAGAGTCAATTGGGAAATTTGATTGTTGAACTACACATATGTTCTTTATGTTTTGATTATATGTGTGTGAGAGAAGGTTGATGGATGCATATAAAAAATAATGGAGATTGAAAAAAAAAATATGATTTTCAGCCATATATACATATATCTCTACATGTTTAAATAATACGAGGGATGGTTATTGAATATTGTTTAAATTATATGAAATCGTTTTGACTAGTACATATATAGTTTATATCATTTAACTCTTCTTGTTTGAATCTGGATGTTTCAAATGGCAAAAAAAGGAAGAAGTTTATTGGATAAATTATCCACGGTCAAAAGTTAATTAAAACAAAAACATTGAAACAATTTTAAGAAAATTATAAAGTAAATGTATTTTTTTATTGAATATTATAATAAAGGTAATATGTACTTAAGTATGATGGCTACAATCGGATAGGAAACCTAAAGAAGAAAAATACTGCCACATTTTGTGGTTATGGTATCTTTCGATAGACCCTTAAGTCACCGTTAGAAACACAACTTACATTGAATTGAAACCAAATTGTATCAACATATATTCTCCTTTTTCTCATGGTAACCTCGCTTCATAACTCTGAATATCTTTTGATCCAATTCACCGAAAGTTTTTCGAAAATAATTTGAAAATAGGGTTGTTGGTTCTTTATTAAGCTTATTATGCGTTCAACATACTTAATACTATGTGTAAGCACTGGCTTGTAATACTCAGTGTTGGGAGAAGGCAAGTGTAATGGTGGCTATGCGTTGCTAGAGGAAAGTAGCTGAGAGTGGAAGAGCTAAGCATTGGCCAAGACTATGCGTCGATGAAAGCAGAGAAAAGCATTGTTCTTTTGAATGACCATGCATTGAAGGTGAAATCACGAAGAGTTATGAGCTGAAGCAGTTACTTGCGTTGGAAGAGAAGTTGATCATTGGCGGGGAAGGAAATGTTTTTGACCTACCATGCGTTGGTAAGGTTGCATGCGTTAAGGTCTCCATGCGTTGAAGACGGATATAATTGATTGAATTGTATGTGTTGAAGGTAGGAGGCATTGAGGGCACCGTGCATTAAGGGTGGCTGTCTGCTGAGGGTGTTGATAGTAGGCTGCGTTGAATGCCTTACCTTGAATTGAGAAAGGAAAACCGCATGCCAGCCTGCTTAAGAGAGTTAAGTCAGCAATATATATAGGTGAGTAAATTTAATATTTTATCATTTTTTTGACATTTTCGAGAGCTTAAGTCGGTTCCATTTTTCAGACGAACTACAAAGAAAGAAAAAGAAGGTATTCTTGTGGATTTTGGGTAGAAGCCTACTCGTTTTGGTATTGAAATCTAAGCTGGAACAGAACGTTATTTGTGGATGCACAAACTGGATAGTATCGGATGTTTGGAGTGAAACGAATCGAGGAGATTGAGTCTAAGGTTTAAATTTTAAGGTCAGTAAGCTAACTCAATTCTGAATAACTTTTATGAAGGATGTTTGAGTTGAAATGGAATAGAAACATGTAAACTTTTAGCTGGAAGTTACTGATAAGAAATTTCTGTGCAATCTGTAGTAGTGCGGAGAAATCTTGCAATATCTGATGATCAAGGACAAATTAAGCCACGAAAATTTGAGGTAAGCTAGAAAACATATTCTCTACAAGTTTGTAGAAGGAAAGAAGTTCTAAATTTGGTTGGAAATATGACTTTTAATCGACAAAACTGAAAATAAAAGGAAAGAAGAAAACTCTGCTGTCGGGGTGTCGCTAGGAAGCTGATATCCCGGAGAATTGGAGAGTGAGTAGCGAGACAAATCTCGCTGGGGGTATAGAGAAGCTTTTTGTCTCACAAATCTCGCTGATTCTCGCTAGGTATCGCTCATCAGGTAAATCACGCTACTCTCGCTTATCCTAGTGTCGCTAGTATCGTGTCTTGTTGGTAGTATCGCTAGTAATCTCGCAGGAATGTGGGAGTTTCGTTAGTAGTCTTGCTTATTAAGTTTACTTTGGAAAAAGGGGAGGCTCGGTGATGAATCATGATTTGAGTTTAATTATGCAAACTAAATGATCAAGTAAAAGAAACGTAATGTAAGGAAAAATGTTTATTTCAGGCCAAGAGGAGATAGGGAAGGCGTATAATCTACTCAAGGCCTAGAAAGAGCTATGAGTGACATTTCTTTTCTTGTTTCAACAATTCCATTGTACATGTTAGTTTGGTTTTCTAATTTATTTATGCTTTTTGTGCTCAATCAATTTACAAAGTGTAGTTTATGTTTTGCAAAACGATATTGAAAAGTATGTTTATGAAATGTTATTGATTTATGAATTGCCCTGTTTTCTCATGAAAGATTGGTATATGAACTGTTTGTATAAAGTATTGCTTTTCTTAAAGGAAAATGTTTTAGAGGAGACTCAATGCTGATGGACATGGAGAAGGCACGTGAATTTCCCCGGGACCCAGTACTAAAGGATATGGAGAAGGTACTTGGGCAACCCGTCATGTTCCTATGTGCACATAGAGGTTATATGCTGGTGCGTTGAGTTCTGCTCCGCATCGAGCCTTATTTGTTTTTGATGTTGGGGTGTTGAGTTTTGCTTCGCCTCGACTAAGGAGAAGTATTGTAACCGTACTGTTTTATTTACGAAATTGCTGAAAAACCATGTATGATTTGATAAGGGCATTTAAACGTGATTTAATCAATGAAAATGAGATGATTCTACGTTTTACTCATGTTGTCAGAATTTGTTTAAATCCTGATGAATTTCGATCTAAAATTAGTTTATTTAAAATTAGTCATTCACTGGGCTGTTAGCTTATGTTTTCAAGTTTTCTTTCCCTTCCAGGTAGCAAGGACATTCCTGGTGCTTTGCCTACTCCAACTCGCCCTGCTTAAGCTTCGAGTTTGCAAAAATTTGTCCTGTTTTGAAGTGTTACATGCATGTAAAACCTTATATAGGTGGCATGTAGACCTAGTCGTACATTTATTAGGAGTTGGAATGTGGTTTTGTATGAGGGCCTTATGGATGAGTTGTAAATTTGAATTATCGATATGTATATAACTGCCTATATGTTATGGTTTTGAATGTATGAAGCTGCAATATGTATGTTGTGAATAAGCAGGATCAGTTTGTAGAAATGGATGGTATGCGTCACAAGAGGGGTGACGTATGTTGTCCTCACATCTCCTTTCAGGTTATGTAGGCAAATCTGGGAGGGGGTGTGACACTATGCGTTACTAATCTGTCAAGTTTTCCTATTCTTCACCCAACTATAAGCAAAGAATGAGGTTTTCTCGGTAAGTCTGAGGTCGAACACAGGGACTATGCAGATTCTATAATTAGTCGGATTATTTGAGTCATGCGTCTAACGAAGGTGATGAGAAGTGATGCGTTTAACTAACTAAAAAGCAGTAAACCTAAGCTAAAGTGGTTTGATGGAGAGGTATGTGACACAGCAAAGTCAGCTAATTGAGTTATGTGAATGGTAAACGCAGGGTTGGGGTTGCTTATCATCCAAATTCGGAAACGCATAGTGAGATCTATTTCATACTAGCGACTCTTCTCTCGGTTGTCAGTCGCTATGCATTATATGTCTATAACGCATAGGAGAGTGTTAAGTACCAAGGTTATTCCTATGTCTAGGTAACACTTCTTAGCCTTGTCAACTGAGTTTCATAATCGCTTACTCTCTCAAGCAGTCTGATTATTACTACATATATCAATTAGCTAGATGGACATAAGCATTTGATTAAAAATACAATTGACAAGATGAAATAGCCTTCTACGGTTCTTATTTAGATGATAACGCAATCTGTGACCCTTGAGAGAGTTAGTTACTCATGGACGATAAAAAGAAAATGGAAAGTGATGAGAAATGAATAGCCATGGAAGATGTATAGATTGATGAACGGAATAACTGTTTTAGAAAATACAATGTCTTGCTAATAAACTAAAACATAAGTAAGAAAAAGATAGAAAGCATGGAATGGCTTCTCAATGTCTTAAGCTTGCGGGGATGGTAGCATGAGTTCTGCTATGAAGTGGTCTGGTGGAGGGAAGACTCTTCTCTCTCGAGCTATTTGTCTCCGCTTGTCGCCTGGAGAGAACTTTGCTGTCACTTAGGAATTCTTTCGAGAGGTTCAACAACATTTTCGTCTTCAGGTTTGCCCTCTTATAGATGTTACGTTGCAATCACTAGCAAATCTACATGATTGGATGCTGAATTTTTGCCTTGCGTCCATCTCGCCTAATTGCGTGATTTTCGGTTTAATTTCGATCCACCACTTTCACCGCATATCAAGCATATCAATCTCCCGACAATCTCTCAAGAGTCTTATCTGATTCCCCATTGCCTTCTTGATATGCGTCCATGGATAACCTCGTTTCATGGGTTGAATTATGCCAACGCATCCATGGGTTGCTAACGCATCAACCTGCGTTGAAGGTGTAAGCCCCGTACCTGGCATTTAGTGAAGGCAAGTTAAGAGGAAAACTATGAGATGGGCATGGAGTAGAGAAAGGTGGCCGAGTTGTGTGGGAGCAAAAGTAGCTAAGTGTTGGCCATTTGTTGGTGAGGCTATGCATTGATAGTATAGCTGAGGCCTGATGGGAGTTGCCACTGGTAGCTATGCGTTGAAGAAGGTAGCTTGGCATGGACGCAGATGTGAAGGACGGGTGCGATAGGCATTGATGGTAGCCTGCGTTGAAGGCTACTGTGCGTTAGTTAGTTAGCAGAGCTATGCATTGAAGAGAAGGTATGCGCCAATTAGTTTAATATATAGAGATGAAGTGGAGATTAAGTCGGTGGTATATGTATATATATGAGTGGGCTAAGTGTTCAATCATTTTAACCACATTTCAGAGCTCAAGTTGATCCCATTTCAAAGCTGAACAACCAAGGAAGGTGGAATTCTCATCGTTTTCGTGGAGGAACTAAAGCTGGAACAGAGAGTTCGACTGGTGTCACTTAATCTGAGCATCGTTCAGTGTTTGGAGAAGAACAAACTGTGGAAGCTATGGCTAGGGTTGAAATTTTAAGGTTAGTAAGTTCACTCGATTTCTAGAAATTTTCATGAAGGATGCTTGAGCCAAATTTGAGTAAAAATGTGTTAAACTCCAGGTAGAAGAGATTATAGCTGAATTGCTTGACGATTGGGAGCAATTCGGGGTTGTTTGAGAATATCTCTCAAACAAAGAGAACTTTCACTTTGAGACTTTGAGGTAAGATGAAGGACTCATTTCTCAACAAGTTTGTAGAAGGAAGAAAGTTCTGAATTGGCTGGAAATAAGATTTTTAGCAGGATAAAGAAAGAGTTAGAAGGAAAGAAGGAAACTGTGGCCATCGAGGGTCACCGAAACAACGATATCGCTAAGCAGCTGGGGGAGTGAGCAGCGAGACGAGAGTCGCTGGTAATGCAAAGAAGGCTTTGCATCTCACAATTCTCACTAAAGTCTCGCTAGGTACCGCTCTTTCCGGTGAGTCTCGCTTGATGTAGTCTCGCTAATGTTTACTCATCTCGCTCATCAAGATTTATTGTAAAGGAAGGATGTCTCGGTCTTGCATCATGTTTTAAGCTTAAGGATATGCTTCTAATGAATATGGAAGGGAATGTTGGGAAGGATTAACACGAAAAATGTGTATTTTCAAGTCAGGTAGAGCTAAAGGAGCTTTACAATCCACTCAGAACTCAAGACAAGTTGTGAGTGACCTTATGCTTTATGATGATTAATTCTAGTTTGTGTAGCTAGTAATGTGTATGAGAAACTGTGATATTTTCTGATTTCATGCATCTTTAAGCATACAACGAGAACTATAGCATAGGTAAAGTAGCTATATAAATAGTGATGGACTTAGAGAATGGGAATGTGTGATGGCATATGGGAACTTGGTGCTAAGCATTGCACGAAGGCACTTGATTAATTGAATATTAAGTATCGAGGGATTGAAAGAAAGTACTTGTGCAATTTAAAGCTTAGTAAGTACCGAGGGATTGAATGAAGGTACTTGTGCAATTCAAAGCTTAGTAAGTACCGAGTGATTGAAAGAGGGTACTTGTGAAATTCAAAGCTTAGTAAGTACCGAGGGATTGAAAGAAGGTACTTGTGCAATTCAAAGCTTAGTAAGTATCGAGGGATTGAAAGAAGGTACTTGTGCAATTCAAAGCTTAGTATGAATACTGAAGCTGAGGGTGGAGGGTATTCCACTCAGCTAGGGTATATGACGTTAGGTGCGTTGAGATCTCTCCACCTCAACTAGGGTTATTGTGACGTTGAGCAACGTAGAGCTCCGCTCCGCCTCAAATAGGGAAGGAAATAATTGTGTGATATCATTCTTATGAAAAACCGTTGTGTTGAATCATATTAGTACATACATATGTTAGTTTTATTGATGTCTTATGGTAATATCAGGAAGTATACGGTTTATTTTAATCACTCACTGGGCGTTAGGCTCATGTTTTCTTGTTTGCTTGTTTTGTTTCAGGTAGCGAGCGTGTCTGAGGTGTCTAGCCTACGAAGAATTCTCGTCTGGGCCTATTTTGGATCCTAATCTGGGATAGTTGTAAAATGAAAAACTTTTGCTTATATTATATTGTGCATGTTTCGTAAGGGATGTGAGGGGCGTAGTTTTGTGTTGTAAATACTGAATGTCTCACATGATGTTTTATGGTGTAAGAACTTGGTCCGAGTAATTATGGTAAATCTATGATAATCCACTGGTTGAGAAATCTAATACATCTGAAATTACTAGATTATTATAAGTCATGCAGGGACAGGTATGTCTAGTTCGCATTCACTCTTAGGTTAGAATGGAATCTGGGAGGGGGTGTGACAGAAGGGTTGCCAACGCATCCACAGGTTGCTCGCGTTCCTGCGTTAAAGCATGCGTTTTAGATTCAAAAAGCTTCAAAACAATTATCTTCATCAATTTACAAGAGTAGAATGCATAGGAAGATTTATCAATAGAATTTAACTCAAACTACCGCATGATTTTCTATTTGAACTCTATTTTTCTAAGAGAAAGATAATAATAATTTGTTTTTCTACAAGTTATCAAATAGCAAAACATGAAAAATTAAGGTTTAGTGACCCAAATTATAACAAACTGATCGACCAAAATTGATTTTGATTTTGGATCTCTAATTCTTAATCTAATTTGATTTTGGATTTCTATATTTATCAAGATTTCGTACATTGAATTGGTTATGGAACAAGAATTTTTACCTGTTCAGACATTTTTTTTCCCATCACATGAATTATCATCGGCAAAAATGGCCCATTCTCGATGCAACTTCAATTCGTCAGCTAAAATAGACAATTGAAGACGTTTTTTTTCTATATATAAGCCGACGAAAAGTGGAACTTATGCCGACGCAAATTTGCGTCCGCAAAAGTCACACATTGAATAACCGCATGCATTTTTTCCCCAAATGTATGCCGACGTGGCCTATGCGTCAGCAAAAATTAACCTGAAAAAGGTCTATTTATGGATATTTGATGACGGAAATAGGGGCATATGGCAACGCAATCTAACGTCGAGAAAAGTTTAACTAAAAAATTCCTTTCCCCCCTGTTTTTTCCCTTTTCCCCATCTATTTTGCGTCGTCGACCCCCTCCCCCCCCCCCCCCCCCCCT
>QLSR01000124.1:426188-443582 GCA_031780015.1 Citrullus colocynthis | reverse complement strand
CCCCCCCCCCCCCCCCCCCCCCCGATTTTTCTTCCTCCCTTCGTCTTCTTCCCCTCAATTTTGAGTCCCTTTGGTTGATTCTTTCTTCCCCTCAACAACCATCACCGCCGCGTCTCCTCTAAAAATTATCATCGTGCAACCGTCTCCTCTCTGACTTGTTCTCTATGCGACGTCTCCTCAACAGCCATCGTTACCGGCTTCTTCGACTCGTTCTCGATGCAGACGTCTTCTCCGGCTCGTTCTCCACGCAACGTCTCCTCAATAGCCACTGCTGCCAGCTCGTTCTAGGTACCCTTTATCATATTATTTGGTAATCAATCAATTGGTGTGTAATTCATCAGTGGCAAATTGAACCGAGTGTGTGTGTGTGTCTTTGGTTCTGTCACATGTATGTGAGCATGGACTGCATATTTTAGTTGATCTTTGATGTTTTTCGTCATAGTACTTGTATATGTGTAGATTGTTCATTTTATTTTCCATTTTCTTTTACTCTTTCGACTGTATTAGGTTTCTTATGTTTTGCATTAATTGTTTCATATGGTATCTGTAATGACTTTTTCACCTAATCAATCATTTTATGCATCATGTATGGGAGTGTCGACTGCATATTTTAGCTCGTTCGCCGATGGCTCATGGCATTGTTGAATATACTGTTGAATATATATGTAGCATCACTTTCATTGTTGAATATATGTGTAGCATCACTTTCGTTGTTGAATATATGTCTAGCATCACTATTATTGTTAAATTGATAGCCTTTAGTTTGGGTTTGAAAGTCAAATTAGTACATAAACACTTTTTAGAAGCTTCTTACTTCGAGTCAAATCGTCAAATTGGCACTTTAACACATCTTAGAAACTGTGTGAGTGTTTTGAGAGTCAAAGTTGTCACTTAGACACTTTTTAGGAGTTTTTTAGTTTGAATTGGAGTGAAAGTAACCTTTGTTAAAGTATCCTTAGGTTCGTGGAAAAAAGTTTATTTAACTTTTTGTCCTAACTCCTACAGGATTAAAATTTGTCAATTTTATTCAAATATGAATCAGAATTGGATTAAACATAGAGATAGATTCTCCAGAGAGTATATTGATGGCGTTGCACAATTTTTGGGAGTGGCAAAGTGTCATGTAAATGGAGAAGGAAAAACGAGATGTCCATGTAAAAATTGTCAGAATTCAATGTTTCTGACATTAGACGGAGTAGAATGATATTTATTTGCTAATGGAATATCTCCTTCATATAGTCAATGGATTTATCATGGAAAACCAGCAAATTTATCTCGATTTCAAAGAGTCATGACTCCTTTAGCATCTTTAGCAGATAGAACCTACTGCTCAAAATGATGACAATGGGTTGTTAGATCTTTTAAATGATTTGCAACGATCAAGGAGAGAAATGGAATATGATGAAGATGAAGAAGAATTTGGGAATGAAATGCTTGATAACATTGAACAAGGTGATACTTCAAACATTTTGAGGAGTTGATGGATGAAGCACGTAACGCGTTGTACCCTGGTTGTACAAAATTTTCCTCCTTGAACTTCTTGGTGAGATTGATGCATATTAAGGTTCTCAATAATTGGAGTAACAAATCCTTTGATATGCTACTAGATTTGTTGAAAGATGTCTTTCCAATTGGTTCCTATATACCTAGTTCTTTTTATGAAGCCAAAAGAAAATTACGTGACTCAAGACTAGGGTACGACATTCATGCTTGCAAGTATAACTGCGTTTTATTTTGAAAAAGATATTCTAATTGTCAAAGTTGTCGAGTGTGTGGCAAGTCTCGATACAAAATGAAGGATGGAACAAGTAAGAAGATTCCAAACAAAATTTATGTCATTTTCCTTTAATATCGAGGTTGAAGAGATTGTTTTCATCAAAACACATTGCTTTTGAAATGTGATGGCATACGGATAAACTAGTTGAAACTAATGGTGTGTTGCGACATCCAGCTGATGTTATGTAACGAAGAACAACAAAATGAAGAGAACGGAAGATAAAAACAAAAGAGAAAAATTGCACAAAGGAATCAAGTGTTTCAATTGAGTTCTATATATTTTTCTCATTGATTGAAGTGGAAACAATTGCAAGTATTTATAAGCAAATAATAAACTACCCACTAATGCACTAACCTTAAAATTCTATCCCACTAACCTTGAATCTCCCTTAATCAATCCACTAAACCACCATGCCACTATCCTCGTATTAGGAGGCACTACCCTAAATAAAAGCTATTAACTTCCAATATAGAGAAGACTAATTTAATGTTTGCACTAATTTTCAACACTCCCCCTTAGTGCAAACATACGGTCAACAACACAAAATGCGCTTCTGAATTCTTCAAACTTGACTTTACCAAGAGCCTTGGTAAATATATCGGCAATTTGCTCTTTGGAATGTATATTCACCAATTAGATGTCTTGAGTCGGGACTTTCTCTTGAACAAAGTGAAAATGTGTTTCAATGTGATTTGTAGAGCATGAAACACTGGATTTCTTGCAAGCTTGATTGCACTTTCATTACCAGAAAAAATAGAAATTGGATAGTTCAAACAGGAAAAGATTTCTCCTATAAGTCTTTTTAGCCAAATGCACTCCTGGGTAGCCATAGTAGCCGCTACATATTCTGCTTCACAACTTGAAAGAGCAACAAAGGATTGCTTCTTACTGCACCATGAAATAGCTTCTGAACCTGTATTGAAACTATATCCTGTTGTGGAACGTCAGTCATTTACATTACCAGCCCAATGTGCATCATCAAAACCACTTAAAACAAATGACGTAGCTTGTTTATACAACAAGCCAAAACTAAGGGTGCTCTTCACATATCGCATAATCCTTTTTGCTGTAATTAAATGAGCTTCACATGGTTTCTCCATAAACTGAGCAACAATACTAACAGAGTAAGAAATGTCAGGCCTTGTTATTGTTAAATAAGTTAAATTACCAACAAGTTGTCGAAAAGGTGTTGCATCAGCTAATGGTTTTCTTTCTTCCTTAATCAACTTCAGGGATAGCTCCCTAGGGGTAGTCCTTGGTTTTGACTCATTCATGTTAAAACGATCCAATAAACTCGCTACATATTGTTTCTGTGAGACAAAATATCCATCTGACCTTTCAACCTCTAAGCCAAGAAAACATCTTGCTTCTCCCAAACTTTTCATTTCAAAACGAATAGACAAAGCATCTTAAAGACTATTAATTTCAACTTCATCATCACTTGCTATGATCATGTGATCAACATAAATGCATCCTAAGGTTGTTCTTTTAACAAATAGACTTGAATCTGCATTTGAAGATTTAAACCCACAAAATTCAAGATATTGAGCAATCTTGCCACACCAAGCACGAAGAGCTTGCTTAAGACCATACAAAGCCTTCTTGAGTAGACACACATAATTTGAAAACTCCTTAGAAACAAAACCATGAGGTTGTTCGATGAAAATATCTTGATCTAACTCTCCAGAAAGGAAAGCATTCTTCACATATAGCTACCATAATTTCTAATCTTTGCAAGTAGCTAATGAAATAGTTGTTCGGATGGTTACCATTTTAGCAACAAGACTAAATGTCTCTTCATAGTCTAAACCATATTGCTGTGAGAACCATGTGCTACAAGACAAGTTTATACCTGTCAATAGTACCATCAGGCTTTTTCTTTAACTTGTAAACCCATTTACAAGTAACTAACTCGACATTCTTTGTTTTAGAACAAGTTCCCATGTATCATTCATGTTTAGAGCCAAGATTTCCTCTTGCATTGCTTCTTCCCATTCAAGAACACCTTTAGCTTCCTTGTAGGATTGAGGTTCATCTTCACAAATATCACCCATAAGAAAACAAGATACAAATGAGCAGTTATTTAGTTGTACCTCATAATTAGATAAATAATTGGGTCGTGTTCTTGGTCTAGAAGACCTACAAACAACATTTTCAGTATCTTTGTCTACCTCAATATTTATTGTAGAATTAACATTAATCTCATTTTCATTTGATACATCATTAGTAAATAAAGATGACAACTCAATAACGTTTGCTTTCTTTGAATTCGTATCCATTTGGTATGACGAAACTTCGTCAAACACCACATCTCGAGAAACAAAAGCTTCTCTTGACTTTGAGTCCACACATCTCTATCCTTTCGTGTGAGCATCATATCCAACAAAAAGACAATGTTTTGCATTTAGGTCTAATTTAGTATGCTTACTCTTTAAAATATTAACATAACAAATTGACCCAAAAACTCGAAGATAACTCACATTGGGTTTTTGGTGATATAATACCTCAAAAGGAGATAGGTTTGACCCCGCCCATGGAGGTAAGTGATTTATGACATGACAAGCAGACTGAATAGCTGCTGCTCATAACTCCCTTGGGAAATTCTTTGCATGTAGCCAAGACAAACACATGGAGGTAAGATGTGCTAATTTACGTTCATGGGTCGACAATCTGAGAGACTGAAACCAAATTCTTCTTTAAACCTGGAACATGATAAACATCATCAAGAGAAACACCACCAACATTTGATGCACCATTCTCAACATTAACATGCCCTTCTTCAATAACAGGATGTAAGGAATTATCAGCCGTCACAATTACTCTTTCTCCTTCGTGAGCACAGACATTAGAAAGAACAGAAACATTTCCAGTTGCATGATGAGAACAACTGGAATCAACAATCCAATATGTATTGTAATCTATAGAAACATTAGCATGCAAATTAATGGATTGATCAATGGTTTCAATTGATAAGCATTGTTCCCATTTAATTTGTTCAGGTTTGTTGTTTTCTTGTACAACATTTGCTTCTGTTTCTTTGAGATCCACACGACAATTGGTCTAATATGACCAGATTTCCCACAACGATGGCACACCACCTTCACCCGACAATCACATTTGATGTGTCATGGCTTGCCACACCTAAGACATTCCTTCAATTTGCTCTCGGATTGCCCTTCAACCTTGGAATTGTCGCTGTCATTTGAAGAACACTTGGAAGAATAATTATTCTTTCCCTTGTCTTTTGCATAAAGAACAGCTTCCACCTCTGGGTGCTTGTCGTTGCCAAGCATTTGTTTCATCAATGCTTCTTGATTTGAGAGCAAATTTTCCAACTCAACGATGAAAGGTTGATTTACCCAACCATGTATCAAAGAAATAAACGACATAAACTCCTTTCGCAATCCACGGATAAGATAATGATACAAACAAGCATTACTAACAGATTCATCCTTGTCCAATTCTTAAATTTCTGAACACAAAGTTTTAATTTTCAGAAAATATTATGAAACTGAAAAATTACCTTGAGTTGTTTGAGTAAGTTTGTTTTCTAAATACTGCAATCTCGTTGTGTTCTTCTGAGTGAACAACCTTTCAAGTATCTCCACACTTTCTTTAGAGACTTCTCATCACGAACATGCTCGATATACTCCTTACTAATAGAAGTTTGCAAAACAAAGAAAGACTTGCCACACTTGACCTTCCACTTTCTCCGTGCCTCACATTCTCCAGAGTATCTTCTAGAATTAAATCATCACTGGAAACAAGATCCACAAATCATGTCCTTGTAGAAAAGCTTCCATACATAGCCTCCAACAGCTATAATTATCACCAGTAAGCTTGTCTACACAAACGTTGTTTCCACCGTTCATCTTCGCTGAGTATTTAAACTCAAAAACAAAAACAAAGAACCTGGACGCTTTGATACCATGTAATGAAGAACAATAAAATGAAGAGAACGGAAGATGGAAACAAAAGAGAAAACTTGCACAGAGGAATCAAGTGTTTAAATTGAGTTCTATATATTTTTCTCATTGATTGAAGTGGAAACAACTACAAACATTTATAAGCAAATAATAAACTACCCACTAATGAACTAACGTTACAATTCTATGCCAATAACCTTGAAAATCTCCCTTAATCAATCCACTAAATCACTATGCCACTATTTGTTGTTGGTGGATTTTGTATGTGTGTAAATTGTCCTAACGCAAAGTGTTAAATGATGTCTTTATGCGTTCAACATGTCATGCTTTGAGCATGCTATGCGTCTTGCTACTATGCGTTGGTGATCTGTCAAGTTTCCCATTCCTTTACCCAAGTATAAGCAAAGGAGTAGGTTTTCTCGGTGAGTCCGAGGTCAAACACAGGGATTAGATACAATACTTTTTAACAAACCATTCATGATTTTTTTAACAAACCATAAGAAAACAGTTTAGATACAATACTTTTCCCTTAGTTGAAGTGGAGCAAAACTCAACACCCCAAGTCGAAAACATATAAGGCTCGATGTGGAGCAAGACTCAACGCACCAGTATATAACCTCTATATTCACATAGTACTATGGCGGGTTGCCCAAGTACCTTCTCCATGTCCTTCAGTACTGGGTCCCGGGGAAACTCACATGCCTTCTCATGTCCTTCAGCATTGAGCCTCCTCTAAAACATTTTATAGGCGGGTTGCCCAAGTACTGGGTCCCTGGGAAACTCACATGCCTTACTAGGATTGAGCCTCCTCTAAAACGCTTTCCTTTTTAGAAGCAACATTTTATACAAACCGTTCGTATACAAATCGTTCATAAGAATACAGGGAATTATTATATCAATAACATTTCATAAACATGCTTTTCAAAGCTTTAAGAACATAAATATGCTTCATAAATCATTTAATCACAAATTCACATTTCATTGGAAAACCGAACTATCATGTTCCACAAAATCGTTTTAAAGTAAGAGGAGTGTCACTCACAATTCTTCCTAGACCTTGAGTGGATTATACGTCTTTCCTATTTCCTCTTGGCCTGAAATAGATATTTTCCTTTGTTATACTTCTTTTCCATTCATCAAAACATAAACAATAACTCATTACACGCACAATGTTTGTAATTCGTCACGCGGTTAGGCTCTCATAGGTTTATTCTCAAACTTTAACACTAAAGCTATAACTACTAATTGTTCCTTACCCTTCTGTTATACCCTGTTTCCAGGGACACTTTGTGTGCAGTTTACTCCTGCTGTTATACCCACGTTGAGATTTAACTACTCCTTAACAAAGCTGACTGCTACAGCCTTGATCTCTCTGCTTCATCCCTGCTAAAAATGCATTTCCAGCCCCTATTAAGACTTCTTCCCTTCTGCAAACTTGTAAAGAATTAAGTTCCACAGCTTACCTCAAAATTTCAAGGCTTAACTTTTTTTTGTTCTCCAGTTATGCCAAAATCGCTCCACGTTGCTCCAGATTGCATAACAGTTCTGTAGTTGCTGCTTTTACCTAAAGATTCATGTGATTAACGTCAATTTCAGCTTAACCATCCTTCATAAGACTTGTTAGGAATTATATTAACTTACTAACCTCAAAATTTCAGCCCCAAACTCGGCTTCCTTGAGTCGTTCTGCTCCAAACATCAACCACTATTCAGTCTGTGCATCTGCAATCAGTCTCCTGTTCCAGCTCTGATTTGAGCACCAAAACGAGTGAAATTTCGTCCAAAAACTAAAAGAACACCTTCCTTTTCCTTCTCTTGTGTTTTCTCTGAAAGATAGAATCGACTTAAGTTCTCGAAATGTCTGAAAGTGATTAAACTCACCTATATATATACTGCCGACTTATCCCTCACAAGTACCGAGATGATAATGCCGACTTACCCCTCACCCGTAGGCTGGCGCGGGTCTTTTCTTCGACGCAAGGCACTCATGTCTATGTTCTCCTTCAGCGTCTTCAGCGACTAACCATTCTCAGCGCATGGTGTTCTTGGCGCCTCCTACCTCCAACGCATGCAACATAGTCATTCACACCACTAGCTTCATCGCGTCAGGACCGTTCTGTCTGGGACGCAGTGTGACTTCAGCGCATGGTTGTCTTCGACGCATGGTGCTTCAACGCATGGTTCAAGCATATTTCTTCCCTCGGCAATGATCCCTTATTCTTCGATGCGGCGACTACTTCCGCTCACAACCCTTCGTGATTCAATTGACAAAGCATTGTTTCTCAAATAATTCAACTTCCCACTTCATTCACCAACGCATGGTCTTGGCCAACACTTAATCAAAATTTTGTTCTACTTCTCAGCTACTTTTCCTCTAGCAACGCATAACCTCAATCACATTGTTCTCCCCAACACTTGGTTTTACAAGTCAGTGCTTACACCTCCACTCCTCCTTTCAATCTAAACAAGAAAATTTGTATAAGTCCACAACAATAATCCAACACTTAGGTTAAGTGCTTCGAAATGAAAGTAAGGTTTACAACTCATTATTGCATAATTAAAATAATAAGCTATTATGTCAAATAACTAATTAACTACGAGGCTTTAGGTCATATATCCCAACAATACCCCTAGTAATTGATTCAATAAGCCTACCATTTCCAGGATTTGACAAAATAGGGAGCTCAGAATGTAATTTTACAAGATGAACTTCACTCCTTCCTAAGTAGGGTAAGTAGATGACTAATTTTCGTAAGTGCTTATTTTCAGACTTGAACAATAAGGCCCCACCCTCTCACCAACCTGAAAGGGACTTGGGCTATTATTGAATCATAAACATATTGTTCATGAAAGGATCAATGGTACTTAAGGTGCAAGATGTAATTATAAGGGTAAAACAAACATTTGATCAAGTGGTAATTATGAACAACTTGTGAATGATCAATTTGCTTGTAATGATTTTGTGCACGGACATAACATGTCTTACGATGTAACGACGTAACCTTTACATAACATGGTCCGACCGCTATGACATTTGTAACAACTTGACTTTCCTAAAACAAACATTAGGCGTTACTAAGAATGCAAGGTTTAGAAAACATAAATTTTGTCTAAAGTTAAAGTTAAAACTAGAATAAAACAAATTGATAAACGCTTTCTTGAAAATACACTTTATTGGTGACTGTGACGAGTGACGAGCAATGTGGCAATTATTTATTCTCAAATATTAGCTTATATTTCACAATAAACTATGTCTTGATTTGTATTTCAACTTTTTTTTTTCAATGGTAATCAATTTACCAATTTATTTTATATAAAAAAAAACTAAGCTGACACTAAACTTTTTATTTCGCGTAACATAAAACATCAAAAACTTTGTGAATAGATTTTGGCCTTCAGAGAGAGATTTGTTAGACACAAAATATTTAAGAACTAAACTTGTAATTTTTATATAGGTCACATATTTGTTTGTATAATGAATATAATTAAAGAAGCAGTTAAAAATAAATATTAAAGTATATTTTAAGCTATCAATATTTTGTGGAGTGAGAATAACTTTAACCCCATCTTTCTTTTTTCAAGTAGGGAGGAATAATGGACATACTGGCAACAATATCCTATACTTAGTCGTAAGAAACTACCATTCTTAACCATTGGTAGTTTCAACAACAGATCATATAAAAACTGTTATAATTTATCTATCGGACATGTTTAGGGTCCATATATATATGTGTGTGTGCGTTTAAGAAATAAAAATCAAATTACGAAAGAAGAAAAATTGTATAAAATAAGAAAAACAGAAACCTTCGTAATATATATTTGCCAAAGGATAAGTGTAGCAATTTCATGCAAACGTCTCCTTCAATTATTTTCCTTCATCATCCTTTTTTTACTCCTCATCACGACAACTGGTAAGAAGAACAAAAACATATGACCTTTTTTTTCTCTTCTTCTATGTTCAAACAAATATTAATAAACGAAAGGTTTTGAAACTGATCAATCACTTATTTATTAGTTATGTAATTATTTTGTATATTTTGTTTTCTTAAAAATTGAATTAACCGATTTTGTGCATGGTACTTTAGGTTCTTCAGCTTTGGTAAATAATACTAAGAGAAAAAACATGGAGAATGAGCTCCTCGAATAAAATGTTGGGGCCCCACAATATGACGATGAGATTGGGTTGGATTATACAACCACTAACAGACATCCAGATGTGTCAAAATGAATATAATGAATAATATATGAGAGTCAATTGGGAAATTTGATTGTTGAACTACACATATGTTCTTTATGTTTTGATTATGTGTGTGAGAGAAGGTTGATGAATGCATATAAAAAATAATGGAGATTGAAAAACAAAAATATGATTTTCAGCCATATATACATATATCTCTATATGTTTAAATAATACGAGGGATGGTTATTGAATATTGTTTAGATTATATGAAATCGTTTTGACTAGTACATATATCGTTTATATCATTTAACCCTTCTTGTTTGAATCTGGATGTTTCAAATGGCAAAAAAAGGAAGAAGTTTATTGGATAAATTATCCCACAGTCAAAAGTTAATTAAAACAAAAACATTGAAACAATTTTAAGAAAATTATAAAGTAAATGTATTTTTTTATTGAATATTATAATAAAGGTAATATGTACTTAAGTATGATGGCTACAATCGGATAGGAAACCTAAAGAAGAAAAATACTGCCACACTTTGTGGTTATGGTATCTTTCGATAGACTCTTAAGTCATCATTAGAAACACAACTTACATTGAATTGAAACCAAATTGTATCAACATATATTCTCCTTTTTCTCATGGTAGCCTCGCTTCATAACTCTGAATATCTTTTGATCCAATTCACCGAAAGTCTTTCGAAAATAATTTGAAAATAGTGTTGTTGGTTCTTTATTAAGCTTATTACGCGTACAACATGCTTAATACTATGTGTAAGCACTGCCTTGTAATACTAAGTGTTGGGAGAAGGCAAGTGTAATGGTGGCTATGTGTTGCTAGAGGAAAGTAGCCGAGAGTGGAAGAGCTAAACATTGGCCAAGACTATGCGTTGATGAAAGCAGAGAAGAGCATTATTCTTTTGAATGACCATGCATTGAAGGTGAAATCATGAAGAGTTATGAGCTGAAGCAGTTACTTGCGTTGGAAGAGAAGTTGATCATTGGCGGGGAAGCAAATGTTTTTGACCTACCATGCGTTGGTAAGGTTGCATACGTTAAGGTCTCCATGCGTTAAAGACGGATATAATTGATTGAATTGTATGTGTTAAAGGTAGGAGGTATTGAAGGCACCATGTGTTGAGGGTGGCTGTCTGCTGAGGGTGTTGATAGTAGGCTGCGTTCAATACCTTACCTTGAATTGAGAAAGGAAAACCCCGCATGCCAGCCTGCTTAAAAGAGTTAAGTCGGCAATATATATAGGTGAGTAAATTGAATATTTTATCATTTTTTTGACATTTTCGAGAGCTTAAGTCAGTTTCATTTTTCAGACGAACTACAAAGAAAGAAGAAGAAGGTGTTCTTGTGGACTTTGGATAGAAGCCTACTCGTTTTGGTATTGAAATCTAAGCTGGAACAAAACATTATTTGTGGACTCACAAACTGGATAGTATCGGATGTTTGGAGTGAAACGAATCGAGGAGGTTGAGTCTAAGGTTTAAATTTTAAGGTTAGTAAACTCAATTCTGAATAACTTTTATGAAGGATGTTTGAGTTGAAATGGAATAGAAACATGTAAACTTTTAGCTGGAAGTTACTGATAAGGAATTTCTGTGCAATCTGTAGTAGTGCGGAGAAATCTTGCAATATCTGATGATCAAGGACAAATTAAGCCACGAAAATTTGAGGTAAGCTGGAAAACATATTTCTCTACAAGTTTGTAGAAGAAAAGAAGTTCTAAATTTGGTTGGAAATATGACTTTTAATAGACAAAAGTGAGAACAAAAGGAAAGAAGGAAACTCTGCTGTCGGGGTGTCGCTAGGAAGCTGATATCTCGGAGAATTGGAGAGTGAGTAGTGAGACAAATCTCGCTGGGGGTATAGAGAAGCTTTTTGTCTCACAAATCTCGCTGATTCTTGCTAGGTATCGCTCATCAGGTAAATCACGCTAGTCTCGCTTATCCTAGTGTCGCTAGTATCGTGTCTTGTTGGTAGTATCGCTAGTAATCTCGCTGGAATGTGGGAGTTTTGTTAGTAGTTTTGCTTATTAAGTTTACTTTGGAAAAAGGGGAGGCTCGGTGATGAATCATGATTTGAGTTTAATTATGCAAACTAAATGATCAAGTAAAAGAAACGTAATGTAAGGAAAAATGTTTATTTCAGGCCAAGAGGAGATAAGGAAGGCGTATAATCTACTCAAGGCCTAGAAAGAGCTGTGAGTGACACTTCTTTTCTTGTTTCAACAATTCCATTGTACATGTCAGTTTTGTTTTCTAATTGATTTATGATTTTTGTGCTCAATCAATTTACAAAGTGTAGTTTATGTTTTGCTAAACGATATTGAAAAGTATGTTTATGAAATGTTATTGATTTATGAATTGCCCTGTTTTCTCATGAAAGATTGGTATATGAACTGTTTGTATAAAGTATTGCTTTTCTTAAAGGAAAATGTTTTAGAGGAGGCTCAGTGCTGATGGACATGGAGAAGGCACGTGAGTTTCCCCAGGACCCAATACTGAAGGACATGGAGAAGGTACTTGGGCAACCCACCATGTTCCTATGTGCACATAGAGGTTATATGCTGGTGCGTTGAGTTCTGCTCCGCATCGAGCCTTATTTGTTTTCGACTTTGGGGTGTTGAGTTTTGCTCCGCCTCGACTAAGGAGAAGTATTGTAATCGTATTGTTTTATTTACGAAATTGCTGAAAAACCATGTATGATTTGATAAGGCATTTAAACGTGATTTAATCAATGAAAATGAGATGATTCTACGTTTTACTCATGTTGTCAGAATTTGTTTAAATCCTGATGAATTTCGATTTAAAATTAGTTTATTTAAAATTAGTCACTCACTGGGCTGTTAGCTTATGTTTTCAAGTTTTCTTTCCCCTCCAGGTAGCAAGGACGTTCCTGGTGCTTTGCCTATTCCAACTCGCCTTGCTTAAGCTTCGAGTTTCCAGAAATTTGTCCTATTTTGAAGTGTTGCATGTATGTAAAACCTTATATAGGTGGCATGTAGACCTAGTCGTACATTTACTGGGAGTTGGAATGTGGTTTTGTATGAGGGCCTTATGGATGAGTTGTAAATTTGAATTATCGATATGTATATAACTGCCTATATGTTATGGTTTTGAATGTATGAAGTTGAAATATGTACGTTGTGAATACGCAGGATCAGTTTGTAGAAATGGATGGTATGCGTCACAAGAGGGGTGACGTATGCTGTCTTCACATCTCCTTTCAAGTTATGTAGGCAAATCTGGGAGGGGGTGTGACACTATGCATTACTAATCTGTCAAGTTTTCCTATTCTTCACCCAAGTATAAGCAAAGAATGAGATTTTCTCGGTGAGTCCGAGGTCGAACACAGGAACTATGCAGATTCTATAATTAGTCGAATTATTTGAGTCATGTGTCTAACGAAGGTGATGAAAAGTGATGCGTTTAACTAACTAAAAAGCAGTAAACCTAAGCTAAAGTGGTTTGATGGAGAGGTATGCGACACAGCAAAGTCAGCTAATTGAGTTATGTGAATGGTAAACGTAGGGCTGGAGTTGCTTATCATCCAAATTCGGAAACACATAGTGAGATCTATTTCATACTAGCGACTCTTCTCTCGGTTGTCAGCCGCTATGCATTATATGTCTATAACGCATAGGAGAGTGTTAAGTACCAAGGTTATTCCTATGTCTAGGTAACACTTCTTAGCCTTGTCAACTAAGATCCATAATCGCTTACTCTCTCAAACAGTCTGATTATTACTACTTATATCAATTAGCTAGATGGACATAAGCATTTGATTAAAAATACAATTGACAAGATGAAATAGCCTTCTACGGTTCTTATTTAGATGATAACGCAACCTGTGACCCTTGAGAGAGTTAGTTACTCATGGACGATTAAAAGAAAATGGAAAGTGATGAGAAATGAATAGCCATGGAAGATGTATAGATTGATGAACGGAATAACTGTTTTAGAAAATACAATGTCTTGCTAATAAACTAACACATAAGTAAGAAAAAGATAGAAAGCATGGAATGGCTTCTCAATGTCTTAAGCTTGCGGGGATGGTAGCATGAGTTCTGCTATGAAGTGGTCTGGTGGAGGGAAGACTCTTCTCTCTCGAGCTATTTGTCTCCGATTGTCGCCTGGAGAGAACTTTGCTGTCACTTAGGAATTCTTTCGAGAGGTTCAACAACATTTTCGTCTTCAGGTTTGCCCTCTTATAGATGTTACGTTGCAATCACTAGCAAATCTGCATGATTGGATGCTGAATTTTTGCCTTGCGTCCATCTTGCCTAATTGCGTGATTTTCGGTTTAATTTTGATCCACCACTCTCACCGCATATCAAGCATGTTAATCTCCCGACCATCTCTCAAGAGTCTTATCTGATTCTCCATTGCCTTCTTGATATGCGTCCATGGATAACCTCGTTTCATGCGTTGAATTATGCCAACGCATCCATGGGTTGCTAACGCATCAACCTGCGTTAAAGGTGTAAGCCCCGTACCTGGCATTTAGAGAAGGCAAGTTAAGAGGAAACCTATGAGATGGGCATGGAGTAGAGAAAGGTGGCCGAGTTGTGTGGGAGCAAAAGTAGCTAAGTGTTGGCCATTTGTTGGTTAGGCTATGCATTGATAGTATAGCTAAGGCCTGATGGGAGTTGCCACTGATAGCTATGCGTTGAAGAAGGTAGCTTGGCATGGAAGCAGATGTGAAAGACGGGTGCGATAGGTGTTGATGGTAGCCTGTGTTGAAGGCTACTGTGCGTTAGTTAGTTAGCAGAGCTATGCATTGAAGAGAAAGTATGCGCCAATTAGTTTAATATATAGAGACGAAGTGGAGATTAAGTCGGTGGTATATGTATATATATGAGTGGGCTAAGTGTTCAATCATTTTAACCACATTTCAGATCTCGAGTTGATCCCATTTCGAAGCTGAACAACCAAGGGAGGTGGAATTCTCATCGTTTTCGTGGAGGAACTAAAGCTGGAACAGAGAGTTCGACTGGTGTCGCTTAATCTGAGCATCCTTCAGTGTTTGGAGAAGAACAAACTGTGGAAGCTGTGGCTAGGGTTGAAATTTTAAGGTTAGTAAGTTCACTCGATTTCTAGAAATTTCCATGAAGGATGCTTGAGCCGAATTTGAGTAAAAATGTGTTAAACTCCAGGTAGAAGAGATCGGAGCTGAATTGCTAGACGATTGGGAGCAATACGGGGTTGTTTGAGAATATCTCTCAAACAAAGAGAACTTTCACTTTGAGACTTTGAGGTAAGATGAAGGACTCATTTCTCAACAAGTTTGTAGAAGGAAGAAAGTTCTGAATTGGCTGGAAATAAGATTTTTAGCAGGATAAAGAAAGAGTTAGAAGGAAAGAAGGAAACTGTGGCCATCGGGGGTCACTGAAACAACGGTATCGCTAAGGAGCTGGGGGAGTGAGCAGCGAGACGAGAGTCGCTGGTAATGCAAAGAAGGCTTTGCATCTCACAATTCTCACTAAAGTCTCGCTAGGTACCGCTCTTTCCGGTGAGTCTCGCTTGATGTAGTCTTGCTAATGTTTACTCATCTCGCTCATCAAGATTTATTGTAAAGGAAGGATGTCTCGGTCTTGCATCATGTTTTAAGCTTAAGCATATGCTTCTAATGAATATGGAAGGGAATGTTGGGAAGGATTAACACGGAAAATGTGTATTTTCAGGTCAGGTAGAGCTAAAGGAGCTCTACAATCCACTCAGAACTCAAGACAAGTTGTGAGTGACCTTATGCTTTATGATGATTAATTCTAGTTTGTGTAGCTAGTAATGTGTATGAGAAACTGTGATATTTTCTGATTTCATGCATCTTTAAGCATACAACGAGAACTATAGCATAGGTAAAGTAGCTATATAAATAGTGATGGACTTAGAGAATGGGAGTATGTGATGGCATATGGGAACTTGGTGCTAAGCATTGCACGAAGGCACTTGAGTAATTGAATATTAAGTATCGAGGGATTGAAAGAAAGTACTTGTGCAATTTAAAGCTTAGTAAGTACCGAGGGATTGAAAGAAGGTACTTGTGCAATTCAAAGCTTAGTAAGTACCGAGGGATTGAAAGAAGGTACTTGTGCAATTCAAAGCTTAGTATGAATACTGAAGCTGAGGGTGGAGGGTATTCCACTCAGCTAGGGTATACGACGTTAGGTGCGTTGAGATCTCTCCGCCTCAACTAGGGTTACTGTGACGTTGAGCAACGTAGAGCTCCGCTCCGCCTCAAATAGGGAAGGAAATAATTGTGTGATATCATTCTTATGAAAAACCGTTGTGCTGAATCATATTAATACATACATATGTTAGTTTTATTGATGTTTTATGGTAATATCAGGAAGTATACGGTTTATTTTAATCACTCACTGGGCGTTAGGCTCATGTTTTCTTGTTTGCTTGTTTTGTTTCAGGTAGCGAGCGTGTCCGAGGTGCCTAGCGTACGAAGAATTCTCGTCTGGGCCTATTTTGGATCCTAATCTGGGATAGTTGTAAAATGAAAAACTTTTGCTTATATTATATTGTACATGTTTCGTAAGGGATGTGAGGGGCGTAGTTTTGTGTTGTAAATACTGAATGTCTCACATGATGTTTTATGGTGTAAGAACTTGGTCCGAGTAATTATGGCAAATCTATGATAATCCACTGGTTGAGAAATCTAATACATGTGACATTACGTAGATTATCATAAGTCATGCAGGGACAGGTGTGTCTAGTTCGCATTCACTCTTAGGTTAGAAAGGAATCTTGGAGGGGGTGTGACAGAAGGGTTGCCAACGCATCCACAGGTTGCTCGCGTTCCTGCGTTCCTGTGTTAAAGCATGCGTTTTAGATTCAAAAATCTTCAAAACAATTATTTTCATCAATTTACAAGAGTAAACTCTATTTTTCTAAGAGAAAAATAATAATAACTTGTATTTCTACAAGTTATCAAATAGCGAAACATGAAAAATTAAGGTTCAGTGACCCAAATTATAACAAACTGATGGACCAAAATTGATTTTGATTTTGGATCCCTAATTCTTAATCTAATTTGATTTTGGATTTCTATATTTATCAAGATTTCGTACATTAATTGGTTATGGAACAAGAATTTTTACCTGTTCAGACATTTTTTATCCCGCCACATGAATTATCATCGGCAAAAATGGCCTATTCTCGATGCAACTTCAATTCGTCGGCTAAAATAGACAATTGAAGACGTTTTTTTCTGTATATAAGCCGACGAAAAGTGGAACTTATGCCGATGCAAATTTGCGTCAGCAAAAGTCACACATTGAATAACCGCATGCATTTTTTCCCCAAATATATGCCGACGTGGCCTATGCGTCTGCAAAAATTAACCTGAAAAAGGTTTATTTATGGATATTTGATGACGGAAATAGGGGTATATGGCAACGCAATCTAACGTCGAGAAAAGTTTAACTAAAAAATTCCTTTCCCCCCCGTTTTTTCCCTTTTCCTCATCTATTTTGCATCGTCGACCCCCCTT
>QLSR01000124.1:381795-425851 GCA_031780015.1 Citrullus colocynthis | reverse complement strand
CCCCCCCCCCCCCCCCCCCCCCCCCCGATTTTTCTTCCTCCCTTCGTCTTCTTCCCCTCAATTTTGAGTCCCTTTGGCCGATTCTTTCTTCCCCCCAACAACCATCACCACTGACGTCTCCTCTAAAAATTATCGTCATGCAACCGTCTCCTCTCTGACTCGTTCTCTATGCGACATCTCCTCAACAGGCATCATTGCCGGCTTCTTTGACTCGTTCTCGATGCAGACGTCTTCTCCGGCTCGTTCTCCACGCAACGTCTCCCCAATAGCCACTGCTGCCAGCTCGTTCTAGGTACCCTTTATCGTATTATTTGGTAATCAATCAATTGGTGTATAATTCATCAGTGGCAAATTGAACCGAATGTGTGTGTGTGTCTTTGGTTCTGTCACATGTATGTGAGCGTGGACTGCATATTTTAGTTGATCTTTGATGTTTTTTCGTCATAGTACTTGTATATATGTAGATTGTTCATTTTATTTTCCATTTTCTTTTACTCTTTCGACTGTATTAGGTTTCTTATGTTTTGCATTAATTGTTTCATATGGTATCTGTAATGACTTTTTCCCCTAATCAATCATTTTATGCATAATGTATGGGAGTGTCGACTGCATATTTTAGCTCGTTCGCCGATGGCTCATGGCATTGTTGAATATACTGTTGAATATATATGTAGCATCACTTTCATTGTTAAATTGATAGCCTTTAGTTTGGGTTTGAAAGTCAAATTAGCACATAAACACTTTTTAGAAGCTTCTTACTTCGAGTCAAATCGTCAAATTGGCACTTTAACACATTTTAGAAACTTTGTAAGTGTTTTGAGAGTCAAAGTTGTCACTTAGACACTTTTTAGGAGTTTTTTAGTTTGAATTGGAGAGTGAAAGTAACCTTTGTTAAAGTATCCTTAGGTTCGTGGAAAAAAGTTTATTTAACTTTTTGTCCTAACTCCTACAGGATTAAAATTTGTCAATTTTATTCAAATATGAATAAGAATTGGATTAAACATAGAGATAGATTCTCAAGAGAGTATATTGATGACGTTGCACAATTTTTGGGAGTGGCAAAGTGTCATGTAAATGGAGAAGGAAAAACGAGATGTCCATGTAAAAATTGTCAGAATTCAATGTTTCTGACATTAGACGGAGTAGAATGATATTTATTTGCTAATGGAATATCTCCTTCATATAGTCAATGGATTTATCATGGAAAACCCGCAAATCTATCTCGATTTCAAACAGTCATGACTCCTTTAGCACCTTTAGCAGATAGAACCTACTGCTCAAAATGATGACAATGGGTTGTTAGATCTTTTAAATGATTTGCAACGATCGATGAGAGAAATGGAATATGATGAAGATGAAGAAGAATTTGGGAATGAAATGCTTGATAACATTGAACAAGGTGATACTTCAAACATTTTGAGGAGTTGATGGATGAAGCACGTAACGCGTTGTACCCTGGTTGTACAAAATTTTCCTCGTTGAACTTCTTGGTGAGATTGATGCATATTAAGGTTCTCAATAATTGGAGTAACAAATCCTTTGATATGCTACTAGATTTGTTGAAAGATGTCTTTCCAATTGGTTCCTATATACCTAGTTCTTTTTATGAAGCCAAAAGAAAATTACGTGACTCAAGACTAGGGTACAAGTCTATTCATGCTTGCAAGTATAATTGCGTTTTATTTTGAAAAGAATATTCTAATTGTCAAAGTTGTCGAGTGTGTGGCAAGTCTCGATACAAAATGAAGGATGGAACAAGTAAGAAGATTCCAAACAAAACTTATGTCATTTTCCGTTAATATCGAGGTTGAAGAGATTGTTTTCATCAAAACACATTGCTTTTGAAATGTGATGGCATACGGATAAACTAGTTGAAACTAATGGTGTGTTGCGACATCCAGCTGATGTTATGTAAGGAAGAACAACAAAATGAAGAGAACGGAAGATAAAAACAAAAGAGAAAAATTGCACGAAGGAATCAAGTGTTTCAATTGAGTTCTATATATTTTTCTCATTGATTGAAGTGGAAACAATTGCAAGTATTTATAAGCAAATAATAAACTACCCACTAATGCACTAACCTTAAAATTCTATCCCACTAACCTTGAATCTCCCTTAATCAATCCACTAAACCACCATGCCACTATCCCCCAATTTAGGAGGCACTACCCTAAATAAAAGCTATTAACTTCCAATATAGAGAAGACTAATTTAATGTTTGCACTAATTTTCAACACTCCCCCTTAGTGCAAACATACGGTCAACAACACAAAATGCGCTTCTGAATTCTTCAAACTTGACTTTACCAAGAGCCTTTGTAAATATATCGGCAACTTGCTCTTTGGAATGTATATTCACCAATTAGATGTCTTAAGTCGGGACTTTCTCTTGAACAAAGTGAAAGTGTGTTTCAATGTGATTGATTTCCTGCAAGCTTGATTGCACTTTCATTATCACAAAAAATAGAAATTGGATAGTTCAAATAGGAAAAGATTTCTCCTATAAGTCTTTTTAGCCAAATACACTCCTGGGTAGCCATAGTAGCCGCTACATATTCTACTTCACAACTTGAAAGATCAACAAAGGATTGCTTCTTACTGCACCATGAAATAGCTTCTGAACCTGTATTGAAACTATATCCTGTTGTGGAACGTCAGTCATTTACATTACCAGCCCAATCTGCATCATCAAAACCACTTAAAAGAAATGACGTAGCTTGTTTATACAACAAGCCAAAACTAAGGGTGCTCTTCACATATCGCATAATCCTTTTTGCTGCAATTAAATGAGCTTCACATGGTTTCTCCATAAACTGAGCAACAACACTAACAGAGTAAGAAATGTCAGGCCTTATTATTGTTAAATAAGTTAAATTACCAACAAGTTGTCGAAAAGGTGTTGCATCAGCTAATGGTTTTCTTTCTTCCTTAATCAACTTCAGGGATGGCTCCCTAGGGGTAGTCATTGGTTTTGACTCATTCATGTTAAAACGATCCAATAAACTCGCTACATATTGTTTCTGTGAGACAAAATATCCATCTGACCTTTCAACCTCTAAGCCAAGAAAACATCTTGCTTCTCCCAAACTTTTCATTTCAAAACGAATAGACAAAGCATGTAAGCACCGACTTGTAAAACCAAGTGTTGGGGAGAGCAATGCGATTGAGGTTATGCGTTGCTAGTGGAGACGTAGCCAAGAAGTAAAGTAAAATTTTAATTAAGTGGTGACCAAGACCATGCGTTGGTGAAAGTAGCGGGAAGCTGAATTATTTGAGGAACCATGTGTTGTTGATTGAATCAAGAAGGGTTGTGAGATGAGGTAGTCGGCACATCGAAGGATAAGTGATCATTGGCGGGGAAAGAAATATGCTTGAACCATGCGTTGAAGTCACCATGCGCCGAAGACAGCCATGCGTTGAAGTTACCATGCGTCGAAGATAGCCATGCGCTGAAGTCACATTGCGTCCAAGACAGAATGGTCTTGACGCGATGAAGCTAGTGATGTGAGTGACTATGTTGTATGCGTCGGAAGTAAGAGGCACCGAGAACACCATGCGTTGGGAATGGTTAGTTGCTGAAGACGTTGGAGGAGAACATAGACATGAATGCCTTGCGTCGAAGGAAAGACCAGCGCCAACCTACGGTGAGGGGTAAGTCGGCATTATCATCTTGGTACTTGTGAGGGATAAGTCGGCAGTATATATATAGGTGAGTTTAATTATTTTCAGACATTTTGAGAACTTAAGTCAGTTCCATCTTTCAGAGAACCCACCAGAGAAGGAAGAGGAAGGTGTTCTTATAGTTTTTGGGCGAAATTCTACCTGTTTTGGTGCTCAAATCCGAGCTGGAACAGAGGATTGATCGTAGACGCACAGACTGAACAGTGGTTGATGTTTGGAGTAGAATGACTCAAGGAAACCGAGTTTAGGGCTGAAATTTTGAGGTTAGTAAGTTAACATAATTCCTAACAAGTCTTATGAAGGATTGTTAAGCTGAAACCGAAGTTTATCACATGAATCTTTAGATAAAATCAGTAACTATAGAACTGCTATGCAATCTGGAGCAACGCGGAGTAATTTTGGCATAACTGGAGAATGAAAAAGAGTTAAGCCCTGAAATTTTGAGGTAAGCTGTGGAACTTAATTCTTTACAAGTTGGTAGAAGAGAAGAAGTCTTAATATGGGCTGGAAATGCGTTTTTAGCAGGGATTAAGTAGAGACATCAAGTTGTAACAGTCAGCTTTTTTAAGGAGAAACTAAGGCTCAAGTGTTGATATAACAGCAAGTGAGCTGCATGTAAGGTGTTCTTGGAAATCAAGGTATAGCATAAGGGTAAGGGACAACTTGTAATTATAGCTTTAGAGTTAAAGCTTGAGAATAAACTAATGAAAGCTTAACCGCATGATGTGCTATAAACACTGAGCATATGATAAGTTGTTTATGTTCTTGTGAATGGAAAAGAAGTATAACAAGGGAAAATCTTTGTTTCAGGCCAAGAGGAGATAGGAAAGGTTTATAATCCATTCAAGGCCTAGAAAGAGTTGTGAGTGACACTTCTTTTACTTTAAAACGATTTTGTTGAACATGATAGTTCGGTTTCCCAATGAAATGTGAATTTCTGATTAAATGCTTTATGAGACAAACGTTATGTTCTTAGTGCTATTGAAAAGCATGTTTATGAGATTTTATTGATATAATAATTGCCCTGTATTCGTATGAACGATTTATATACGAACGGTTTGTATGAAATGTTATTTCTAAAAAGGAAAATGTTTTAGAGGAGGCTTAATGCTAATAAGGCATGTGAGTTTCCCCGGGACCCAAAACTTGGGCAACCCGCCTATAAAATATTTTAGAGGAGGCTTAATGCTAATAATGCATGTGAGTTTCCCAGGGTCCAGTACTCAAGGACATGAGAAGGTACATGGGCAACCCGCCACGTTCCTATGTGCACATAGAGGTTATATGCTGGTGCGTTGAGTCTTGCTCCGCATCGAGCCTTATATGTTTTCGACGTTGGGGTGTTGAGTTTTGCTCCACTTCAACTAAGGGAAAAATATTGTATCTAAACTGTTTCCTTATGATTGTTTAAAAATCATGTATGAATTGATAAGGGCAATTAAATTTGTTTTAACTAAGGTTTTTGAAGTGATTACATGTTTTATGTTTGATGTTGAACATAGTTTTACTACTGATGATTTCTGAACTAAAATGGTTTTGCTAAAATTGTCACTCACTGGGCCTTTAGCTCATGTTTTCAATGTTTTCTTTCCCCTCTAGGTAGCAAGGACGTTTCTGGTGCTTTGCCTACTCCTACTCGCCCTGCTTAATCTTCGAGACTCTGAATAATTCGACTTGTTGAAGTGTCAGTTGTATGTTAAACCTTTATTAGGTGGCATGTAGATATGTATGTACAATTACTAGGGGTTGAACTATGGGTGTGTAAGGACATGTAAAAGAGTTGAGAAAATTTCGGTTTGGCTTATATATACTTTTCCATATGTGATGTTTAATATGTTTTAGAATGTGGAGATTACATGGTGAACAGTTCAGAATGTGTGTGAAGGGACGGATGGTATGCGTCACAAGAGGGGCGATGTATACTGTCCTCACATCTTCTTTCAGGGTATGTAGGTAAACTTGGGAGGAGGTGTGACAAAGCATCTTAAAGAACTATTAATTTCAACTTCATCATCACTTGCTATGATCATGTGATCAACATAAGGTAGAAGCATTGTGCATCCTAAGGTTGTTCTTTTAACAAATAGACTTGAATCTGCATTTGAAGATTTAAACCCACAAAATTCAAGATATTGAGCAATCTTGCCACACCAAGCACGAAGAGCTTGCTTAAGACCATACAAAGCCTTATTGAGTAGACACACACATAATTTGAAAACTCCTTAGAAACAAAACCATGAGGTTGTTCGATGAAAATATCTTGATCTAACTCTCCATAAAGGAAAGCATTCTTCACATCTAGCTGCCATAATTTCTAATCTTTGCAAGTAGCTAATGAAATAGTTGTTCTGATGGTTACCATTTTAGCAACAAGACTAAAGGTCTCTTCATAGTTTAAACCATATTGCTGTGAAAAACCATGTGCTACAAGATAAGTTTATACAGGTCAATAGTACCATCAGGCTTTTTCTTTAACTTGTAAACCCATTTACAAGTAACTAACTCGACATTCTTTGTTTTAGAACAAGTTCCCATGTATCATTCATGTTTAGAGCCAAGATTTCCTCTTGCATTGCTTCTTCCCATTCAAGAACACCTTTAGCTTCATTATAGGACTAAGGTTCATCTTCACAAATATCACCCATAAGAAAACAATATATAAATGAGCAGTTATTTAGTTGTACCTCATAATCAGATAAATAATTGGGTTGTGTTCTTGGTCTAGAAGACCTACAAACAACATTTTCAGTATCTTTGTCTACCTCAATATTTATTGTAGGATTAACATTAATCTCATTTTCATTTGATACATCATTAGTAAATAAAGATGACAACTCAATAATGTCTGTTTTCTTTGAATTTGTATCCATTTGGTATGACGAAACTTCGTCAACACCACATCTTGAGAAACAAAAGCTTCTCTTGTCTTTGGGTCCACACATCTCTATCCTTTCATGTGAGCATCGTATCCAACAAAAAGACAATGTTTTGCCTTTGGGTCTAATTTAGTATGCTTACTCTTTAAAATATTAACATAACAAATTGACCCAAAAACTCGAAGATAACTCACATTGGGTTTTTGGTGATATAATACCTCAAAAGGAGATAAGTTCGACCCCGCCCATGGAGGTAAGCGATTTATGACATGACAAGCAGACTGAATAGCTGCTGCCCATAACTCCCTTGGGAAATTCTTTGCGTGCAGCCAAGACAAACACATGGAGGTAAGATGTGCAAATTTACGTTTAGCAACTCCATTTTGCTGTGGAGTGTCAGGACACGTCATTTGGCGCTGAATGCCATGCTCTTTGCAGTAATTCTGAAACTCACTAGATATATATTCTCTTCCATTATTTGTGCAAAGACACTTATTGGCAACATAAATTCCTTCTCAACTTGCTCTTTGAATTGGATAAACTTGGAGAAAGTCTCACTTTTAGCTTCCAAAAAATACACCCAAGTGAAACGAGAAAAATCGTCCACAATGACCTTAACATAACGACAACCAGAATAGCTGGGTGTTTTAGTTGGTCCCATCAAATGTGAATGAACTAACTGCAATGCACCAATAGATCTATTATTTGAATTTGGAAAAGGAAGTTGATGTGACTTACCGAATTGGCGGCCAGGGCAAACCACATCATGGTGTATTTCTTTAAATAGAGGAACACCATCAAGTAGCTTCTTCAAAGAAATTCTTTCCAACAACTGGTAACTAACATGGTCTAGTCGAGCATGCCACAGTGTTGCATCATCATTCTGACTTGTCTTTTCAACATACACATCACTTGCAAACAAAACATAAAGAGAATTTTTCCTCCTTTTGGTGAACAAAACATCACCTTCAAAATTCTTAATATCAGAAATAATTTTCACATCATTTAGACCAAAAAGAACATACCTTCCAAAGTCGACAATCTGAGAGATTGAAACCAAATTTTTCTTTAAACCTGGAACATGATAAACATCATCAAGAGAAACACCACCAATATTTGATGCACGGTTCTCAACATTAACTTGCCCTTCTTCAATAAAATGATGTAAGGAATTATCAGCCGTCACAATTACTCTTTCTCCTTCGTGAGCACAGACATTAGAAAGAACAGAAACATTTCCAGTTGCATGATGAGAACAACCGAAATCAACAATCCAATATGTATTGTAATCTATAGAAACATTAGCATGCAAATTAATGGATTGATCAATGGTTTCAATTGATAAGCATTGTTCCCATTTAATTTGTTCAAGTTTGTTGTTTTCTTGTACAACATTTGCTTCTATTTCTTTGAGATCCACACGACAATTTGGTCTAATATGACCAGATTTCCCACAACGATGGCACACCACCTTCACCTGACAATCACATTTGATGTGTCATGGCTTGCCACACCTAAGAAATTCCTTCAATTTGCTCTCAGATTGCCCTTCAACCTTGGAATTGTTGCTATCATTTGAAGAACTCTTGGAAGAATAATTATTCTTTCCCTTGTCTTTTGCATCAAGAACAGCTTCCACCTCTGGGTGCTTGTTGTTGCCAAGCATTTGTTTCATCAATGCTTCTTGATTTGAGAGCAAATTTTCCAACTCAAAAATGAAAGGTTGATTTACCCAACCTTGTATCAAAGAAATAAACGACATAAACTCCTTTTGCAGTCCACGGATAAGATAACGATGCAAACAAGCATTACTAACAGATTCATCCTTGTCCAATTCTTAAACTTCTGAACACAAAGTTTTAATTTTCAGAAAATATTATGAAACTAAAAAATTACCTTGAGTTGTTCGAGTAAGTTTGTTTTCTAAATACTGCAATCTCGTTGTGTTCTTCTGAGTGAACAACCTTTCAAGTATCTCCCACACTTTCTTTGGAGACTTCTCATCACGAACATGCTCGATATACTCCTTACTAATAGAAGTTTGCAAAACAAAGAAAGGCTTGCCACACTTGACCTTCCACTTTCTCCGTGCCTCAACATTCTCCAGAGTATCTTCTAGAATTAAATCATCATCGGAAACAAGATCCACAAATCATGTCCTTGTAGAAAACTTCCATACATAGCCTCCAATAGCTATAATTATCACTAGTAAGCTTGTCTACACAAACGTTGTTTCCACCGTTCCTCTTCACTGAGTATTTAAACTCAAAAACAAGAACAAAGAACCTGGACGCTTTGATACCATGTAATGAAGAACAACAAAATGAAGAGAACGAAAGATGGAAACAAAAGAGAAAACTTGCACGGAGGAATCAAGTGTTTCAATTGAGTTCTATATATTTTTCTCATTGATTGAAGTGGAAACAATTACAAACATTTATAAGCAAATAATAAACTACCCATGTAAGCAACACATCCTAACCTATACTTAAGTTATGAAAGATAGTAAACTTGGGTATGTGTAATGATAGGCATCGGTAAGGAGTTATGCGTTGGAGACCAGCGAAGAGAACCATGCGTTGACAGTAAAAGTTAGGCGCCGAGGAAAATTTACAAGGGCGTGATGAATCATGCGGTTAACAGAGGCGCCTTGGTTAAAATATGAAATATGTTTAAGTGTTCAACAGAAACTCCCAAGAGACGCCATGCATTGAGGGGAGAAGTATACTTGTGCGTTAGTGATGGTGGACCATGCATCGAAGAAATCTTCTACTATGCGATGCGGTGACTGACGCTAATAGCATAGTATGACGAAAGTATTGTGCTGCGCTAAGGAATGATCGAGAGTTGGCGATGAGATATCATGCGTCGAAGAGAAAAGAGTACCATGAATCAGGAAATGGTGTAACGCATTGCATGAGAGGCGCCTGCGTCAAGTCTATGGCGCTACGTCTGGAACTTCAATGTGTGAATGGACTTGGGCAAATTCTTGGGCCGGCGTGAAGCTTCTAGACAAAGTAAGTCGGTTAACTGGGTTAAAGGATAAACCCGACCATTTAATTATTATTTTAACAAAGTCAGAGGATTAAAACGGTGTTATTTCATAGCTGAAGGGTCAAGGAAAGTAAGAGAAGAGGGAAACAGAGAAGAAAGTGAGGGTTTCCACCATTTTTGAAGGAGAGTGAGAGAGCAGAACACTTACCTGCTGTCGAATGTTTAGAGCGAGGCGTGGTATTTTGAGGATATCTCACTAACGAGGACGAGACTTTAGCTGAAATTTTGAGGTAAGCAAGTTAACGCATTTCTTAACAACTTTAATGAAGGGTACTTAGATTGATATAGCTTGAAATCATGCGAAAATCTAAAGAGAAGCTACTGGTGCAGCTTTGCTGAGAAATCCGGGCAGTATGGAGGAAAGTCATTATATCTGTTAAACGGGAAGGAGAAACTCCATGAAATTTTGAGGTAAGATAGAACACTCCTTTCTCTATATGTTTGTAGAAGGAAAGAAGTCTTGATTCTAATTAAAATACATGATTTTGAATAGCAAGACGTGAAAGGAAAGAAGAAGATATCAAGTTGTCTTAGAAAACTTGGTGGAGACCGCAGGACAGCCTTGCTTTAAACGCAAGGGAGAGACAAACCAGTGAAGAATTGGCCAAGTTTACCTCCTAAGGCCAAGAAGAGGTCGGGAAGGCGTATAACCCATTTGGGACGAAGGACAATTTGTGAGTGGTTTCTATTTTCTTGTGCGTAGTGATTTATGATATTGATATGTTATATGTTTGTGTTTGTAGTGTGCATACATGTTTCTTTGAGATGTCATGTGACTATGTGAATGTTTGAAAGGAAGTGATGTCTATTGGTATTCGAGCATACTTGCGAAAGAATGTGTATACACCTATTTTGTACACCTATTGTGGATTTATGTAAGTTTTTTCATGATTTATGTGCGAAAGTAATATGCTAAGAAGTTATTTGGCCATAGGGAATGTAAACTTTTTTTTTGTATTGGAGATTTATAATAAGTTTTTCAGATTTTAGAATCCCATTTATATTTTGGCTTAGGGAATGTTAACTTTTTTTTGTTCAAGGAATTTGTAAGAAAGCTAGTAAAATATATATAATGTTATTATTCTTAGAATTTTAGTAACTGTATTGAACATTAATGTTATTTTTAATATATAAGTTTATCTTTGTTATATTTGTTTAAATATTAAATTTTGTTTGTATGAATTATTAAATAATAAAAAATAAAAGTTTGGTTATTTAATTATTACAATTCAAAATTTATAAAATTGCAAAAACCTTATGCCGACGCATAATAAAACGTCGACAAAAATTGAACAAAACCTAAAAATGTTCATTTTGTAAAAATTAGGTTTTTGCCGACGCAACTCCAATTCGTCGGGATAAAGTATATGCCGACACATCGAATTGCACCAAGATAAGTGTATCTAGGCCGACGCATCTATTTTCGTCGAGAGCGACTTCTCCCGACGTGGATACGCCGACGTTTTTACCGACGCAAGAAATTTGGACTTTTGCCGACATTTTATTGCATTGGCAGAAGTGAAAGTTCTTGTAGTGTCTATCCTTTTTCATTTCACTAACTTGTGAGAGAGTGGAATTAACTCCCCTTAAACGTGAGGAATTATTATAATAATACAATGATATTAACTAATTAAAATTAATATTAATTTAATTATAATTTATTAAATCATATTTAATAAATATAATTAAATTAATAAATTAATTAATTAATCCAATATCTCATATTAATTTGAATCATATTCAAATATCCTCCTCTCACATAACCTATAGTTTTAGTATGAATCTCATTCATATTAATTTTAACCTACAATTTTTATATGAATCTCATTCATATAATTAATATTTAAACCTCATTTAAATATTCATCTTTTTTATAATATAAAGTATAAATTTTGAATGAATTTTAATCTCATTCAAAATAAACTTTATATTATAATGTATCCATATACATTATATTAATTGCATCACATATAATTAATTCTCTTATTAATTTGAACACTTCAAATTAAAACCAAAATATTTTATTCTAATACTAATCCTTTATGAGCTAGTAAGGGGATCTTATGGACCTATAGTTAGAAGCTCCAATGATATGAGATTAATAAACTCTTTAATTATATTAATTAATATTCATTAACTGTAGGTCACTCCACTAAATACTTACAGTTGCACTCTTCACACTATAGATATATTTCTGTGTTCATGAAATTTACTAACCAATTGTAAGTCGACCCTTCACAACTTACTCACAACTACAACTAGGCCAAATTACCATTTTACCCCTATAGTTATATCTATCTCCTTAAGTACCACTAATCCATCTAATGAACAAACTTGTTATAGTTCAATTATAAACTAATCCCTCTCGGGCCGTCTACAGTCGTTGATCGTCCAAGCCAGCCACCATATATGGATGATTCAATCACCGTTCATCCAAGACGCCACCGTCTGTAGTAAGTTGCTGTCGTAGTTCAAGCCACCATCTACCGTAGTTCGTCCAAGCCTTCATCTGTAGTCATCATCAATGAAGTAATAGACAAAGTCGATCGAAGCTGCCATCACACAAGTCGCACGTGAGAGGGTTAGGGTTTGACTAATCTATCCATGATATATAACAAGTATATTTAATTGTTTTAAGTGTTTAACCAAAAATGACGTCATTTTGGGTTATTGCTTTTACCAAAACGATGTCATTTTAAAATTAAAAAACAAAACATACGTGCGTGCAAAATATTGGTTTTTTTTTCTTGAGTTAGATGCCAATTTTGAACAAACATCTTAACTAAAAATACACGCATGAAATTTTCCAGCTTTTTTCAGGGTTTAGATGGCAGTTTTGAATTGCCATCTTCACTATGCTTACAATGATGGGTTTTACCTGTAAGCACTGACTTGTAAAATCAAGTGTTGGAGAGAGCAATGCGATTGAGGCTATGTGTTGCTAGAGGAGAAGTAGCCGAGAAGTAGAGTAAAAATTTTGGTCAAGTGTTGGTCAAGCCCATGCGTTGGTGAATGTAGAGGAAAGTTGAATTAATTGAGAAACCATGCACTGTTGATTGAATCACCAAGGGTTGTGAGATGAAGTAGTCGTCACATCGAAGCATAAGTGATCATTGGCGGGGAAAGGAGTATGCTTGAACCATGCATTGAAGTCACCATCCGTCGAAGATAGCCATGCTTTGAGGTTACCATGCGTCGAAGATAGCTATGCGTTGAAGTCACATTGCGTCCAAGACAGAATGGTCTTGACGCAATGAAGCTAGTGATGTGAGTGACTATGTTGTATGCGTCGGAAGTAAGAGACGCCGAGAACACCATGCGTTGGGAATGGTTAGTTGCTGAAGACGCTGGAGGAGAACATAGACATGAGTGCCTTGCGTCGAAGGAAAGACCCGAGCCAACCTACGGTGAGGGGTAAGTCAGCATTATCATCTTGGTACTTGTGAGGGATAAGTCGGCAGTATATATATATATATATAGGTGAGTTTAATTATTTTCAGACATTTCGAGAACTTAAGTCAGTTCCATCTTTCAGAGAAACCACCAGAAAAGGAAGAGGAAGGTGTTCTTATAGATTTTGGGCGAAATTCTACCTGTTTGGAACTGAAATCTGAACTGGAACAAGAGACCGATTGTAGGCACGCAGCCTGAACAGTGGTCGATGTTTGGAGTAGAACGACTCAAGAAAGCCGAGTTTGGGGCTGAAATTTTGAGGTTAGTAAGTTAACATAATTCCTAACAAGTTTTATGAAGGATGGTTAAGCTGAAACCGAAGTTTATCACATGAATCTTTAGGTAAAAGCAGTAACTACAGAACTGCTATGCAATCCGAAGCAACGCGAAGTAATTTTGGCATAACTGGAGAACGAAAAATAGTTAAGCCCTGAAATTTTGAGGTAAGCTGTGGAACTCAATTCTTTACATGTTCGTAGAAGAGAAGAAGTCTTAATATGGGCTGGAAATGCGTTTTTAGCAGGGATTAAATAGAGACACCAAGCTGTAACAGTCAGCTTTGTTAAGGAGAAACTAAGGCTCAAGTGTTGATATAACAGCAAGTGAGCTGCACGTAAGGCTTGTTCTTGGAAATCAAGGTATAGCAGAAGGGTAAGGGATAACTTGTAGTTATAGATTTAGAGTTAAGGCTTGAGAATAAACTAATGAAAGCTGTTGTTTATGTTCTTGTGAATGGAAAAGAAGTGTAACAAGGGAAAATCTTTATTTCAGGCCAAGAAGAGATAGGAGAGGTTTATAATCCATTCAAGGCCTAGAAAGAGTTGTGAGTGACATTTCTTTTACTTTAAAATGGTTTTGTTGAACATGATAGTTCGGTTTTCCCATTGAAATGTGAATTTTTGATTAAATGCTTTATGAGACAAACGTTATGTTCTTAAAGCTATTGAAAAGCATGTTGATGAGATGTTATTGATCTAATAATTGCCCTGTATTCTTATGAACGATTTTTATACGAACAATTTGTATGAAATGTTGTTTCTAAAAAGGAAAATGTTTTAGAGGAGGCTCAATGCTAAAAAGGCATGTGAGTTTCCCCGGGAACCAGTACTTGGGCAACCCGCCTATGTAATGTTTTAGGGGAGATTCGATGCTAAAAAGGCATGTGAGTTTCTCCGGGACCCAGTACTCAAGGACATGAGAAGGTACATGGGCAACCCGCCACATTCCTATGTGCACATAGAGGTTATATGCTGGTGCGTCGAGTCTTGCTCCGCATCAAGCCTTATATGCTTTCGACGTTGGGGTGTTGAGTTTTGCTCCACTTCAACTAAGGGAAAAGTACTGCACTTAAATTGTTTTCTTATGATTTGCTGAAAATCATGTATGAAGTGATAAGAGCAACTAAGTTTATTTTAACTAATGAATTTGAAGTGATTACATGTTTTATGTTTGACGTTGATCATAGTTTTACTACTGATGATTTCCGAACTAAAATGGTTTGTTAAAATTGTCACTCACTGGGCCTTTAGCTCATGTTTTCAATGTTTTATTTCACCTCCAGGTAGCAAGGACATTTCTGATGCTTTGCCTACTCCCACTCGCCCTGCTTAAGCTTCGAGACTCTGAATAATTCGACTTGTTAAAGTGTTAGTTGTATGTTAAACCTTAATTAGGTGGCATGTAGATATGTATGTACAATTACCAGGGGTTGAACTATGGGTTGTGTAAGGACATGTAAAAGAATTGAGGAAATTTCGTTTTGGCTTGTATATACTTTTCCGTATTTGATGTTTAATATGTTTTAGAATGTGGAGATTACATGGTGAACAGTTCAGAATGTGTGTGAAGGGACGGATGGTATGCGTCACAAGAGGGGTGATGTATACTGTCCTTACATCTCCTTTCGGGTTGTGCAGGTAAACTTTGGAGGGGATGTGACAAGTTGGTATCAGAGCGAAAGAGTCTTGGGAATAAGACCATGCATTATAATATAGGATCATGTAAATGTTTAACCAATAATAACATGGTGTTATCATATAGGAAAACATGCCACCTCGAAGCAGGCGAGTAAGGCAATCAGCAACCAGAACTCCTCAGGCTACTGGGGATCGAGGGAATATGTCAGAGGGTGAATCTAGTCATCCTCGAGTTGAAGTTAATGTTGAAGAACAGATATTTACCAGAATTGCAGAAAGATTAGCTGCAGGCATAAGATCAATACAATCAGATCCTGAAAAGAAGTATAGTATTGAAAGATTGAAAGCCTTCGGTGCTACTACTTTTGAAGGCACAGTAGACCCTGCTGAAGCAGAGTCATGGTTAAATTCACTGGAGAAATGTTATCGTGTAATGCGGTGCGCTGATGATAGGAAGGTAGAGTTAGCAGTATTTCTGCTCCAAAAAGGGGCAGAAGATTGGTGGAAGATTGTAGAAAGCAGAAAAGGAGACGTGGAAGGAATAGACTGGAATGAGTTCAAAAAGGCATTCCAAGAGAAATATTGTCCCAGATCATTCCGAGATGCCAAACGGAATGAGTTTTTGAGGTTGATGCAAGGATCCATGTTAGTGGCAGAATACGAGAACAAGTATACAAAGTTATCTAAATATGCCATGACAATTGTTGCAGATGAGCATGATAGATGCAAGAGGTTCGAAGAAGGGTTTCGAGAGGAGATACGTACTCCTGTAACTGCTAGTACTGAATGGACAGATTTCTCCAAACTCGTAGAGGCAGCCATGCGAGTTGAAAGGAGTTTGATGGAAAAGAGAATGGAGCGTGAATCAGCAAGAGGTGGACGTGCAATTCCTTCCTTCAACCCTACTCAGGGACAGTCTGGTAGGAGATTTGTACTAGGCGTAATTGGTGGAAGAAATTTCAAAGCCAGAGCAAAAGAGCAAGGTAAAAGTAATTCCAAGGGTGGTAATGAAGGAGGTGCATGGAGACAAGGACCGAGGAATTTTAGTGGACCAGCTCAGTCAGTGGAGGGCTCTCAAAGTGGACAACCTGGTGAGTCCACAGCTAGTTCCATGAGGAAGCCGTTATGTCCTACCTGCGGGAAACACCATTGGGGACAATGTAAGAGCAATGTTTGTTATCATTGTGGACAAGGGGGTCACTATAAACAAGAATGTTCCCAGTTGATGCAAGAAGTCAAAGCTGAACAGAGAACGGGTTCTATTACTGCTAATCAACCACAAAGACCTGCAGGAATTGTTGATGAAGGAACTAGTGGATCAAGACAAAAGGGAGCTACAGGTCGACCTAGACAGCAAGGGAAAGTCTTTGCTATGACTCAACAAGAAGCTGATGAGACTCCTAACGTTGTTACTGGTACAATTCCTATTTGTCATACTTCTGCTCATGTTTTGATAGATCCTAGTGCTACTCATTCTTTTGTTGCTAGAATGTTTACTGTAAATATAGATTATGAATTAGAATCATTGTCTGAAGAACTGTATATATATACTCCTGTTGGTGATGTGTTGGTGACTAATGGAATATATAGAGACTGTGTAGTTGAAATTAGTGGTGTAACCATGACAGCCAACTTAATTCCTTTGAATATTCAAGAGTTTGATGTTATATTGGGAATGGATTTCCTGTTTAAATATCGAGCTACCATAGATTGCTTCCAGAAGAAAGTTGTGTTTAAAGGAAGTGAGGGAACTGAAGTTACTTTTAGAGGAAACAGGAAAATACTGCCTACTTGTGTGATATCAGCAATTAAGGCAAGGAAGTTATTAAGCAGGGCTGATCAGCATACCTTGCTTATGTGATTGATACCCAAGGTGGTAAGTTGAGACCAGAGGATATTCCAGTGGTTAATGAATTTCTGGATGTGTTTCCTGAGGAATTACCTGGTTTGCCGCCTGATAGAGAGATAGAATTTTCTATTGATCTGATTCCGGGAACTGCAACAATTTCGCAAACTCCATATAGAATGGCACCAAAGGAATCGAAGGAATTGAAAGTACAGCTGCAGGAATTGATTGATAAAGGGTATGTACGACCCAGTGTGTCACCGTGGGGAGCACCTGTGTTGTTTGTCAAGAAGAAGGATGGCACACTTAGATTATGCATTGATTACCGTCAGTTGAACAAGGTAAAGATACGTAATAAGTATCCACTGCCTCGCATTGATGATTTATTTGACCAACTTAAGGGTGCCTCAGTCTTTTCCAAGATTGATTTACGATCTGGATATCATCAGGTAAAGATTAAAGAGACAGATATTCCAAAGACTGCTTTTAGAACGAGGTATGGACATTATGAGTTTCTAGTAATGCCTTCTGGACTGACTAATGCTCCAGCAGTATTCATGGATCTTATGAATCAAATATTTCATCCGTACCTTGATCAGTTTGTTGTAGTATACATTAATGATATACTAGTATATTCTGAGAACAGGGAGAAGCATACGGAACACCTCCGAATAGTATTACAGACATTGCGTGCTAAACGGTTGTATGCGAAATTCAGTAAGTGTGAATTCTGGCTGGACGGTGTTATATTTTTAAGGCATGTGGTGTCAGCAGAAGGGGTAAGTGTAGATCCACAAAAGATCGAAGCGATAGTTGACTGGGAACAACCTACAAATGTGACGGAAGTTCGTAGTTTTCTGGGATTAGCAGGTTATTATCGTCGATTTGTGGAAGGATTTTCGAAAATAGCATTACCCTTATCCAGTTTGACTAAAAAGGCAACCAAATTTGAATGGACTAGCGAATGTGAACAGAGTTTTCAAAAGTTGAAGGAGAAACTAGTGACAGCACCAGTATTGTCATTGCCTACATCTGGAGTGGAGTTTGAAATTTATTGCGATGCGTCATGCCAGGGATTAGGTTGTGTACTTATGCAGAAAGGAAAAGTGATTGCCTATGCGTCGAGGCAATTAAAGAAACATGAGTGCAAGTATCCGACGCATGATTTAGAGTTGGCAGCAGTTGTACTAGCTTTGAAAATCTGGAGACATTATTTGTACGGAGAGAGATGTCGTATTTTAACTGATCATAAAAGTTTGAAGTATATCTTTGATCAGAAGGAATTGAACTTGCGACAGAGAAAATGGATGGAATAGATTAAAGACTATCATTGCTTGATAGAATACTATCCAGGAAAGGCTAATGTTGTAGCCGACGCATTGAGTAGGAAGTCGAGGCAAGCCAAGGCGTTATTGAACAATGTTAACACAGAATTGACAAAGGAATTTAGACGTTCGAATGCGTCTTTATCAGTAGACGAGTTAGGAGTTTTGTTTGCACATTTCCATTTGAGACCCACTTTGATAGAGGAAATTGTGAATAAACAAATGGAAGACGATGTACTTAGGAAAATAATGGAAGAAGTGAACCTTAAGGAAAGGATGGACTTCGATGTAAGAACTGATGGAGCTTTAATGAAACAAGGAAGGGTATGCATTCCTAATGATGTGTTACTGAAGAATGCCATTCTAGAGGAAGCTCATAGTTCTACATACGCAATGCATCCTGGTAGTACAAAGATGTACAAGACATTGAGGGAATATTATTGGTGGCCAGGTATGAAACGGGAAATTGCTGAATATGTAGCAAGATGTTTAATATGTCAGCAAGTTAAACCAGAAAGACAAAGACCTGGTGGACTTTTAAAACCGTTTCCTGTACCGGAGTGGAAATGGGAACATATTACAATGGACTTCTTATTTGGTCTTCCTAAAACCCCAAATGGATATGATGGAATATGGGTGATAATAGACAGATTTACTAAAACTGCACGATTCCTACCTGTTAAAGAGACTTTTACCTTGAATAAATTGGCCAAACTATATGTTGATAGAGTAGTAAGTCAGTATGGAGCCCCCGTATCTATTATTTCTGATAGAGATCCAAGGTTTACATCTAAGTTTTGGCCGAGTCTGCAACAAGCGTTGGGAACTAAACTTAAGTTTAGTACAGCCTTCCATCCTCAAACAGATGGGCAATCAGAAAGAACGATTCAAACTTTAGAAGATATGTTGCGTGCCTGTGTGTTGCAATTTAAGGGAAGCTGGGATACTCAGTTATCTTTAATGGAATTTGCCTATAATAACAACTACCATTCTAGTATTGGAATGGCACCTTATGAGGCATTGTATGGCAAGCGATGCAGAACTCCCATATGTTGGGGTGAAGTAGGAGAGCGGAAATTGATAGGACCAGAACTAGTCCAAACTACATCTGAGAACGTGAAATTCATAAAAGAAAGATTAAAGACTGCACAAGATCGACAGAAGAGTTATGCTGATAAGAGACGTCGAGATTTAGAATTTGAAGTTGGTGACAAAGTTTTCTTAAAGCTATCACCTTGGAAAGGAATATTGAGATTTAGGAGAAAAGGAAAAGTGAGTCCAAGATATATTGGACCTTATGAAATTTTGGAACGCATAGGACCATCAGCTTATCGACTAGCATTACCTATGGAATTGTCCAAAGTACATGATGTATTTCATGTTTCCTTACTGAGGAAATACATTCCAGACCCCACTCATGTTTTAGAAGCTCAACCTATCCAAGTAAATGAAGATTTGTCTTATGAAGAAGAACCTGTGCAAATTCTTGACCGCAAGGAACAAGTATTAAGAACAAAAACTATACCGCTTGTTAAGGTTCTATGGAGAAATCATCAAATCGAAGAAGCAACATGGGAAAGTGAAGATCAAATGAAAGTTAAGTATCCTCACCTTTTCTTACAGTGACCTTAGTTGAATTTCAAGGACGAAATTCTTAAAAAGGGGGTAAGGAATTGTAAGCACTGACTTGTAAAATCAAGTGTTAAGGAGAGCAATGCGATTAAGGCTATGTGTTGCTAGAGGAGAAGTAGCCGAGAAGTAGAGTAAAAATTTTGGTCAAGTGTTGGTCAAGCCCATGCGTTGGTGAATGTAGAGGAAAGTTGAATTAATTGAGAAACCATGCGCTGTTGATTGAATCACGAAGGGTTGTGAGATGAAGTAGTCGTCACATCGAAGCATAAGTGATCATTGGCGGGGAAAGGAGTATGCTTGAACCATGCGTTGAAGTCACCATGCATCGAAGATAGCCATGCATTAAGGTTACCATGCGTCGAAGATAGCCATGCGTTGAAGTCACATTGCGTCCAAGACAGAATGGTCTTGACGCGATGAAGCTAGTGATGTGAGTGACTATGTTGTATGCGTCGGAAGTAAGAGGCGCCGAGAACACCATGCGTTGGGAATGGTTAGTTGCTGAAGACGCTGGAGAAGAACATAGACATGAGTGCCTTGCGTCGAAGGAAAGACCCGCGCCAACCTACGGTGAGGGGTAAGTCGGCATTATCATCTTGGTACTTGTGAGGGATAAGTCGGCAGTATATATATATAGGTGAGTTTAATTATTTTCAGACATTTCGAGAACTTAAGTCAGTTCCATCTTTTAGAGAAACCACCAGAGTTAGAAGAGGAAGGTGTTCTTATAGATTTTGGGCGAAATTCTACCTGTTTTGGTGCTGAAATCCGAACTGGAACAGGAGACCGATTGTAGACGCACAGCCTGAACAGTGGTTGATGTTTGGAGTAGAACGACTCAAGAAAGCCGAGTTTGGGGCTGAAATTTTGAGGTTAGTAAGTTAACATAATTCCTAACAAGTTTTATGAAGGATGGTTAAGCTGAAACCGAAGTTTATCACATGAATCTTTAGGTAAAAGCAGTAACTACAGAACTGCTATGCAATCCGAAGCACGCGGAGTAATTTTGGCATAACTGGAGAACAAAAAAGAGTTAAGCCCTGAAATTTTGAGGTAAGCTGTGGAACTCAATTCTTTACAATTTTGTAGAATAGAAGAAGTCTTAATATGGGCTGGAAATGCGTTTTTAGCAGGGATTAAGTAGAGACATCAAGCTGTAACAGTCAGTTTTGTTAAGGAGAAACTAAGGCTCAAGTGTTGATATAACAGCAAGTGAGCTGCATGTAAGGCTTGTTCTTGGAAATCAAGGTATAGCAGAAGGGTAAGGGATAACTTGTAGTTATAGATTTAGAGTTAAGGCTTGAGAATAAACTAATGAAAGCTGTTGTTTATGTTCTTGTGAATGGAAAAGAAGTATAACAAGGGAAAATCTTTGCTTCAGGCCAAGAAGAGATAGGAAAGGCTTATAATCCATTCAAGGCCTAGAAAGAGTTATGAGTGACATTTCTTTTACTTTAAAATGGTTTTGTTGAACATGGTAGTTCGGTTTTCCCTTAAAATGTGAATTTCTGATTAAATGCTTTATGAGACAAACGTTATGTTCTTAAAGCTATTGAAAAGCATGTTGATGAGATGTTATTGATCTAATAATTGTCCTGTATTCTTATGAACGATTTGTATACAAACGGTTTGTATGAAATGTTGTTTCTAAAAAGGAAAATGTTTTAGAGGAGGCTCAATGCTAAAAAGGCATGTGAGTTTCCCCGGGACCTAGTACTTGGGCAACCCGCCTATGTAATGTTTTAGAGGAGATTCAATGCTAGAAAGGCATGTGAGTTTCCTCGGGACCCAGTACTCAAGGACATGAGAAGGTACATGGGCAACCCGCCATATTCCTATGTGCACATAGAGGTTATATGCTGGTGCGTCGAGTCTTGCTCCGCATCGAGCCTTATATGCTTTCGACGTTGGGGTGTTGAGTTTTGCTCCACTTCAACTAAGGGAAAAGTACTGCACTTAAACTGTTTTCTTATGATTTGCTGAAAATCATGTATAAAGTGATAAGGGCAACTAAGTTTATTTTAACTAATGAATTTGAAGTGATTACATGTTTTATGTTTGATGTTGATCATAGGTTTACTACTGATGATTTCCGAACTAAAATGGTTTGTTAAAATTGTCACTCACTGGGCCTTTAGCTCATGTTTTCAATGTTTTCTTATGGTTTGTTAAAAAAATCATGTATAAGTTGATAAGGGCAATTAAGTTTGTTTTAACCAATGTAATTGAAGTGATTGCATGTTTTATGTTTGATGTTGAACTCAGTTTTACTACTGATGATTTCCGAACTAAAATGGTTTGTTAACATTGTCACTCACTGGGCCTTTAGCTCATGTTTTCAATGTTTTCTTTCCCCCCTCCAGGTAGCAAGGACGTTTCTGGTGCTTTGCCTACTCCCACTCGCCCTGCTTAAGCTTCGAGACTCTGAATAATTCGACTTGTTGAAGTGTTAGTTGTATGTTAAACCTTAATTAGGGGGCATGTAGATATGTATGTACAATTACCAGGGGTTGAACTATGGGTTGTGTAAGGACATGTAAAAGAATTGAGGAAATTTCGTTTTGGCTTGTATATACTTTTCCATATTTGATGTTTAATATGTTTTATAATGTGGAGATTACATGGTGAACAGTTCAGAATGTGTGTGAAGGGACGGATGATATGCGTCACAAGAGGGGTGATGTATACTGTCCTCACATCTCCTTTCGGGTTATGCAGGTAAACTTGGGAGGGGATGTGACATTACCTGTCATCTTCTATAAAAATTCCCTTTACGCCCAAATATTTGTGTGAAAATAGGCGCCTTTTTCCAAAACTGTCATCATAGAAAGTTGATCTGTCATCGTTTATAAATTGCCAACTGTCATTCAAAGCCAAAAATTTTGTGAAAATAGGCGCCTTTTTCCACAAACACTTTATTGAAAGAAGTAACATTTTAGTTTGTCTATGATTCATTAAACAAAAAATTCAAAACGAGATAGGAATTTCAAAACTAAACGTTTTAGTAGACAAAAGTCACAACGCGAAAGCTCGGCTCAAACAGTTATTGACTCATACAGTAAGATCCTATCATCAGTCTCACATATCATTGCCTTACTTAAGAAAAAGGAAAATGGAAAGGGTGAGTATTACAAAAATAATTAGTAAGTGATCTCCTGCAATGCCTGCCATACATAAACGTGTTACCCAGTCAAACAGATGTGTATGGCCCACCATACCCAAACATGTCACACAGTCAAACAAATGGATATGGCACTCGCACAAGAAACAAAACATGAGCCTAGGTGATGAGACACACATGTCAAATAGTCATTATATGTTCAATACTTTGGCACCAAATAGCCCATGAGTTATGATATGAGTTACACAGACATATCACACAAATTTGTGTATATATAACTCACTACAACTCCCGAGATATGTTACATGGTCACACAGACACATTGCACAGATGGTGTATACATATCTCGCAGCTCTAGGCCTGTTTCATGCACAAATATGTCATATAGTCGAACAGATGTGCATGACACACTTACCAACTCACAAAATAGACTTCGTTGGCCACTATGACCAACGACGAGCAATGTGGCAATTATTTATTCTCAAATATTAACTTATATTTCACAATATTTTTATTGATTGGACTTTGAACTATGTCTTGATTTGTGTTTCACCTTGTTTTTTCGATAGTAATCAATTTATAAAATTATTTAATAAAAAAGGGACTAACATGACACTAAACTTTTTATTTTGCGTAACATAAAATATTAAAAACTTAGTGAATAGATTTTGGCCTTCATAGATCTATTAGACACAAAAGATTTAAGAACTATATTTGTAATTTTTATATAGGTCACATACTTGTTTGTATAATGAATATAAATAAAGAAGAAGTTTAAAATAAATATTAAAATATATTTTAAGCTATCAATATTTTTGGAGTGAGAACAACTTTAACGCCAGCTTTCTGTTTTCGTGTAGAGAGGAATCATACTGGCAACAATATCCTATACTTAGTCGTAACGAACTACTATACTTAACCATTGGTAGTTCAATAACAAATCATACAAAAACTGTTATAATAGCAAACAAAAATTTATCTATCGATACATGTTTAGGGTCTATATATGTGTGTGTGTTTAAGAAATAAAAATCAAATACGAAAGAAGAAAAATTGTATAAAATAAGAAAAATAGAAACTTCCTAATTTATATTTGCCAAAGGATGAGCGTACCAATTTCATGCAAACGTCTCCTTCAATTATTTTCCTTCATCTTCCTTTTTTTCCTCCTCATCACGACCACCGGTAAGAAGAACAAAAACATATGTCCTTTTTTTCTCTTTTCTTCTATGTTCAAACAAATATTAATAAATGAAAGGTTTTGAAACTGATCAATCACTTATTTAGTAGTTTTGTACTTAATTTGTATTATTTTGTTTTCTTAAAATTTGAATTAACCAATTTTGTGCATGGTACTTTAGGTTCTTCAGCTTTGGTAGATAATACTAAGAGAAGAAGCATGGAGAATGAGCTCCCCGAATACAATGCTGGGCCCCCACAATATGACGATGAGATTGGGTTGGATTATACACCGTCGATAGATAATAGACCTTCAATCACTAACAGACACCTAAATGTGTGAAAATAAATATAATGAATAATATATGAGAGTCAAATGGGAAATTTGATTATTAAACTACACATATGTTGTTTATGTTTTGATTATATGTGTGAGAGAAGGTTGATGAATGCATACATACATAAAAAAATAATGGAGATTGAAAAACAAGAATATGATTTTCAGCCATATATACATATATCTCTATATATTTAAATAATATGAAGGATGGTTATTGAATATTGTTTAGATTATATGAAATTGTTTTGACTAGTATATATATAGTTTATATCATTTAACTCTTCTTGTTTGAATCTGGATGTTTGAAATGGCAGAAAGGGGAACTTTATTCGATTAATTATCCACAATCAAAAGTTAATTAAAAAAAAAACATTGAAACAATTTTAAGAAAATTATAAAGTAAATTTATTTTTTATTGGATATTTTAAAAAAAAATTATAAAGTGCGATGGCTACAATGGATAGAACCTAAAGAAGAAAAATACTGCCACATTTTATAGTTACGGTATCTTTCAATAGGCCCTTAAGTCATCGTTAGAAACACAACTTATCTTGAATTGAAATCAAATTGTATCAACATATATTCTCTTTTTTTGCACAGTAGCCTCACTTCATAACTTCGAATATCTTTTGATCCAATTAACCGAAAGTCTTGCGAAAATAATTCAAAAATAGCAAAACATGAAAAATTAAGGTTTGGTAACCCAAATTATAACAAACTGATGGACCAGAATTGATATTGATTTTGGATCCCTAATTTTTAATCTAATTTGATTTTGGATTTCTATATTTATAAAGATTTCCTACATTGAATTGGTTAGGGATTAAACTATGACATCCCAAATTTTTAGGTAATTTCAAATTAATTATTCTGAATTATTTGGACAATTGTTTGAATTTTAAGGTTTAATTAGTTTGCGTCGAGGAAATAATTTAATTTAAGGTTAAGGTGATAAAAGATTGAGTTTTAATTCAATTGGCGGACAATTGAAATTAGTTTGGAGATTTAATAGTTGGATTTAGTTTGAAAATTTGGAATTGGGTGAGATTTAAGAATTTAGTTAATTTAAAGAAAATTAGTAAGTTATTGAGGAAATTGATTTTGTGTTGGTGGAATTGTTTGTTAGAAGATATTGTAAATTAATTTAAAAGGGTGGTTCGAAAAGGATTTGATTGGTGTGTGATGGAAAAAATATTAATTAAGTTGTGTAATTCGTTCTCGAGAAGGAAAAGAAAAAGGAAAAGGAAAAATATATATATAAAGATTTGAAATTAGGATTTTATTAGAAAAGGAAAATCAGTTTATTATATATATTAGGTCTCTTGAAATGCGTGCAAAGTTAAAAATTTAAAGAAGTCTCAGTTTTTTTTTTCTTCATTCTTCTCCTTCGTGACGCACAACATTGTACCCCTCTTTCTTTCTACTATGTGTCGCTGGCACCTCCAGTCACAGCAGCCCACTGCCGCTACTTGGTTGATGAAATTCGTCGTCCAATTCTGTGCCAAATAAATTTATTAAACTCAACCAACAGTATTTGTGGCAAGTCGGGTCGAACGCAGGGAGCACTTTGAATCTCGCGATTAAACAGTTTTCAATTCTATGAACAGGAGGGGGTGTTTTTGGTTGGAAGCAAGAAAATTTAAATTTCATAAAATTAAATGCACGAATTTAAAAGCGGTATTAAAGTTTAATCGAAGAAAGCTCTAGCTTGGGTTGGACAAGATTTTTTTGTCCAATGTTCTTATTCATTAATTCGTCATTACTAAATTCGTTATACTTGGCACCTAATCAATTTAATTGGAAAGACCAAAATTAAATTTTCCTAATCGATAAACTAAAATTGAAACAAAGAGATGAAAGACATGCAAAATTTGTATTAAGTCTAATTGCATTGAGTTTTAGGGAAAATTAGGTGAAACATTAAACTGGAAACATCTAGATTAAATGTCCTATTGATTTAATCTTAGGATGATTAGAACAATACTCCCTCACAAATTGGGTTTACAAGCTAACCTAACCTATTGCTTATGTGATCGACATACAATCAAGTGTCACGAGTTGTAACTCAATCAAAGCAACAATCAAACTGTACACCAGCATCACAATTTGGTCCTAACAATATAAATTTTAGAATTAAATCATGCATAAAAAGAATTCAGTTCGAAATCTCTTCAAAACATTAGTTACAAAGAAAAATCCCTAATACTCAAGTCAGAAAATTGTTACCTTAGCCTTGATACATCGAAATGAGCATCCAAGGATCAGGTTTTGTACATGAAATAATGAAAAGGGAGAAGAAAATAGGGCGAATGAAGCATAGGGAGAACGAAGCAGAGAGGTCGACTGGGTGGCTCCTCTTGACCTAAAATCGAGCTTCCTTTTTATAAAACAGTCAGAGCACCGTTGCACTTGGGACAGCGCCGCGACGCTGAAGATAACTTTTTCGTGCTTCGACTTCGGAGTGCTGCGGCGCTCCTATGCAACGCCTCAATGCTGCTACTCTTTGTTAGCTGATTTGTTCTGGGGAAAAAGCGTCGCGGCAGCACCTAGGTAGCGCTGCTGCACTAAAATTATAAGGGCATTTTGGTCATTTCAAAGTTCTCTTTCCTGGTTGATACCATGGAACTCTGTTTTGGTCGTTTTAGCTCCAATTCATTGCTAATGCCCTGCTCTACCAACTAAGTGCTTGAAACTGACAATCATAATTGACACATTAAATAGCACAACAATCCCGATTTAAGCTGAAGAAGATAGCATATTTTACGTGCTATTACCACCGTCGTTTGTTCAGTCGTTCGCCACCGCTAGCTAGTCCTCGAAGCATGCAACCACGCATTGGTTGCCACCATGAATTCTGTACAACGGTTAATCGGCCGACGCGAGCCACCACCCAACTATTGAATTTTCTCTCTATCCCGTATGTTTTCTCCCCCCGCTAGCCTACTGTTGCTGCACTTCGTCTTTCCTCGTTGGAGGTTCCATCTGGGTAAGAATGTTTTTGTCTTGGTTGGGTTTCTTGGAAATTCTCAAATACTCCTTTGATTCTTTGCCTTATTTGGTGGTTACCCATTTGCAAATTGGTTTTAGATTGAAGTTTGGGAGCTTTTGAAGTCTCGTCCAACAATGTTAAGGGTCAATTTCGTCGTTTTTTGGATTAATTTTGGTGTGTAACAATATTTTGGAAGTGAAATTGGTGGTTGGAAATTGGGTTCTTAACACTTAATTTTGAATTTGTCTAGATTGGACCCATTGGAGTTTGGAAGAAGCTTGGGACTTAGTTGCATTTTAGGTAAGATTATCTTGTTTAATTATTGAGTAAATTGTATTTGGAATTAAGCCTAAAGACTCAATTTATACGCGGGTTAATATTCTAGGTTTTTAATTCAAGGATTTATGAGAGTTGATGGATTGGATAGCTATTTTGACTTATTCCCAAGGTAAGTGGTTTATTACCAGTTTGCCTACAAATCGGCACCTTAATTACACTATGTACGCTAATATTTATGTATACCTTATAAGCACGCGATTATTGATTGAATTATCATGTTAAGCCTCATGAATTTATTGAATGTTATGGTGTGTTAGGTGCCAATGAAATTTGTATAATTGCTAAGGTGAGACGAAGTTATAATTACGATATGAAGTTTATTAGTTGTTGGATGCAAGATAGAAGGTGTTGTTATCGTCCTTATCGAGCCATGTACACCCTATGACTGTGAACCTTTGAGTTCACTACTTATGACTATGACTACGACTATGACTCCGTGTCCCTTGGGATCACCATTTATGCTTATGACTATGACCTTCGGGTTCATTACCTATGATTGCGTGGCTTGGGATTCGCTACTTATGCTTATGCCTATGCTTATGTTTTGTATGCTTGTGCTTATGATAAGAAGATAGCAGACTCACCTAGTGGGTCCATTAGTAGGTCACTTAATAAGTATCTTTATACTCACTCTTTCCTATGTTACAATTTTTAGGTAATGGCAAGGACGGACAGATGAATGACAAGAAGAATCTTTATCGTGCCTTAGGACTAGTCATCGCTTCCGCATAAGATTTTTCATGTTTTCTTTTTTCCTTGTTATAGGTTCTAATTGTCAAGTTGATAGTCCAAATTATTATACTTTGACTTTAAATTTTGAATTTATATTTTAAGGGGGACCTTGAGAAATTTTTTTTTTCATGTAATTTGATTTAATTAATTTAATTAATTTATTTTTATTTTTTTAAAATAAAATATGTTCTATTACTTGATTCAAAAACCCTTTTACAAGATCATGCATGCATAGAGTAGCGTCCTATTGGGTAGAAAAGTCGAGTCATTACATAAACTATGTTATAAAGAGGTATATCCTTTTCGTTCTACAGGGAGTGCAGTTGGAGAGAATCTCTTATCAGCTTCTGGACATTGAAGAAACCTAAAGAGAGGCCTCTTCAAAGCTAAATAAGAATTTTGAAGCAAGAATTTGTGGGGCTCATAGCTAGAACAAACATGGTGGGCATGGGGAGTTCTTTCTTTCCATTTTTTTTTTATTTTGAATTTTATAGAATCTTTTTGGTTAGAGTTTTAATTTCTAATGGTCATTTTGTGTCATGGAACTCCAATGATTTATGTCTTGGTTTAATTAACTGATTTTTATGAAATTTTTTTTTTCATGTTGAAATTATCCTCCGTGCATGTTTGAAAGAACCGAAGAGAGGACATCGTAAATCCTCTCCCCGCCAATGAAATAAATTTATAAAACACTCACGATACTACTTATACTACTCAATAGTACAAGTGAAAAGGTTCAGTTGTCTCCCAAGGGAACTTAGGACGATTTTATCTTTTTCTTGGATTTTGGGTTGTCACAAGAGGATTTTGTTGAGTTTTTTGTCCTAAAACTCGTGGTTTGTAAACTTTGAACATATTTTCAATAAAGTTGTTATCGAGGTTTATTCAATAAACATGTTATTGAATATGTGAACTGCATTTATTAAATCCACTAAACTAAGAACCTCTGGCTATAGTTTGAATACTTAAACTTTATGTGTAAACATAAAAGTGGATCAAGTTTAGGTAATAGCCAAAACGGTCTATAGGATAGGGATAAGGTTGGGTACTATATCTTGGGGACACTATGGATGCGACCCATTTTGTATTTGATACAAACTATGTGATCCTATATCGTTCATTCAGAGACATGAGAGTGGAGGCGCCTATGTAATGAGTTTGCATAAGACCACACCATGAAATAATCAATTTTACTTTATAACACCGTTTACTATTAATACTGATTATTTCAACATGATGACCTAGGTAACTCGATCTTAGTTCTGAACTAATTATGAACTCTTGTTTATTTGGGATTATCCTTTAATTTGCATTGGTGAAAGTGGCTCGAGCTTGCCAACTCAATAAGCCTACCATTTTAGGGATAAAACCAGGTAGATAGCTAGGGGCATAGTCTTCCGAGATGGAATTGAAGGAATTGAATTCACAACAGAAACGAGTGATTGCCTTGTGACATTAAACTTGTTTTGGGAAAAGCAAAATATAGAGAAAAAAACATACATGATAAACATTTATATTAATTACTATGCTTCTTAATAGAATTAAGGATAGAAGAATCCTACCTTTGAAGACTTTCTTCGATGTGAGAAACTTCTTCTATGAGTCACGAACTGGAAAACTTCCAACGAATTCACAGAAAACGCTCTTATTATCTTAGGAACACCACCACAACAGAAAACCTCATTATTCTCTCGGTAGAATCAAAGAGAGGAGTTGTGGGCTCTCTATGTATTTGGCTAGGGAGAATTATCTCGAGGAAGAAGAGCGAATGTTTGAGAGAAAGAGAGTTCTTAGGAGTTTTCAAAACTTTTTTGTAAAGATTTACCCCTGTAACTTCCTCTCGTCTCTCCTTTTTCTTTTCACGTAAACTATGAGAGACTGGAATTAACTCCACTTAAACATGGGAAATTATTATAATAATATAAAAATCTTAATTAATTAAAATTAATATTGATTTAATTATAATTTATTAAATAATATAATTAATTAATTAATTAAAGGAAAATTATCTTAAATGGAAAAATTGCTGAAAATATTTACAAATAGAAAAATACATAGTCTATTTGCAATAAACTGCGATAAATCGCGATGAACTATTATTTGTGTCTAGCATGACATAAATAGTAGTCTATCGCGATCTATCGCAGATAGACAGTGAAATTTTGATATATTTGTAAATATTTTTGTTCTTTTTGCCATATTTGAAAAGAGAACTTAATTAAATATCTCATATTTAACTTATTCAAATAACCTCCTCTTACATAACCTATAGTTTTTGTATGAATCTCATTCATATTAATTTTGACCTATAGTTTTTATATGAATCTCATTCATATAATTAATATTTAAATCTCATTTACATATTCATCTCTCTTATAATATAAAGTATAAATTTTGAATGAGTTTGAATCTCATTCAAAAGAAACTTTATATTATAATGTATATATATACATTATATTAATTGTATCATATACAGTTACTTCCCTTATTAATTTGAACACTTCAAATTAAAATCAAAATATTTGATTCTAATACTAATCCTTTATGAGCTAGTAAGGGGACCTTATGGACCTATAGTTAGAAGTTTTGATGATATGAGATTAATCAATTAAACTCTTTAATTAGATTAATCAATATTCATTAACTATAAATATATTTTTGTGTCCACGGAATTTGTTAATCAACAATAAGTCGGCCCTTTACAAATTACTCACAACTACAGATGGGCCAAATTACCATTTTACCCCTGTAGTTATATCTAACTCCTTAAGTACGATTGATCCATCTAATGATCAAACTATTTATGGTTCAACTATAAACTAACCCCTCTCGAGCCAGTTAGAGGGTAAAACCTCATTGTTCAAGACCCAGAATCAACCCTTAAGGGAGTAATTTATCTACTTACCTTAAACATGGGAAGGAGTGAATTCCATCTTGGGAAGGTATGTTCCCAACTCCCTAATCAGACAAATTCCCAAAATAGTAGGCTCATTGAGTTGGCCACTCTCACCCATAGAGATCAAAGGATTTTCCTCATAAGCAGAAGTTCGTAACTCACTCAGGATTCAGGTCGAGTTACCTATGGTCATCCTATAAAATGTTAATTTCTACAATTAACGGCGTTACAAAGAGAAATTAAACATTCCGCAGCCTGGTCTTATACAAACTGTTTGCATAGGATACCCCCACTCACATGTCTCCATATGAACAATTAGGATCAAATCATTTGTAACACTTTTCAACTCCTTGTAACAATTACAAAGTGGGTTGTGTCCATAGTATTATTGGAATAAGGCACCCAACCTTATTCCTATACTACAATCCTTTTTGGTTATTACTTAAACATGATCCAACCTTGTATGTCAACCACATATATGTTTAAGTTTACATAAAATAACCATGAAATGTTAGTTTATTGGATTTGAGTTAATGCATAATATAGATAAAATAACATCTTATTTATTCAATAAATAAAATGTATATACAATTTACAAAACTAAAAGACCTAAGAGATTTAGGACACACCGATCCCAATAGGAATTCTCTCCTACCTAATTCAGGGCTAGTAGAGTAGTTGTTCCCTTAAGTGCTGACTCCAAGTCTTGAACAAGGGACCCCACCCTCTCATTGGCCCGAGAGGGACTAGGTTTGCTGGTTGGACCACAAACAATTAGAGGATCAGTGAGACTAAAGGAACAAGATGTAATAACTAGGTTAAAATGTTAATTTTGACACAGCTGTAATTACGAACAACTTGTGAAAGATCGACTTACTAATCATGGTTATATCAAGTGGACAAAAATAAATCTACAATGAGGAGAATGCAGCTACTGGGCTATAGTTGAGTGTCCCGGTATTTAACAAATGTTAATTAACTACGTTAAAGAGTTTAGCTGGTTAATTTTTTATCATTGGAGCTCATGATCTATAGGTCCATTAGGAACCCTTGTTAGCTCAAGGACTAAACCTATGTGATTTAAATAATTGGATCAATAGAGATTCATCAGGTTGGAAAAACTAGGATAAGTGGAAAAGTTATTAATTTAATATAGTTAATTACTTAATTAATTATTATTTTAAATAATATTAAATTAATATTATTTAAAATTAATTAGTGGAATTAATTTTAAATTGAAAAAAAATCATTTAAAAATGAATTTTGGAAATTCATTCAGAAGTATATTTTTCCAACTTTGCATGGAAGTAGGAGGTGTTCTTCTCTTCCACCTCACCTTCTTTCACCTCCTAAATGAGTTGGTTAATCACCAAATTTTTGTGACTTTATGCATGTAAATCATATTTGCGTGTCTTCCTTTTCTCTTTTCTTCATAATTTTGCTCCAAATTCATCACAATTTGGATCTCACAATCCGTTCAAAAGCTAGAGAATAATGCGGAAGACTCTTGTGGTGGTTCATGAAGTGTCCGTGATCAAAATCATGGAGGAATTTGATTCAATTTTCAGCTACAACAAGTAAGTAACAAACCCTTTATTTTTTTATTTTAAGAACAAGCATGTTTACTCCTTAAAATTAATGTATTTCCAAGGCTTAAGATCCTAATTTCTTCCACTTGTATGTTCCTAACTCCATTAAATTTTGTGTTTGCAAGGAACACAATAAATTTATAAAACTCCAACAATACTACCTATACTACTTAGTAGTACAAGTGGCAAGGTTAGGTTGTCTCCTCGGGAAACTTAGTATGATTTTAACTTGTTCTTGGATTTGGGGTTGTCACAGGGGGGGTTTTGTTTGTTGTGTTTGCAAGGAATGCAAAGACTGGAATGTACAGTACATAAAAGTAAAGCAGGAATTGAAACTTAGCCCATGTACGCAAGAAGACCCAAGATACATGCTCTAATTTGTTGACTAATTTCTTCAACTGCTTTGATACTCAACTAATTGAATTCAAATAATTAATTATTTAATTTGGAGGGGATTCATATTAAAGATTCTGCAGAAGATAAATATTTAAATGATTTAAGTATTTTAAACCATTTAATATATTTGATATTATGTGGGTAGATATTTATTAATATGAGATATTATTAACTATTTAATTTAAAAACCTTTGCAGAAGGGTTATCCTAATATTATTAAATATTTAATTTAAAAATCTCTGCAGAAGGGTCATATCGTGCATGATAGAATTTACTCCTACCGAATTCTATATTAGTAGAGAAGTTGTTCCCTTAAATGCTAACTTTGGGTCTTGAAAAAGGGGCCCCATCCTCTCATTGGCCCAAGAGGGACTCAGTTTATTAGTTGGACCACAAACCAATTGTTCATTAGGGGATCAGTGGGACTTAAGGAACGAGATGTAATTACAGGAGTGAAACGGTAATTTTGATCAGCTATAATTATAAACAACTTGTGAATGATCAACTTACAAATTATGATTATATCAAGTGGATAGAAATATATCTATAGTGAGGAGAGTGCAACTACTAAGCTATAGTGGAGTGTCCTGATAGTTAACGAATGTTAATTAACTAGGTTAAAGAGTTTAGCTGGTTAATTTCAAATAGTTGGAGCTCATAATCTATAGGTTCAATAGATCCCCTTGTTAGCTCATGGACTAAACCTTAGAACAGTATGTTGAAAGACATTGAAGTCGTTCAAATTTCGTTAACGAGCAAAATTTACGGTTTGTTCGTTTTAATTGTGAATTAAACGAATTTGGAGAGTAGAAAATATTTAAATGTGAATAGAGAATCATTGGATTTTAATTTGTGGGGAAAACTAGAAACATTATTAATTTAATATTAAATATTAATTTAATATAATTAATTATTTAAATAAATTTTATATTAAATTAAAATGATTTAAATAAATCATTAGAATTAATTTAAAATTGGGAATTAATTATTGTTTTTTAAGAAAAAATCAATTTTCAATTTGATTTGAATTTTCCACTTTGCATGTTCATGTAGGAGGTGTTGACCTCTTCTTCAACCTTTTTCCACTTTGAAGTTCACCATCTTATTCATCTTGTTTGTAAATCATCGTAAATGGAAGGTTTAGTATCACGAAATTCAATGAGCTAACTGAAATATGTACGGATCCATACACCGGTTTCTAGCTAATTCCAGAAGAAAAAACTACAAAAATTCTGTCTAACCAAATACTGATGTTTATGAAACTTTAAAACCAATTACTTGTTTAAACATATTTCCACCGTTATATATTGATATTTCATATCTATGATCTAAATCACACCATACACTAGTTCGACTTGGAAAATTGTAAAAACAAAATAGAAATGTAAAAATTCTCTCTTCATACCCCCATTCATATATAATTCCGAGTTTTTCTATTGTAATTGATGTTTCTTTTGAGGTTTTGAACTTAATTCAATGTATGCATGATTTAATTTTGAGTTTTCAAGAATCATGATCAATTTGTAACGCTGGTGTTTATTTTGATTATTGCTTTTCGTTGTATTACAATTCATGACAATTTGTTGTATGTCAATCATAGGAAGCAATAGGTTAGGTTAGCTTGCAAATCTAGATGGTGATGCGCATTTTTCTAATCAACCTATAATTAAATCGATGGGACATTCAATATAGGTCTTTCCAGTTGCATGTCCCGCATAATTTTTCCGTGAACTTAATGCGGTTAGGTTTAGTCAAATTTTGCATGGTTTTCATCGATTTGCTTAAATCTAGTTTGTCGACTAGGGGAATTCAATTCTGGCGTTTCCAGTTGAATTAATTAGGTGCTAGCTTCAATGAATTTAGTAATGACAAACCAATGATAAGAACAACGAACAAAGAAAATCCTGCGTAACCCAAGCTAGAGCTTCTTCTATTGAATTTTTACTCTGTTTTACTTTCCGCATTTTATTTTCATGAAATTTACTTTTTCTTGCAATCAACCTTTTTCGAACCCCCCTTTTGGTTACCTTGAATTGAAAATTTTTTAACTATGAAATTCGAGGGCTCCCTATGTCCGACCTGGCTTGCCATTATTACTGTGGGTAAGTTAGAAAAATTTATTTGGCGCGGAATTGGGCGACAAATTTCATCTGTCAATGAGGCACAGGCACATCAAAATGTTAATGATGGTGACTTACATCATCAATATCCTGTTGGGTGACGACATATGGAAATTCATCGTGTGCATAATACTCCTGTTGATGACTAGAACTGGATGCAATGTTTGCATATACTCCCAATGACTGTCTAAGAGAAGGTGGAATTGGATTATGTAATATGTGAGGTTCCTGGTCATCGGGTTGCTCTGGAACAACTTCGTCATGTTGTCTCTGTTGTCTATGACCAATATGTCTTCGATCAGTGTCAGCAACATTGAGTTTCCGTGTATGTTGAATGATAATTTCAACATTTACCATGTTTTGCTCACTCATTGAACTCAACTCTGGTAAATCATATTGTAACGAGTAATTGTGCACATCATGGACAAAATTATTCTGTATGATAAAAAATATATATAAGTATAAAAGGATATTCTTAGCATATAATTGAAAAACACTACATAATAAGATGCTTACCATGCAACAATAGTAAGCACCGTCAAGTCTGATAAATCTTCTTGTTATAGAGTCATACTAGGACAAGTAATCATTTGACACATCTAACTCATGTATTATTTTTACTTGTGCACAGCGATTATGACGTGCACGCCAAAAGAATATATATTCTGCATGAATTTGACGCTAGTTTTGGTCGTGTTTACCTCTTAAGTTGATTTGGTGTAGTTAAGAGAGTGTATTACACAACGTCGGTACTGTTTGTCGCAGATTGAATTGTCTCAACACTCGATTTGGTTGATGCCACTCTACGATATGAAAGCATATAAGTGGGCTAACCGTCAACCAAATGTCTTGTCCATCATGACAATAATCAGGCAGCAATAACATAATATCTGGTGTATATGACGTCCAATTGATCTGAAACCACGTACAAGAATAATTAAAACCCAAAAATATATGTAATATTCAGTTGTATATGCAACATATATATTATTACCTAATTCTCCATCAAACGGTTAAATATTAAGCGATATATCAACAACATGATTGCTGATTGTTCAGATGCAGCTAAGACACCGCTCCATCTATCACATGGATATAAAACAATTAAAATATGTTACTATTTATATTGACAAAAAATAAATATATACAAAAAATAATACTTGGCACTAATTGGATGTTCCATAAAATGATCTAAAGATTGCAATTGGACTTGTGGTGCAACAACGTTAAATCTATCATAGGTTTATACTTGAAGTAGTATTAGTGGGCCTGCTCTATCCAAAGTTTGTGCATGACTAGCTCGACGCAATTCTTTGTACAACCATGCAAGACAAGCACTACCCCACGAGTAATTACCAGCTCACTCAAAACTGGCAAGTAATGGGAGGAACAGTAAGTGCATCAACCTGTTGAACTTGTCAGCAAACAGAAAGCCTCCGATAAGCTGCATGATATATGCTCGTGCATATCTCTGTATACTGACGTCATCGACATCAGGAGACAATTCTGTAAACTAAGAGGCTAACCACGGGAGACTCAACCTTGAGCCTTTCAGGTCAAGTGGTCGAACGCCTAAATAATCTTCACCAACCTGTCTCCAATCATGTTGCAACGATCAAGTCACAGGTTCTCTGTCCACTGGTAGTCTAAATTGAACTGCAATGTCCTGCAGCGTAATTGTGCATTCCCCACCAGACATATGAAATGTGTGGGTCTCCGATCTGTAGCACTCTATTAGAGCAGTAATGAGGTGCCAATCTAACTGTATGAATCCAATTTGTGCTACCCCAATAAAACTGGCCTGTTGTAGATAAGGCACTATACGTTGATCAAACGATATAGTATGTTGAGAAACTGCCTCTCTTCTCTGGCAACATAGCACCACGGTGGATGCATTATCCTATACCATCTGTGATCGATGAGTATTTTGAAAATATATCTGAACAGGGTTAGATGGACCAGGACGCATAATCAATACTGTTAAAATAAACCAAATCAATAACAAGGTCAGAGACACAACAACAAACTATATCAGATTACAATAAAAAAAATAAAAAGTAATGGAAAGCAATTTTAATTTGATATATCAAACTATATCACATTACTAAAACCAAATACATTACAATGTTTCATTACAAGAACCAAGTACATTACAATGTTACATTACAAGAACCAAATACATTATATTGTTATATTACAAGAACCATTACATTATACAAAATCAAGTATTTTGCTAAACTATGAATGACGTGACGATGAAGCACCTAAATTACATAGTGGACAAGTACGCTTGTTATGCCCTGCTCCCTTGCATATCCCACATCGAACTTGTGTGCCTGCCTCGCGCCAATCTATCTCATTATGAATTCGCAAAGTTTTGGGTCTACCATGTTCTCTTAATAAGCTTGCGTTAGGATGCATTTCCGTAAATGATAACTCTGGCCAATAGTAAGGGTGCTGAATTGGATGGAAGCGACCTTCATAGCATAACTTTAAATGAGACAATTTGTAGCATTCGTCAATCAGATGCACATATGACAAATGCATGTAATTCCAAATTGCAATTACATGAGAGCATGTAATCTTGAACGACTATCACTTGTTGTAAGAATAAGTCTCCTCTTGCAAGCACACTACTTGAATGTTTGGGCGTTTATAGGGAGAAACCATACTGATGCCAGTTCGAACTTCAAAACTTTATGTTCCCCTGTCAACTGAAGTCACTGTATGTGCAGATGCTCGTTCCTCCCATCTCTTAAGCTTTCTCAGGGCATATTATGTGTAGATGTCCCTACAATCGAGTACTTCACTTATTTCTTGTCTACGAAGTTCAAAGTATAAGATTGTACAGTAGAATGTCAGCCTAACAATCCATATGATCGGTAACATTCTAGCTCCTTTGAATACCCCATTCATACATTCGGATGCATTGGTTGTCATCCATCCAAAGCGATACCCATTATCGTGTGATTGTGTCCATTTATTCAAATCGATATAAAAGAAAATATTCAAGACATTCAGGGTTCAATTTCTTTAACTTTTTCATGTTTCGAATGAACTTACCTTTTTGGTGTTGATTTCCAGCCTTAAGCACCAGATCTTTTAGTTGCTTTGATTTGTATTTGGAATTGAAATTACTGGCAACATGACATAAAAAATAACGATGATATGCTTTAGGTTCAATGTCACACCCCCTCCCAGGTACCCTCCTTACCCAGGAAGAAATGTGATGACAACGGACATCGACCCTTTTGCGACATCCACTGTCAACCATAAACTCTGCAATTACCTAATAAACAGTTGTAGACCATAAACTACTTCATACATATACCAAAGTTAACTTGCCAAACGCACATCCTTTTCATTTAGTCATATAATAGCATAATTACACAACAACTCTCTTAACCCTCTCTATATGTACAACACATGAACCAGTTCGAATATTTATAATTTTCAGAATACTAAAGACCGTTGGTAGACCCAAACGAGTTCTTGTGTAGACTAAGCACCCCGGACTCGCTAGCAACCTGGAAAATAGACAACAAGGAAAACGTGAGCTAGATTGCCCAGTGAGTGACTAGTTTTGTAAAACCTCTTTGGCTCGAAAACTATCATAGTAGAAACATTTAAACTCAATGCATATAAAATCTCAATATAAGTCATAGTCATACAAATCATGCTCATTTCAGGAAAAGATACTAAAGAAAGTTCCGTTGATTTCAATTCATTTTCCTTAGTTGAGGTGGAGCGGAGATCAACGCTACTCAACGTCGATTATTCTTAGCTGTGTGGAGTAATCTTAACACATCAACGTTGTACATTTCTCAATGTGCACTTAAGTATCATAATCCGGGTTGCCCATTTGCCTTCTCCGAGTCTTTGAGCATTGGGTTCCCATTTCTATATCCAGGTTACTATTCGCCTTCTTCAAGTCCTTCAATGTTGGATACTTTTTTTATATTCAAAGCTGCCCATATGCCTTCTCCAAGTCCTTGAGCATTGGGGTCCCATTTCTATATCCAAGTTACCATTTGCCTTCTTCAAGTCCTTCAGCATTGGATACTTTTTTTATATTTCGGGCTGCCAATATGCCTTCTCCCAGTCCTTGAGCATTGGGTGCCATTTTAAAGATTTTATAAAATACTCAACATGTTTTGAAAACATCATATCATAAATTCATAAGTTTCACATTTCCAAACCTTTTATAAAATCATATATTATCGTTAGCATGCTTTTCGTAATTCCATAAATAAATAAACAACATGCTTTTTCATAAATTCACGCAATGCACATAAAACTCATAAGTTTTCAATCATAATATCATGCTTTCAAATCATCATAAGATATCCGAACTACACATTCTCAATGAAAACATTTTTAAAGATGTCACTCACTACTTGTCTTAGGCCCTGAGCGGATTATACACCTTTCCTAGCTCTTCTTGGCCTGTAAATACACATTTCTCAGTTTAGGCTTTCCTAAATTTCCTTTCCATAACCAACAATTTTTAACCATTCATATTTGATCAATAAACCTTAATGAGCGAGATTCTACTTTGCTAGCAAGACCACTAGCGAGACTGGACTACACTACACGACACTAGCTATACCAGGGTGCGCAAAACTAGCGACACTCACCGATCAACGAGACCCAGCGATACCTAGCGAGAATTGTGAGACGCAAGGCTTCTAGCGACACCTGCGTTACCCGTCTCGCTTCTCACACTTAAATTCTTAGCGCTACTTGCAGTCCAGCGATACTTGTCTTCCACAACTTCTGCCTTCCCTCTTATTTTCACTTCTATCTGTTACAAATCGTATTTCCAACCAAATTTAGAACTTCTTCCCTTTTGTAAACTTGTAAACAAATGTATTTCCTAGCTTACATCAAGATTTCAGAATATAACTCTCCTTCATTTGATAGATGTTTCCAAACAAGTTCGAGTTGCTCTAAATCGCTTAGCAAATCTGTATTAGTCACTTTTACCATAAATTTTACATATTTCCCTTCAAATTCAGCTCAAACATTCTTCATAAAAGTTGTTAAGAATTGAGTCAACTTATTGACCTCAAATTCTCAGCCCTAAACTCGATCCCCACAGAACGCTATCCTCCAAATACCAAATGTTCTTCAGATTGCACAACAGCAATTAACCCTTCTTAGCTCCAATTACACCACAATATCGATTAAAATTCTGCATGAATTTGCCCTAGACTCCTTCCTCTACTTCTCTTCGTTGCTAAGCTGAAATATAAGATCGATTGGAGCTTTTAAGACGAAGAAAATGATTGAACACTTAGCTTTACACACTTAAAAAAACTGCCGACTTATCTCCATTTTATTTTATTTTATTTTATTTTATTTTCCGATAAACGAAATAACACAACCGCTAACATACTTGGATACTGGCTTGGATGTTTCGCACCATGCGTCTGAACCATAGCATCGTTGAACGCATACTTCGCCAACGCCAATGCAACCTTCCTACCAAATCTCAACTTACGCATAGCTGCTGGTCCGACAACCTCATCAATGCATAGCAAGTTGGACGCATCCCTCAACAAGCCAACACTTCAACCTTCATGCTTTGGCTCGGCAACACAATTTCTTCCCTATTTTCAGCCATTACCCATGCTCACTCTCATGAACTCTTGTTTCAATCAAACCAACTCATAGACACACCTTCAACACATAATGACTCATGCCTTAAGGCTCTCAGCCACTCTTTACTCACTTCCTTCAGCTTGTCACCTTCCATAATCATTCTTTATAGCTTGTTAACTTCCAAACTAAGTGTGAGGCTTACATTCAGCCCAACCAATTTCCTCGTTGTTAATTGCTGCTATGATCCCTCTATGTCTATCTAAAATTAAGCAAATCCCTTCTTGGTCAATAACATACTCCCGCAGTGCGCACAAAAACCATGACCACTTAGATGTGTTTTTCCCTTCAACAAGAGCTAAGGTAAGAGGAAATATATGCCCGTTTGAGTCAATAGCAAAGCAGTGAGCAATTTTCCTTTATCCTTGCCGTAAAGATGGGTTCCATCTATCTGAATTAATGGCCTACAGTATTTGAACCCTTCAATTGCAGGACCGAGTGCCCAAAAGACTCAACCAAAGATAGTCTTACTAGGCACATCAGACGGGAGAAAATGCCAATCTACTCGTGTACCATGATTGAAGTGCACAGCAGCACTCAACCAATACAGATTATGAATATGATTTCTCCCAGTCGCCGAAGACTGCAACCAAAGTTTTTTCTTTGCTTCCCATACACGTCTATATTTGACGTTATATTTGTACTACTTTTTAAGTGCTTCTTGTAGTACCACCACAGGCGCACTAAGATCAGCTCTAACCAAAATTTGAATTTCAATGCTCATGAAATTAGAGTCAAGTTGTGAATGGTCTTGTGCTAACTTCGTGTATAAACAAGAATGATTCTCTCCAAGTTTAGTAATTTCAACATGCCATGAGTTTTGCACCGACAAGCACGCAACCTTCACCTACAACCTTCATCCCATTGTTTGCATTGCACATACCAAATATCTTAGTTCGATTCTACCACAAAAGATTGGTAGTGTTCAATCACACAATATTTTTTTACTGCCATTTGTAGGTCTTCTTTCGTGTCAAATAACATTCCTTTTTGTATTATACTAGAGTTATCTATACATTTTTTCCTTTCCTCCAAAGTTGATCCTTGTTCACAAACTGAATCAGTAATTTCCCATTCTATCTGTGTAAATATCTCTGATAGAACCAATTCATTTTCATTTTCTATATTTCTTTCTTCACCAAACAATTCATCAATTTCTACATCAATGTCACTATCCCAGAATTTCCAACTTTAAGAATAACTAATTCTTCTAGACGAAACGACATAGTTAAATTTGTTTACAACTGTAAAGGTTAAAAAGAAAAATTAGTCCAAATCTACCTAAAATTATAAAACTCGTGGACCCAGTCCACGAGTTTACTACCCAACATTATTACTAATTTTCCACTATATTTTTTGCCAATAATTATTCCTACAACAATAAATGCCAAACAACAATTAAAACTAATGGCTGTCAAGCTAAAGCTTTCAAATTATAAACAAAATAAATTATTTGGTAAAAACAAAGTCTACATATACAAATTTATTCATGCATGCAAAACAAAACTTAAAATCTATGTATATTTATCATATAATTAGTGCATATTTATAAGATAATTAGAAAGAAAAATGTATATATGTACCTATATGGCGGTTGGACGGAGAAAGTCAATGATCAGTGGCGGCAGCTGGACGGAGATAAAATTTTAGACTGAATAAAGAAAGAGAGATGAGATGATCAGAAAATAATATGTCAATATACATACCTATATGACAGCGACAATGTCGACAAAGGACGGAAGAAGGACGGTGAACAACGTGCAAGATGATCAAAGAATGAAGAGATAAAGAGATTTTCAGAGGAGAGAGAGCAAACCGACAAGAGGAAGGTTGCCGGCAGAAATAGGGAGGGAACTCATTGACCCTGTTCATGATTTCGATAATCGGGGACTCGGTCCACGAGTCCGGTCAAAAGCATGCACTAGCCAGCCAGCGGTCAATGTGGCAGTCTGTGTGGTAGGGAAATCGTGGACCCCATCCACGATTTCAACCATAATCGTTGACCTGGTCCACGATTTCGTCCGATCCATGATTTCACTACCCTATTTTTGGGATTTCTTGCATTCCGATTCTATTTTTCTCATTATTTATTAAAAAACATTATTTAAAAAATTCGAAAGAAAACCTAAAAAATAATGCTGTAGATGCATAGAGGGTAGAAAAACGAAGAAAATGAGTGGTTATATGCTCAAAACAGCCACCAAAATCAAAAGATATGACCTAATTACCGAAGTGCTGATTTCGTATCTATGCAAAGCGCCGCAACGCTACTAGAGAGCGCCATGGCCTTGTCAAAATTGGCTGTATACTGTTTTTACCGGTGCAACGAGGTCTTTTAGAGGCGTTTTGGTCTTTTTAGCTTCTATTTGACCTAATTGCTTCATTAGCACACCAAATTGGTCAATTTTAACTCCGTTTTCTTTATAACGATCGGTTATACCTTTTAAGAATTTGGTACCTACAAAATAACATTTTTAACACATTAAATAGTGCAACGATCTCAAATTAAGCTGAGGAAGATAACACATTTTAGGTTCTATCAAACACCTCTAACTTAATTCTTGATTGTCCTCGAGCAAGACAGAAACACACATCAAAATTAAATGTTTGCTTAACTACATGAACCATGACTCTAGTCTCAATGCCTTTCAAGAACAATATTTGCAAGCAAGGAAGTCATACAAGTATATTCAATCAATGAGACAATTTTAAAAACATTCTTAGCCTATTCATGCATGAGAAAATGCAAAGCCCTTCTTCTTATAAGATAATGAAGCCGGAAAAGCTTTAAACAACCCTCAATTTATTTTCCCCCTACATTGGCTGAAACACTGACTATCAAGTGCAAAAAAAAAAAAAAAAAAAAAAAAAAAAAAAAAAAAAAAAAAAAAAAAAAAAAAAAAAAAAAAAAA